>OY293304.1:32169454-32726452 GCA_958502075.1 Orchestes rusci | reverse complement strand
TGCCGAATGACAATGGATAGAGAGCCGCGTGCATATCTGAGCAAACGCACCGCATGAGCACTTTGCGCCACATGAGCATTCAGATGTGGACGAGGCACACAAACGCGCTGAGCACGCTCATGTTGTGCGGCGGCCGATCCGAACGTTCATGTCCATCAAAAGAATACTTTGCTCAGTCTGGACAAGCTTCTTGTTGCACCGTTCATTTCGCTCCGAACGGCCCCGTACAAAATGGATTTTTCAGTTGAAATTTGTTTGCAATTGATCCATGAGTTTGACTATGAGCCTTTTCTTCAATCACGAAATGTATGATAACCAGTTTAAGAAAAAGAATGCCTGGTGGAAATATTCAACAGAGATTCTTAAATCGCCTGCCATCTTCGTCACTTATTTGGAAAAAAATATCAACTGCCAATCTTGACTTCTTTGTAAGTATAAATGTGAAGACCAGCTAGTACATTCCCATCACTTTTTCCTACTTTCAAGTAATTTATGAATAATTATTATTAAAACGCAACTTGCTAGTCCTAGATAGATTTTCCATTGTCATTCAGCGCACAAGTGGAGCGGCCCCGAACACAGTCAGGTGCTTAATTCTCCAACTAAATCCGTACACGGATGGTGTAGAAAATCAAATGCATATTCAAATACGGATTATTTGGAGAATTGAGCACCTGATGTGGTTCTATGCGGGAAATCAATAGTTCGCCCGAATGAATGCTCATGTGGAGCAAAGTGCTCATGCGGTGCGTTTGCTCAGATGTGGACGGAGTTTTAGACTAGCGAGTACTGCTTTTATAATGATTCTCAAATTACTTAAAAGTAAGAATGAGTGATGGGCACGTACTAACTGAATGGTCTTCACATTTATACCTAAGAAGTTGAGATTGTCAGTTGATAATTTTTGTTGCGCGACATCCAAATAAGTGAAGGGGATGGCAGGCGATTTAAAAATCCCTGTTTAATATTTCCACAATTTTCTTCCAAGCATTCTTTTTCTGAACATACATTTCGAGTCTAACATACAAATAAGAATGTAACCATTTAGTACGTTACCGTCAATTTTTTTACTTTCAAGTAAGTAATTTATGAATAATTATAAAAGCAGCACTTGCTAATCCTATATTTTCCATTGTCATTCGGCGTACAAGTGGAGCGTCCTCGAACATGCTCATGTGGTTCTGTGCGGTAAATCAACAATAGGCCCCTTGCATGTGTTTCAATTTCCACCTGAAAACCTTTTAAAAACCTTCTAAAATGTAAGAGATATCCCTTTCCAATGTTTTTTCCTAATAAAATCCTCGAATTACTGTAAAATTGTTAAATTAAACTTCACTCGGGACCTTTAAATTTCACGTGACACGGAAACACTATGCTATTGGTCCTAAGCCGGTGACGTCAAACCGGACTGGGATTCGTTGTCTACAACAGTAGTTATCAGCTGGCGTGAATAAGTGAGTATTTTATGGGTTTAAATGGTTTGTGTATCATGATCTTTCTTATATTGTTATCCTACTAACCTTTTAGCTTCAACTCTCTGATGTTGAGTACATGTAAAGAAATCACTACAACATCAATAAATTCATCAAAGGCGATTCTTCAATTTTGCCTTTACAAACCCTTCAGACATTATCGATAATAATTTTCTTTTCAAGAGGGATGACAGGGACGAAACTACACTAAAAAATCACGAAAATGTATTGAAATTCAAAAAAGTTGCGTGTAAGTGACAGCCCACATAACATATGTAGGTTAAATGTCCAAAGTAGCATTTTCCGTGAAGAGCACGTGGCGACCACGACACTAGTGATTTTTATAGTATTCCGCCAAAATGGTAACCACTTGGTAGCCACGGTTTTATCACGAGGTAACCACGAAAATGGGGAACAATTTTTTCGTGGTAGCCACGTTCCGACATTATTTCTGGAACTTATTCAGTAACGTTTCAGCCACGTTTTAAAAACGTGGCTGAAACGTGGGAGTATAATAGTGGTCGCAACTAACAATAAAACTTTGCTCTCCGATCTTCTATGTCCGTCTTTGTTCTGCATATTGTCATCCAATTTTCCTTGTTTATTTTTGACAGAATAGCTTATGACTTAAAATTTTAGCGGGTGCGTAATGGAAAATAAGAATAGGTACCTTTATAAACTATCATTACCTCATGTTAAATAGAGGAATGCTATTACAAGAATGGCAAAAATTTCAAACGAATGATATTTTATTGTCGAATATTGATATTGTAGCACGAAATATGGTCACGCGCCTCTCAATTATTTGGTTTTTAAGAAAAAAACATCAAATCAGTACATTTTGCGCCTCAAAAATAATGTACTTAAGTATCGCAAACAATTTTTTTAACGATGTTGATGCTCTAAAACGATTGAATATATCTATTAATTTTTCCATATTTCATCCGAAACTAAGAAAACTGGAATTTTTTGAATAGTGCGTACCTATATCTCCGCTATAATGGCGGTCTTAAAACCGATAGCAAAGATGTCTTCATCTTGAAGATGGAACTATAAAGTGGTTTACACCCAAAATGTGTTTTTGAAGTTGCGGGAATTAGGAATCTGCCACTAATAACGTTAACCAGTATGTTGCCACACTCACACACGTACCCACTCTCACACATGTGTAATGGTGTAATTCATAACCTCAAACTCCAATCGTGAATAACTTAATAAACCGCCGAAATAACTCTAACTAGTCACGTTTCTGTTCCGATTGCCGATAGATGCAATTTGTTCAGAAAATGTAGAATGGTCTTTTGTGGCGATCGAGGTGGCGATTAAAGTGAAGAGCTCAGTATTTCTGTGAACTTTGTCATTGATGTCGATTGATGTTGAGAATTTGATAATGTTTTTTGTTCCGATGAAATTTCCTTCGGCACTCTTTATTCGTTGTTTAAGCATTCTATAAAATGTTGTAGAATGCCGAAAACCTTTTTTTTTTGTCGAGTTTCTTGTTATTGCCAAAGTTTACTAACTAAACTTTGTTATTAACCATTTTACATAAGATATGCGCATGTATCCTATTAGACTATGATGAATACAAAGTAGTTTCCACACAAATGGGCCACATAACCTTGAACGCTTGATTTGTAGAAAACTGGGTGAAGTGGACATCTACTAGGTGTATGACACTCCAATGTTAATTTTGAAAGCAATAGTACCTTTGAAGTGGCTTTAGTTTCTTGCGACCGGTGAAAATTACTTATGAGAGTGATAAACACGTGATAAGAACTATCACATTTATATAATCAAGTGGCGTCACTATGAAGGGATGTCAAAAGTTTTCAGAACGTTATTAAAACCATGATATTACACTCTAAGGTGAATCCCAATTCAAGGTGGTATTGAAGTGATACTATTTAGTTGCCATAACTATTACTTTTCACATCAAAGTTTTTATAACTTTGAAGTAGTCCTGTTAAGTGATTGTAACATTTCGAACACCTTTAGTAGCACCACAATTTGATGCAACTTTGAAGTGTTCTCCAGCGGTGGAATTCACGTGAATAAATCTAAATCGATATCAAATGAAGTTTTTTGCACTGTATAGGGATAGTTTTAGTGACTATCACGTGATAGCCACCGAACCGAAGTGGCGATATCCGTTTCTGTTACTATAAATGCTACTTGGGGTCATGTCTAGGCAGGTACGGATTTTAATCGAGGCTGGGCCACAATGGTGCCGTTCCTCTGTTTGTATAGTGTCGGTTGGGGTTGGCCTAGGATTGAGATTTCAATTTTATCAATATGGAATAGGATTGTTAAGGTGAGTGGAGGAGGTTGTTTGTCTATGTTGATATTTCAATTTTTGAGTCTTGTATCTCATCGGAATCCAGAATCATCATATAAAATAGCTTAGTTTCGTGATTTGATTTTGTTATTATTCATAAATCTAAGATGGATAATAACTATGATAATTATTGTGCAGTGTGCTGTGTGTCAAAAGTCAAAACACATTTTCAACTAAAGGGAGCCTAGTGTACATGCATGGAACAGTGTGGTCAATTTATCTTGTCCACGTTTTAAACCTGTCTGGCTCGTCTTATCTAATGCCTTATCGAAGCGAAGAACCAAAGATTATGTTGTAGGGCTACCTGGCAAGTTTTTATTTTGATATCGAAACCAATGATATACAGGGATTTAAAAAAGTAATTCACCTATAACCGACTTTTTTCAATTGGAAAGGGAAGTCCAGTGATACCTCATTTTAAAGGACTTCACATCCTCATTACACCCTGAAAGTTTGAGGTCGCTGTTTCGTTCCAATTTTTCAATTTTGGGCCAGTATTATTTTCCAAAATGACACTCAATTGACGTTTTGACATTCTCAGCTGTCACTACTGTGTTGTGAAATGCAGAACGTGCCCAAATATTTTGTTTTGTTAGTTGAATCATCAAGGACACGAAGTACTATTCACATGAATATTTATAATTTTCGTTTCAATTAAAGTTGAACAACATTTCAATCCCCAATATATGAGAACGTTGCATTGTTATCAGTTATCACTTGAAACGCCGATATCTGGAAAACAATGAATAATTGAGGCATAATAATACCTTAAATGGAAAAAAATATGTGATTTTTTTTTTATTGACGACTGAATTTTACACCCAATATCAATTTTGTCAAATGAATAAAATAAAGATTGCGTCCATTATTTGTAACCAATAATGTGTGAATCACGCACATCAAATTTTTTCATTTCGATTTTGACGACCGCTTCAAAATAAAGGTGAGTTTTATTTTTTTATGAAAAGAAGAAAAAAAGGAGTTTCTTTATTTAAAAGGAAAACAGAAAAATAATGTGCAATTTTCTTTCAAATTTTTTGATCAAATTCCAAATAGAACCTACATACCTAATTTGAATAAAATCCTTTGGAAAATAACAAAACTATGCAAACATAACCTATGTAACTTCCTATGTATGTTTTCTCAATTCCTTAATTAGATCCCAAATAGAACCTCCATACCTAATTTGAATAAAATTCTTTGGAAAATAACAAAACTATGTAAACATAACCTCACTAAGTTATTTTCATTTCAATTTTTTGATCAAATCTCAAATAGAGCCTACATACCTAATTTGAACAAAATCTTTTGGAAAAAAACAAAACTATGCAAACATACCCTAGCGACCTATGTACCTAATTTGAATAAAATTCTTTGGAAAATAACAAAACTATGTAAACATAACCTCACTAAGTTATTTTCATTTTCATTTTTTTATCAAATCCCAAATAGAGCCTTATACCTAATTTGAACAAAATCCTTTGGAAAATAACAAAACTATGCAAACATAACCTGACTATGTAATTTTTGTAAACATTTTTTGATCAAATCCCAAATAGAACCTACATACCCAATATTTACAAAATCTTTTGGAAAATAGCTAAACTATGTAAACATAACCTCACAAAGTTATTTTTTCTAAAATTTCTAGATCAAATTCGAAACTAGAACCTACATACCTAATTTGAACAAAATCCTTTAAAAAATAATAAAATAAAAAATTACAAATACTCTGCAGTTTTTGCGGGATTCTCTAACAACTAACTGCGTCTTTGTAGCCTTTCGATATCAACTGCATGCAATTATGATATCCTACGATTTTCGGGCTGATGTTTCCTCGCGACTCTTCGGTTTTATAGAACAAATGACCATTTCTGATTAAATTTTTCATGATACAAATAATAGTTATTTTTCTATGACTATTCAATAATAGATGTATTATTCATCCTCGTGAGTGATATCCACCATTTCCCGTTCATTGAATCATATACTATTTTCGTACTAGTGCGTCGTGTTCAAAAAGTCACGCAAGAAAGATTTGTATAAATTCTCAAGTGACTTGTGGAATATAACGCACCAGTGTCATACACTGTTTTATCCAACAAATGGAGTAAATCTTTTTTTTTGAGATAATTATTAAATATAAGTTCCAGTGTCAGAATGACTAGACATTGACATGTTTACATTTTGATCAAAATAGGTTATTATTTGTTTGGTTGCCACGGAAACGTGATAGGTTGTTCGTTTGTTTTCCACGGAAACGTGAGTTTTAATCCGTTACTTACTAGTGACTAGTGAGTTATGGATTATAACACACTATTGTGCTATTTGACACTTTACTTTTACTTGTCCAAAATGATATCAATAATGACACTTATAACTATCATGCGTTAGATAAAGATACTTTTTTTTATGATTATTTAATAATTGAAGTGAACTTTGTAATATTTGATATCATTTGGACGGCACTTTTTGACAACTGTACTTAAAGTGAGGTTAGGTAGTTAACACAATGACTATAAAACAATTATGGACGGTCAAATGGTCTGTTTCTAAATGATGGATTTGAAGGTTGACAGCTTTGTCGAATTTTCTGATTGGCTCTTGTGTAGTTGAGTAATGACATAAGATCATTTCATTTGTTGAAAACAATTGAGTAATGAAACATGCTTGGTAGCCGTTGTCACCAGCAAATTACATATCAACACGCTTGGTGACAATGATGATTTACATTGCATTATGTTTGGCGCTGAGAATACTTATAACATAGTATAATAAACAACAAGTAGCGACAGCTCCATATACCTATACGTGGTCAAATTTCGTTCTGTCTCAATCACAGAAATTCACCTCATTTATACACTGCTAACATTATGAAATGTAAAATAAAAGTATACCGTAGCAGATTCCATGATCTCAATGATACTGATACATAGGTGAATCACCTATTATGTTATATGTCTAAAGATTTATGCGAAGTTTAAAATTCTTGATTAGAAAACAGTTTTGCATTTCAAAATGTTAGCAGGGTATAAATTAGGTGAATTTCTGTCATTGAGACAAAAAGGGGTTGACGTGAGCTGTCGCTTCTTGTTGTTTATTATACAATGCTTATAATAACTGATCCAGAAATCCGGACATACTTTTTATATTCTACTTGAGGCCATCAGCTAGAATGGTGATATATCCGTCTGTGCATCGTTTAATCATAATTGAATTTTCAGGAAGTGCATAAATTTTTCCATATTATCGAATAGTGCTAGCCATTTTTATCAAAAAGATACAATTATTTTTCTCCTACCCTTCAAATGTGATAAAAGTAAGTCTTTTTAGAAAAAAAATCGCCAGGACACGTAAACTGAAAAATGGATTGAAGTTTTCAAATGCACCATTATCTACTCGATTATGTACTTCTTTGATAACTGATGCAGGATCCAAGTTTTATAAAATTATATTCTGTTGCCCTTCTTTTGCTCAGTATTTTGTAATTACTGACAAAAACATTTTTAGATGATGTTCTTGTTTGTGCCTGTTTGTCTCAGTGATCGATCTTAGCGTGATAGGTAATACTATGAACTATTAACCTTTGTATTCATTCAAGAAACGGTTCTGTACTAAAATATTTAGAAAAATGTATTTGATCGAATCGAATGAGTTTGATAATAATAATAATAATAATAATTTTATTTCCAAAGAAAGGCATGTAAAATGTACAAAAGTAATAAATCTACTCAATAGAAATAAAAAGAGAAACATCTCAGAAGTCCAAGAACTAGTTTGAGATAATGACATATTATTTATGACTACTCAATAACTCAGCTTAGTATCATTAGCCTTACAAAATATCAATTTTATGATAAGGTATATCTATTCTATTCTATTCTATGCCTACCAATCAACCCTCTATATTCGGTATAACACACTATAATAGGAGTAGATCCTTGAACAATCATATAAAAAAAAAACAAAATAATCTATTTTTTATCTTAAATCAATGAGATTATTAATAGCAGATGTGGGCTGAGAGAGAATCCACTCTTTTAGGTCGGTTTTTAGGTTTCAAAAAGAAATGTAAATATGTTATGAAAAAGTATAATCATAATCGTGTAGGTACTTATTAAAAAAAGAACATGTACAATTATTATTCTTGTTCAAAAATTAATATAACCAAAACTAACTTACATTCTAAGTCAATAGTAGGTATAACGCACTGTACTCGAGGAACGCCGAAATCTATACAAACATTCAATGACAGAAATGTTCATGCGATTTCTGGATCACTGATTGCATTGCAGTTATCATAAAACAAATACATACACGTATTTCAATAAAATTTACCAAAAACCTTGAGACGATTAGACAAATTGCGAAACTCCAGTACGCATCATGAACAACATTTTTTCATTCATCATTGAGTGGAAATACCCTTGATTTTTTCTGTAAATAAAAATCCTCTCAATTGGAATTATTGTCGACAAGATTGATATTTTTCCAACAAATTTCAGTTTGCAGTGATAAAGGCATTTTATTATACAATTTATCAAAACATAGCAAGGTTACCTACTGTATGTGAAATGATTTGATTTTATAAGCATCCGGAATGTGACGCATCACTTGATATACACTATAATGTCACGATAATCCAAACTCTCGATAATCCGTATGCTTTCGTAGTCCGAATTGTATTTTCGCTCCATTGAGTACTCCATAATCCGAATTTTACCTGATTCAGTAATCCGAATTCATTCATGTTCAGGGTGTCTTTTTAAGAATGGCAAGGTGCCAGATCTCATAAACTAGGCAGCCCAGAGACTTGCGGAAAAAAAATTACTGGGTAATATGGAATAGAGAAAATGCTGGAAATATATGAGAAGTTCCCAAGATAGCTACAAGATGGCGTAACGGTGCTATCAAAACACAAAATTGCTGTTTTTTCGTGATATTTAGATAAAAACAATGATTTTTTTCTAGCACGTCAGATATGTATCAGTGTTTAAATATATTTTAGCCTACATCGAGCAGTATATTTCAACGCACGACGAGCAGAATTCTTGAGCGTAAAATACGCATTTCTCTGAAGCGAAGACTAAGCACATATCCGAAGTGCGTAGACGGCACATATCTAAAGTGCTTTTTATGAAATGCTACTTTTGCATCGGCCGGAGGGACGCCGGTCGACTAGCCAAGCGCTTTTTTGCAGTGCACCAAAAGCAAACCTCTGCTTAAGCTTAGTGCTTTTTTAGCAAGTTTCAAGTTAATTTTGTTATCTGGGAGTTGAAAAGCTGATGTGCTTGTCTTGTTTGGCTTGTCTCTGACTCTGCTCAGGGCAAATGCAAAATGCAGATAACAAAGACCAACGCGGTGGTCAACCAATCAGGCAACTAGGTAATACGAACATGTCCGAGATTGTTCGGAATCATTTAATAATAACTACTTAAAAAGCGATTGCAGGGCATCTGAGAATCGCATACAAGCATATGCATTTTGAATGCGCATATCACCCACTTTTTAAGTAATGTTGTAAAAAAGAAGCATATAATAAGCGCTTATTGAATGATGATATAAAATATGCTATCTTTTTGCTTGTCGGACGCAAGAAATTTAGCACGCTGCAATCGGCTTGCTATCTATGGGGGATTTATTCGGCACTCCTGATGTGCTTCACATTTTATCAAAATTAGAAGTTCTTCAAGAAGCGCTGGCAAAGTATGTATTTTTCGTATACAAGTGAATGCATATTGCAGGCAATTATCCTTCGCTTTTGATGTAGTCTTGCCAAAAATAAGAATTTGATAAGCGCTTAGTAAGTGAATGATATAAAGTGTTCCCTTTTTGATTGCCGGCCGTAGGAAATTGAGCACCTTGCAGCAGAGTGTGCTATCTGGGTGAGGACGAAATGAGCTTGAATACAAAAATAATAACTACATTATTTATTATGATAAATTCCAATACCCTTCGATGAGGGAGGGACTGAGAACTTTTATTGTAAAAATATCAGGTATGCAAAAGGGAGTCGTGATACTATAAGTACAAAATAATGTTTTTTTCGTTATCTTTACTAATCGCCCTAATTTTTAGCGTGGGATCTTTCATTTGGTACAAAAATGTATGGTCGCTCTACACTCTACACGAACACGCTGGGTCCTTATTGGCAATCATGGGCCAAATATCGATTACCATCGTGTGAATACCCCATAATGGCTTGAACTTGAAATAGCTTATGATGGGGAATCTGTGCGACGATGGCTTTGTTGTCTGTTTTTTCTTTCATATATCAAATAAAAGAAAAGTGTCCTGCATTTTCTTGTTCATCCACAAGCTGGCCATTCATTTCAATGACCATGTGAAATGTGATGTGATGTAGGCAATATGTTTTTAATTATTGGTTTGCTTGCCGGTTTTATAATATCATTTATATTCTCCTAGGCCAATGTCACACGTGGATACTGAATCTGAGATACGCGAATCTCGGATTCAGATCATACATATACTTATATGGAACTGTTCACACGCGGCTGAGCATCACATACAGCATACAGTATCCGGATACAGGAAATCTGCGTGTTGCACCTTCAGCCGCCGGCGACGCCAAATGGGAGTTTGAGATACAGTTGCCGCTATTTTGATTCTGAAATACCGTATCTCGCAAACCGTATCTCAGACTGAATCTGATACTGATCGTCGTGTGTCAGTGGCCGTAGTGTTTGGTTTATTGATTAGCTGATAAGTATTGTACCTGTACCAGTGGCTTTATAAAAAAATGGTGACGTGGAGCAAGCAGCACTCGAAATGTGGTGAAATTAATGAACTAAGGAAAGAGCAGACTTTTTTGGATTCTCGACGAAACTTCTTGATAATATTCTATATACCAATAATTATCATCTACCTACCTTATTCGTCTAATATAATATTCTGACAGACAAAACATCTCTTGCCTGAAACATCATTTTTTTATTGAAATACGAAAGAGCTAGCGACATTTGCTTCAAACACATTGTTCCTCAAAGAGTTTTAACCCGGGAGGACTCGCTAATTACGCAATTACTATCGCGTATAGAAACCTCCTAACGTGCGAGCTCGCGTGTATAGGTTCCTCCTAACGCTAGCTCTCGTGTATAGGTTTCTCCCTTCGCATATTCTACAACCACTAGAAGCATAAACAAACAATATTGTGTGAGTCGAACATGTCAATGTAAACATGGGGGGAAAGAGGAAAAGCAAGCTCCTGGTTTGCCATATTCACTTCTTCTTCTGTCACTAATTCAATAACAGAGACTTGAAATTCACCATATCATCAAACAAATGTATTTCTCTTCTATATTCAAGGAGAGTGTAGCCTTTTTCATCGCTATCACTACTAGTCGTCGAAACGATTTTCCTTGATCTTCCACACTAGAAAGTTGATGAGTGGAATTTTTATCACAAACGGCAACGTTGGGCATCAATCCAGCTATTTGAAATGCGTTGCCATGACGTTAATAGATCCGTCAAAGTGACGGTTCTTGTCATTTTCCTGTTGGAAATAATTCATTTGTGCTCGAGAAAAAGACTAGTGTGGCAATTATGCCAAAGAAGTGATGTGTTCGTGGAGCTCCTTCATGGACGGTTGGTTGTAGGTCTTATCACAAATACGTTAAAATAACATTACATAGATATAAACGAAAACAAAATGTAATCGACTCAAACAAATCGCGTACGTTCGGGGTGCTATGATTGTTCTACTGGTTCAATGTTCGAAGGTTTCTCCTAACACACGTTTGCGTGTATATTTCCTCAATATTGTTCTCATATACTTATTATTTTTGAAAAAAATATTTTTATTCATTTATTACTTATTTTATTATTATTATTTTATAATTATTTATAATTTCATTTATTATTTATTTTATCAATTTCATTTTATTTTTTTTGTTTTATCTTTAATTAATTCATTCATGTTGATTATTATTTTTTTTTATACAGGGTTTTTCACTTAAAACTTCGCAAGCCAATATCTCGAAAACGAATATAAATATTCAATTTCTGCAAAAAGTATACAATGTATTGGGTCAAGTAGATATTTTTCACAGTTTCGCAGTTTAAAAAATTCGACGCCTATCGAGAGCTGAGCACCGCGACGTGTCGAAAATATAAATCGGTTGCAGGGACTTTGAAATTTCGCGCATGCGAAAGTACATGTTATTTATAATTTTTTTTGTTATTTACTCGAACTCATTTATCCTACTCATTTCTGAGTTATACCGGTTTATAGTTAACATGTCTTGATTGACGATGCGATGACGGAGGATTTTTACAAGAATACCAGTCTCAATTTCTGTAAAAAGTGGTTAGTGTATGTGGTCAAGTAAATATTTTTCAAAGTTTAAGAGATTCGACGCCTACAAGAGCTTAGTGTCGCGACGCGTCGAAAATATAAATCGGTTTCAGGGCCTTTGAATTTAGGCGCATGCGAAAGTCCATGTTATTGGTAATTTTATTGGTATTCACGCGAACTTATTTATTCTACTCCTTATTATACCGGTTAAGAGTACGTATGATTTTCACTAGAATTTTTTGTCAACCAAGAAATTTTTACTAAACCAGTTCAACTCAGGAAAGATCAAGATAAAAAGGTTCGAGTAAATAACAAAAAAGTTTGAAAATAACTCCCGCAAGTCCCTGCAATCGATTGACATTTTTGACGCGTCGTGACGGTTAGCTCTTAGCAGGCGTCACATTTTTTAAACCTTGAAAAATATCTACTTGAGGCCATACACTGAGCACTTTTTACAAAAATTGAGACTAGCATCCTTGTAAAAATCATCCGTCATCGCATATTTTGTCAATCAAGGAATGTTTACCATAAACTGGTCTAACTCAAAAATGTGTGAGATAAATGGGTTCGAGTTAATGACAAAAAAGTTTATGAATATGATGTTCTTCCGTATGCACGTAGTTTCAAATTCCCTGGAATCGATTTATATTTTTGACTCGTTGCGACGCTTAGCTCTAAGTGAGCGTCGAATTTTTTGAACAATGGAAAATATCTAAGATAAAAAAAAATCGTCAAATTCAATTCAAAAGATGCTGGAAATATTCTTGACATAAAGTTTGGGTAAGGAATAAATGACAAAAATGTCAAAAAAGCATCTTTTGAATTGAACTTGACGAATTTTTTCAAAAAGTGTATATATCGATGTAGTAATTAAATGAACCGCCATTTTGTAGTTCTTGAAGATATCGACTCAATATTCTAGGGTTATAAAGTACTCATCGGGATCTTCAAAATGAGGTGTCACACGACCCCCCTTCACTTTAAAAAAAAGTTTCAAAATGACGCCCAGCCGCCATCTTGAATACTAAAAGTACGTCAGTAACATCAAAAAGTAGTATTTCGACAGCAATTGAAGTATGCCAACTTTCAAAATTTTTGGTGCACACATTAAAAAAAAAATGGGGGGGGGAACTTTTACAGCCGCACTGTATAATATAATATGTTGGTATTTGGTTCAGTCGTTTTTGCGCTATTCAAGTTCGACGTCTCATGAAAATTAGAATACGTTCATCTGGATTCTGCCGTATTAGTCCAGGAGGAAGTGAAATTTTTTTCGACTCATTTTCCCAGTCGCTGTATTTGAATGAATCTGTTCTTTTAGTGACAAAAAACAAGAATTTTGGAGTCTTGCTAAAATTTCTTGATGGATTGAATGTGACTTTGAACTTGAATAGCGCAAAATCGTCCGAACCAAATTACAACATATATTACATATTTTGAATCAGAGGAAAAAGATCTATTTCTTAAGCCAATAATATACAGGGTGTTCCATTTAAAAAAAATATATCTTCATCATTTTTTTCAATTTTATAAAGTCGATTTTTTATTTCCGCTATCACTAAAAGATACTAAGTGAAAAAACCTAAAACTTTCGTATTTAAAGTTTTTTCTACCACTCATGATAAGGGCTAGGAGGAGGTCAAAATATAATATGTAACCCTGTACGTGTATTTCCGTTTATGTGAAATATTACAGAAGAAACATGTTTGACAAACCTGAATATGCAAAAAAAAAATCTTGTTAGAACTAAATCGGTTATTCTATTTACTGTATCTGATTTACACTTCTATTTAGAACCTTTTGAACTCCTCTACGGAGAAATCCAATTTTTGGGATATTACAGCTTAAGATAATTATTGATGGATTTTCATAATGTCTGTGAGTAACCCTTCGCGTCAAGTGACTTCTCCTATGCATATTCAACAGTGACGTGTACGGTAATACCAAATACTTTTGTAACGTCATTCAAATTATCAGCATTTCTCAGAATTTCCCTGTGTCATTATCATAACTACTTGTTATACCCACAAGAACTGGCCTTCTTCAAATTATAAAAATATTTTTGTTTTGATCATTTTCTTTGCGAATAAAGTTATGCAAGCAGGTTGGAGACCAAGAAGAAATCTGTGAAGATGGATCATAAAACCGAAATGAATATGACACCGAATATGGGACTTTCACTTTCACGAACATATTATAATATGAGCAAATATGAGCATGAGCAGTGAGTGACAAATCAAAACGTCATTAAAAATATAGGGTTGACTGTTGTTGAAAACAGACAGTTGGTATTCATCACGCCGGCAACCAAACTAAGTAAAAATTACGCCTCAAAAGAAATGAGTATAGATTTTGTTCGAAGACGGTGGCAATTTATTGTGAATTACATGAGATTTTGTGGAAGGTATTACTGATTTCTGGTTAATTATATCAAACGGAGATTGTCAGAAATGATCTCAGAAAGGTTGAATGTAGTTTTTTTTGATTTTATGGATTATACATCTCTCACAAGAGAGCGGAATATGTGGATTTTTCGTATTTTTTGACCGTTTTTTGTTACCGTTTTTTTTTTCAAAAATGGATATTGGGTTGCCTAGTTTGATATCTTTTCTACCTTATAAAACTTGAATTGTTCCAAAAGGTGATGAAATAAAAAAATGGCGCATTCCAGAAAAAAGGCTTGCATTGAGTAGAATTTCAGACCGGATGAATCCCCTTAAATAAAAAAGTTTTAGCGGAAATGAAAAATTGACTTTCAAACATTGATGAAATGAAAAGTTGACTTTCAAAAATTGCTGATTTTAGATTTTTTCAAATGGAACACCCTGTATATTATTGACTGAAACGATAGATCTTTTTTTCTGATTCCAAATATGTATATAATATATATAGAGGTATTTGGTTCAGCCGATTATGCTCTATTCTAGTTCAATTCACATTGAATCCATCCAGAAATTTTAGCCAGACTCAAAAATCCTTGTTTTTTGTCACGAGAAGAACCTCGAAAAGAATAGACTCATTCGAATACAGCGACTGGGAAAATAAGTCGA
This sequence comes from Orchestes rusci, assembly GCA_958502075.1. Taxonomy (NCBI): domain Eukaryota; kingdom Metazoa; phylum Arthropoda; class Insecta; order Coleoptera; family Curculionidae; genus Orchestes; species Orchestes rusci. Next base: position 32,711,281 of record OY293304.1, on the reverse strand, counting down.
GAAAAATGTCACTTCCTCCTGAACTAATACTAATACGGTAGAATCCATATCAACGTAATGAAATATTCATGAGACTTTGAACATGAATAGCGCAAAAACGACTGAACAAAGGACCAACAGATATTATATATTTGGAGTAGAAAAAAAATCTATCAACTTAGCTATTACTATACAGGGTGTTCCATTCAAAACAATATAACTTCATCAATTTTTTCACTGTTGTGTGGTCAAAATATAATGAATAACCCTGTACCTAATCACAAAAAGGGTAACATTTGACCCTGTTAGGACAATGTGTATCTGAGATATTGAGTGGAAGGTGTAATACAAACCAAATGTTAAAATCTGTTTTATATGGAGGCCTACAAGAATTTAATAAGTTACCAAAACATATTATAGACTGTGATAAACTTCTTGATTTCAATAGAATATTCTTCTTCTTCTTCTTCTTATTCAGTCATTTTGCATCCACTCCTGGCCTCTCTTAAATTTTTCCACGTCTCTCTGTTTTGTGCCACTTGGGACCAGTTTTTGCCTGCGATCTGTTTGATGTCATCTAGCCATCTTCTTTGTGGCCTTCCTAGACTTCTCTTGGTCTCCCTTGGTTTCCATGTTGTAAGTTTTGGTGTCCACCGTTCTGTTGACTGTCTTGCCACATGCCCTACCCATTAACACTTCAATCGTGCTGTGCGTTTCATAACGTCTATAACTCCTGTTCTTCTTCGGATCTCTTCATTTCTCACCTTGTCCCTTATATTAATTCCCAGCATTGCTCTTTCCATAGCCCTTTGCATCACTCTTAATTTTTGGGCACTACTTTTTATGAGTGTCATTGTTTCGAGACCATACGTGGTCACTGGTAATATGCATGCCTCGTATACTTTCCTTTTCAAATTGATTGGTATATTTCGGTCTTTGAGTATGTGACCTAGCTTTCCAAGTTAGCCCTATTCGTCTGTTTATCTCTGCTGTTTGATTAGCTTTGCCTAATTTGATGTTATGACCGAGGTATACATAGTTTTTGACATTTTCAATAATTTTGTTGTTCACTCTTATCTCGATTTCACTGTCACTCATAATCTTAGTTTTGTTCAGGTTCATTTGTAGTCCTACGCATTTGCTCGCTTCATTTAGTTCTTGTAGCATCCCTTTTAGCTCGTCAACATCACTTGAGATTATAATGATATCGTCCGCAAAACGTAGGTGACTCAGATAAGACCCGTCTATATTGATGCCTTTCTTTTCCCATTCTAGACGTTCAAAGACGTCCTCTAGTGCTAGGGTGAACAGTTTCGGTGAGTCGGGAATACGAACAGCACTAAGGCAAATGAAAAACAGGAAGTGTCCAGGTGAAGATCGGATAACCTCCGAAATTTTGAAGTTAGGTGGGAAAGCAGTAGAAGTAGCCATCCAAGTACTATTAAATAAATGCTTGTGCAAAGAAAAGATACCCGATGAATGGTACAATGCGGAAGTTATTATACTATTCAAGAAAGGCGATAGCACAAAGGTAGAAAACTAACGCCCGATTAGTTTATTGTCACAGCTGTATAAACTATACACAAGAATAATAAACAACCGCCTTACAAACAAACTCGACTCGTACCAACCCGTTGAGCAAGGTTGTAGTACAACAGACCACATACAGACCCTACGACTACTGATAGAGAAGACCACAGAATACAACGTCCCCATACACTTCGCGGACTTTGTGGACTACCAGAAGGCGTTCGATTCTATAGAAAAATGGGCTTTCTTAAGAGCCATGGACCATGCTAGAATGGACTCCCGATACACAAAGATCCTGGAAAATATTTACGACAACGCATCGTTCCGTGTTAGGATCAATGAAGACCTCGAAACAGAACAAATTTCAATCCAAAGGGGAATTCGTCAAGGGGATCCTATTTCACCGAAACTAGACTATTACGGGCACATATTGTCATGGAGTCATAATATTGTATATTTCTAGTTTTAATTTCCCTTTTTGATGTTTCGATGTTTTTATTATTGAATCAATGTTATGTTTTTTTTTTTTTAACAATCAATTACTTGTGTATGTAATATCTACGATTTTTGACATTTTTCATATTGTATGTTTATATTTATAGCCATATTGCTAAATAAAGAAATTATTATAGATCTATAATAATTTCTTTATTTAGCAATATGGCTATAAATATAAACATACAATATGAAAAATGTCTAAAATTGTAGATATTACCTACGTATACAATAGAATACATTAATAACGTCTAAATGCAGTTATGTATTATGACAACCAACAATAAAAGATGAGGTGAAACGGCTTTTGTTACTACCGCTGGTAATTCCACTCGTATAATATCTAGCCTTCAGATCGACCATTGCAAATAAAGGGCAAGTAAAGGAACAAATTACCTGGTGAGTGTGTGAACCATACCATGTGTGACGCACCAACCCAAGGCGTGTCCGCACTGTCCGCAAATACGCGAAGTCAAAAAGGATTGGCTACAAAGTCACCGTTTTTGTCACAATTTTTGATCAAATTTTTGTTCACATCGAATGACAAAGATTGAAATAGCACGTGAAAAGAGAACATTGAATTAATGCTCACACATAAAAAAGGCTCCATGCTCATTCGGATTTAATGTGCCTCGAATACCTTAAACGTTGTTTGAATAAGTACATTATAAAAAATATCAATAATTGAATAGCAAAGCTCTCCGACTCAAAAAATATTTAGCAAATTGCTTCAATCGCCTTTTAACACAATTAGATTAAAGTTGGGCGATTGAAGTCGTATCTGTATATTATGTATTTGATTGATGAAATGACTGAAGAATAATAATTATTGTTTTGAATATTTTAGCCACAAAAGAACCTGAATATCATTGACCAACAACAATATACTAATAATGGATATCCTAGGCATGAGACATTAGATACCTATTACCTATTCAAAAAACGGGTTTTGGTTTAGATGAAAATTTTCGGGATTTATGGCTCACTATGAATGAGAGCGTGAAATAACATCCCGATCATAAAACCATTGCAGCATTCTTCACCAATCGGGCATTGTAGTGTAGTAGCGTAGTAAGCCAAGGCGCACATTGCGACGCATGCCCACGCAAGGCATGGAGTCTAAACTGAAAAATGACACCTGGGCAACTATTGCAATGGATGTCAATGCAGAAAATGGTGAGTTTTCAATGCACCATCTCAATAAATCTGATTAAAAAAAAAAAGTATGTCGGACCTCGCTGTGTCGCTTTGGTCGCGTAGTCTTCGATTTTTTTGAAATGTTGGCGTTATTGAAATAGTTTATTTGTTATATGTTTTCAATGAATATATAGATAAGTATAATAAAAAATATATCTATTCAATCCAAGGGCATCTATTTTCACTTGGTATAGAGTGTTCAATAAAAAAGGGGATCAAGTCACCTATATGGATTGCAATTGTTTCGACCTACGTTCATGACAGAAAAAGTAATCCAGAGATGACTTGATCCCTTTTTTTATTGAACACTCGTAATATCAAGGAATTCTGAATAATTTGAAAAATGAATAACAATATTAAGGGGCTGTTTCTTGTGCTCACTTTTAGAAAAAAACTTTATATGAGCACGTGTTCTAAACGTCTTAACTTTTGAGGCACAGGCCGTCAAAGTTGTAAAAAAAGCTCTGACATTATTGCAGATAGCTTGATGAAATTCCTCCAAATCTGACTCAGAACTGAGATCTTGTGAATAATCTATGTCAGAAACTGCCCACATTGTGCACTTTGCCTTTTCCAGAAACAAACCAAAGCTTAGAAATGATCTAATGAGATTTGTGCGTTTGAGCGTCTGGCTTGTGCGGTTGTGCGGCTATATGCGCTACACACACAGCACACGGTCAACTTGCGTGGGTTGCCTTGAGGAATGCCTCGCAACAGTCGCAACCCACGCAAGGCAAGTTTTTGTAACACAAACACGTTAATACCTGTCCGCAAATTGACACGCAGCGCAACACAGGCCACAAATGTGTTGAGAAGACCCTTATTATGCTTCATGTTCTGGATAACATACTTCTACGTTTGCACGATGAAACAAATTAAAAATTGTTGAGATATTAGCATATCCAAAAATCCATTCATAATCAGTGCTTGTACTCTGATTATGTCATTATTGTTGTCATTGACGGTGGTCCAAGATTCAGAAAAAAATCAAACTGTTTGAAATCGAATAAGCTCACGACTCACGGTAAGTTTGCTGAGCATTCCTCATTTTAATATACCTACCTCGAAATAGATGATATTCCTGGCTAAATTCCTCAATTATTGTCAAATGGTATAATTAGTTTGGTAAGGAGCGCCTTGAAAGGAATCATGTCAATTTTTGCTCATAATACAACAGAAAGTTCTAGTCCAATTATGCAAATCGCTTCCATGCCTATATGATAATCATTATGAATCTTATATCCTGTATTGGGAATTTGATAATATTCAAAAGGACTGGACGAATGTACAACCATATTGAATCTTCACTTAGAACTATGGACAGGTTCCGCATGTAATTTTTTGTTGATTTGATCTTTGCGGCAAAATAGTCCTTGTAGCAGATTTTGTTGAGTTTAAATGGAAAGTATTTGAAAGAACAATCTCCAATTTTATTCTCGTTCAGTATACTGTTGTCCGCCAGCTCACCCAACGTGCTGTTTTCATGATTGGTTGCATTTCTGACAGGCATCTTTCTAAAGAGTAAGCATTTGAAAACGTTTTTTTAGCACGACTTTGCCAAAAGTCACAGCTGCACATACTCAGCCAAAAGTCGTATGGTGCTAATACTGGAGTGTGATTGAGGAAGATGTGAACATAGGTACAGGGTTATTGATTATAAATGTCCCCCGGTCTAACTTTTTAATTTGAACTTTTCTAATAACCTGTTTTCACATATACAGGGTGCTCCAAAAAGTCTGGGCGAGGTCCAACTTTCTTAATTCAAATTGATACCCTATTTTTTTATTTGATATTTGGATCCTATACCTAAGTTTAATGTATAAAAAGATATTTGATATTTATTAATTGAATAATAATAATTTATTGTTGTGAAAATGTCAAATATATCTATGATTTCGAATTATTGACGAAAATGTCACGTCATTCAGTACTTTTAAAGTGTAAAAGTATCAAAGTATAAATAATTCTGAATTTGATTCAAAAGATTTTTTTTTATATAAGACGTTATTTTATTTTTTGTTCATTTTCTGGGTATCAATTTAAAATCAGAGGAGTTTTGGTATATCCTACACACACAATTACGTCAATACTCCGAAACCATAGATATATTTCACTTTTTTATAACAATGAATAATTAGTATTATCCAATTTATAAAATATCAAATATCTTTTTATACTTCAAACTTAGGTATAGGATATGCTACATAAAAAATGATTAAAATTTGAAGGAGAATCCAAACATCAAATAAAAAAATAGGTTATCAATTTGAAATAAGAAAGTTAGACCTCGCGCAGACTTCTTGGAACACCCTGTATATGTGAAAACAAGTTTTTTAAAAATCTCATTTTCAACCATAAAACTTTCATTTGGAACACTTTTTTCTAAAATGTCAAATTAAAAAGTTAGATGGGGGGGGCATTTATAATCAATAACCTGTACAGGAACCTTTTTTTGCATCGTTTCACAAACGTTGTAAATCGCCTAAGGGGCCTTCATAGTACTTCACTGATAAAAAAGCATCATAACTGTAATGTTTGATTTTGACATGCATCCTTTCTTCGAACGAGATTTTTTTTTAAGTATCTGGAATTTAACTTCAATTTCCAGCTCTAATGTTGGTCAAGAAGTCCGGTTTTATTATTAGATGGAGACAAAACTATTCCTGATCTACATAGAAGTCCACTGGGAAGTTACAACTAGTTCAAACTTGACATTGGCGGTCTCGTAGGATCAGGCTATCCGTAGCGATGTTTTCACACGGTACCTACCGTATTTTTTGATCAATGGAATATTCGTGGCGATTTAAGTATTCATCTCACTTATTGAAAAGAAATGTATTAAGTATAGTAGGTATTTTCGAATACTTCCAATTCATGTCATCATATTTGTTCACTTATTTCAATATCATTCGACAAGCTATAGTGATCCTGATCACAATCTGTGATGTTGATACAGAAAATTGAGAGACTTGTAGATATCATATTGTATGTCAGTAGATTCCACCGGTTTTAACTGGAATAAGCATCATCAGTTAGGCTGTCTGAGACCATAGAAAACGCAAATAAAATAAAACAGTAAGTACCTATTTAAGAATTCCTTCTTGATATCATGCTGTTAATCAATAGCTTTGACGTCCTTAAATAAGTCGATCGCCCTATATTTCGCAAAACTTATGGTGTCACCAGAACCTTCTATCTCTCTATACATGCAGTAACTTGGCCAATTCCGTATTGTAAATGTTACAGTTAGCGAGAACCTTGCCTGTTGCAGGTTTCATTAGTCTATTGTAAATAGTTACAATAAGCTTTGATTTACCGTGCCTTGAGCTTATCAGATGTTGTTTATAGTTATCTTGAGAGAACATTAATAGGTCGATTGTGATGAAGGTGCACTTTTGCACGATTTATCTTGAAAGCTGATTGTGAATGCAGTTCGAATATTGGTTTTTTGTTCTAGTTCTTTTTTCGCTCATGAGAAAATTTTTAAGTTGAGAAAAAACCCAGTCAAACTACTTTGAAGACCAATAATGATCTAAATTAATTTGAATGGTTCAGCTCACAATAATTCACTAAATTGGAATATTGTGATTTTATTAAAAATAACAATAATAATTAGAAAGTTTGAACTCTAAGAACTAAAAACTATGGGAATCTCCAAGCTTTAACTACTTGCATAACAACAGTAAAGTTCTCGACAGTAAGTACTTCGTAGAAATGAGATGAGAAGTTCACAACACTTATATAAAATGATTTAATGTATTTATAAGTATATGGATTTAATGTATTCCTCATTATTACCGCTGGCGGCGCTGGCCGCTGGTGTTGGAAGATTTTTGGAATGTTAATTTTTGCTATTGTAAGAGACTTGAAAACAAGCATGTCAGAATTGTATATAAACGTAAAATGAGCCAAGTTCCCTTATCAAAAATCACAAATCCTTTTTATGTTCGAAATGTGTTGCGTCCACTGGCCTCTGTCAGTGGTTGCGTCTCAAAGGGTATAAAGAAAAGAGATCTCGATCGGCAAAATGAAAACGCAAGCTTTAAAAATGGTCTTATGGCAAAATTTGAATGGATGTAGAAAAAAACCGTGGAATATTTTATTTTACTTCAAATTTGAGAATTAGGTGCGAATTGATTCTACTGGGCGTAAGGGAGATGGCATTTTATTCAATAATTAAAGAACTGATTACAGGTGCTATAGGACGAAAAATCCGTGCAGTATCTACGCCTAGCGAAATAGTTATTATTGATTTATTGCAAATTGCATTAGTTTCTGAGAATAAATATACCTTGTGCAAGTACGAAGTACATTTTGCATATTATTTTGTTTGCTCAATTTTCTAATTATTGATAATTTTCGAGCCATGCAGATGCTTGATTACCAATCCAAACTATTCGGGATAGATGTGTTTACATTATTCAAAATAGGATTGATTTCTCGACTCTTGACTCAATACTTTTGTTTAAGGTCCTGATTTTCTATTAAATGAAAGAAAGAAGTCCAAAATATCTTTACAAAAAATATCTTCACCTGGAAACTGATTAACTGATTTTCAGCCTGGAAGGTGGGCACCTGTAACCTGTAGATTGAATAAAACCTTTTTTGTTTGCAAATGTGACCGGTGTTTTAGCGTCCAGATCACCACCTCAGTCAAATTATTGATACTCATTTACTTCTCCAGATTTTCTTCAAACCTTCACATGCTTCCCAAAAACATGGTCAGAAACTACACTGTGGGCCAAATTAAGTTAGAACCTAGTTTGATCCTTAATAACTTTTTGGTTTGTTAATGGATTTATATGAATTTTGGATATGATATTGGTCAATATGTTCTGAATGTTCCTCCAAAATTTCGAATTTTGGACAGGACCGGACTTACGACGTTTTTATAAAATTGGTGCATTTAAGCTCGTTGCAAAAACGAACTGCGCTACGTACAGACCAACTGATATATTATTTGAGAAGGACATTAGTGGAAAAAGGTATTCTGATAATATCAATATTTTAGAACCATAACCTAAGAAACTATGATTTTTTCTATATGATGGTGCTTGTCGGCATTAAAACTATTTCACTTCGTTTTGATCAAAATTTCTTGAAATTCCATTGCAACGTGGATTGTTTGTTGAAAATTGTTTACATTTTTGAGATTCCAGAGTTTGCCTGTTTGATTTTGAATACGTAGACATGGTTCTATCTATGAAAGATAAAATCTCGATCAAACGATTAATGGAAAAGAACATTTTTGCACGGCAATGTTGCGGCCCCTTTCAAATTATCGAGTGAAATTAAACAAAGTTCATAAACGAAAAAAAAAATAATAATTGGGTATTATTTTTTTTCCAAATTAAAAATCTAAAATATAAAAAATCGACAAATCTCTAACAAACAATCCACGTTGCTATGAAATTTTAAGAAACTTTGATCAAAATGAAGTGAAATAGTTTTCATGCCGACAAGCACCATCATATAGAAAAAATCATAGTTTCTTAGGTTATGGTTCTAAAATATTGATATTATCAGGATACCTTTTCCCACTAATGTCCTTCTCAAAAAATATATCAGCTGGTCTGTACGTAGCGCAGTTCGTTTATCCAACGAGCTTAAATGCACCAATTTTATAAAAACGTCGTAGGTCCGGTCCTGTCCAAAATTCAAAAACTCAATTTTGGAGGAACATTCAGAACATATTCACCAATATCATATCCAAAATTCATCTAAATCCATAAACAAACAAAAAAGTTATTGAGGATCAAACTAGGTTCTACTTAATTTGGCCCACAGTGTATATCTTGATTTCAAATACTTGTTGGGTAGAAATACAGATAAAGAAAAACAGATAAATAAAAAAAAAAAGAAATAAATATATTTTATATTATCAAATCCCTTTATGTTCAAATGCTCGATCAATGCTTGTCAATATCTATATATTTTTTCAGTTATTAGTTAGTAGATGCAGATAATAACCATTTCTCAAATTCAATAATCATTTTAATCACTAGTCGTATTGTCACACAAGGAACAAAATAGATTCAGTACCTATCTATCGTCTATGACGAGAATACATCTTTTTCAACGGTATACATCCTATACACGTTCTGCATTGTTCTATTTACTGATAAAAAACTTGAACCGGATCAAATGATCATTATTTAAGTGAATGGGATCTAATATGAACAGAAATACTTCACTAGACGTTTAATTAATCCTTTTTTTCATGCGAATACCATTCTTTTTTTTTACTTGATTTAAAAGTGAGAATCCATTGTTATGTATGTATGAACCGGTTGGGAGTGGTCGAAATTATGTAGACATACTTCAGTTCACAATAAAAATTTATTTTTTCTTCAGGAAAAAATAATATTGAATACTTTTTGTTAGCAATGAATCAATGATTGACAATTAAGTGATTTTTTATTGAATGGATCATTGACGTCATTTCATGTTTCACGGTCGATACGGTAAGTTAACATGCAGTACCTACCTACTGTTTGTTATATAATATCTAATGAAGGAAAATCTTGAAACTGTTTCCTCAGTCTGACCATGACCAATCCATATACGTTTCGTCCTACTAGGACTCATCAGTATGGCTATGGGTCTAAGTCAGACTGAAGAGAACAGTTGCTGCTGTTTTAAAGAGAGGGGGTATAGTACTTGAAGTACTCTTTCCCTTGCTGAAAAAAATGAGTTGCTTGGCAGAATGGTTTTAATGAGGAAAAAGGAGAGGAGCCCAAGCTCCAGGGGTGGGGAGAGTACTCCCCGAAATTGTAGTGATTTGATTTTAAGTTTTTTTTTTTTTTTTTTTTTTTTTTTTTTTTTAGTGTCATTTGTAATTTTTTTTTTTTTTATAATTTTTATTTTCATTTTTTTTTTTTTTTTTTTTTATTTTTATTTTTTTTTTTTTTTTTATCATATATATATTTTTTTATTAATGTTTAGAGAAGAAAGTTAGGCGGTGGCAATGGTGGGGGGGAAGGAACATAATTTAGATCTGGATTCAATTTATAGGTCTTAAATTTCGACCACAAGTTTTTGTATCTCGTTTTTTTGTACTGGAAAAACGCAAACTTTTTTATTTTACGCAGGAGCTCGTTTTTGTGTAGTCCAATGTTTTTTTTTATGCGGTAGTTGGCGTCCTGAATTACGTGATAAATGGGTTTGATTTTGTATTCGTTGTAAACATCTCTGGATCGGATAAACCACGGAGTGTGGTCCCATCTCCTGATTATTTTGTTTTGATAGGTTTGGAGACGTTTCAGCTGGGATTCTCTAAGACGCATTACCCCCATGGCATAGGTAAGTTTTGGGATGAACACTTGTTGGAGAAGAATTAGTTTATTTTTTAAGCTGAGGCTGCTGTCGGATTTAACGATAGGAAAAAGAACTCCATACATTTTGTTTACGTCCTTGAATTTTTTCGCAAGGTGATCATTCCATGAAAGTCGCCGATCCAGGATAATTCCCAGGTATTCCATTGTTGAGTCCCAGTTTATAGGGATTCCATACATTTCTAGGTTAGGAGTGGTGATGCGTTTCTTGCGAGTTATAATCATTGCTTTCGTCTTCCTTGGATTGATCCTGATTTTCCATTTGTTGTAGAATTTCTGGAGTATATTGACATGTTGTTGGAGTCTGCATACGATGGAGATGGGGTTTTTGGAGGTGGAGTATATTAGTGTGTCGTCAGCATACATTGATAGCTGAGTTTTTTCGTATACTGGGGTATCCGAGACGAAAATGTTGTAGAGTGTCGGCGACAAAAGGGAGCCCTGTGGGACACCAGCACGTTGAGTTTTGACTTCTGATAGTTCCTCGCCAATTTTGGTGCAGAATTTTCTGTCAGAAAGGAAGTTTTTGATGATAAGAATTAACTTGTTAGAAAAACCAGCCGATGCCATTTTAAACAGCAGCCCCTGATGCCAGACTCTGTCAAAGGCCTTCTCGATGTCTAGTGCCAAGAGTCCAGATGAGTTCTTGAGTTGGAGGCCCCGAGTTACGTCTTCCAGTAGCCTGGCCACCAGGAGCTCTGTGCTGAGGTTCTCTATGAAGCCGAATTGATGGTCGGGAATTATTTTCAAGTTAGAGCATTGCTCCTGCAATCTTGTTAGTATTATCTTCTCATAGATTTTCCCTAGGCAGCTAAGAAGGGCGATGGGCCTGTAGCTACTAGGCCTGGACAGATCCTCCTTTTTCTTCGGTATAAGAACGATGGTGGCTTTTCTCCAGACAGTAGGGAAATATGAAAAATCCAGGCATTTGTTTATCAGCAGAAGAGTAAATTCTATCAAGTTGGGGGTGAAATTTTTTATAAGTTTATTGGTGATATTGTCCTCGCCGGGCGCCTTTCCCGTTTTTAAGCTTTTTATGATGTGCTGTAGTTCGTCAAGAGTGGTATTTGAGAATTCAGCTACCTTAGTCCCTGGAAAGATATTTTGTTCGTCTTCGGGTTGATTTATTGGATGACTGTTTACTAGATCTGTGAATTTTCCTTCACCGAGATCTTCATTAAGTGAAAACTGGCTGTAAAGAGATTCGGCGAAGGTGTCGGCTTTTTCTTTGTCGGTGTAGATTGGCTGGTTGTTAATGACGAGTGGAGGATACCTTCTGCCGTTGGTTTTTCGTGCAAAGTTTTTGTAGATGGTCCAAAACTTAGTACTGTGATCCTCCAATCCCTCTATTGTCTGTTGAAATTGTTCATTACGATGAATAGTTATTTTTCTCTTGATCCAGTTCGTCATTCTATTTGCTTGCTTGAGAAGTTCCTTGGATTCCAGTTTTTTGGCTTTCTTCTTGGTTTTGTTCCTTTCTCTTATCAGCTCCTTGATCTCTGCGGGAAATGGCTGTTGATTGAAAAACTTAGCTTTGATTGTTATCGAGGCTTCATCTATTGCTTGGTGAAGAGAACAGTACCAAGTGGGTTAGTGTCGAGCTGACAAGTAAATGAAATGTTAACTGTTGTAGTACATAGCGCCATCTATCGGCAGGATTTGTCAATCGTAGGATGGAAATTCCCATCAATCTAGTGAAAGACTACTACCATTGGTCACCATATCGTCTACAACAAGTTCGTGGATAATCCTCCCGGTGAAAAAGGAAAATCTTGAAACTGTTTCCTCTCAGTTTCTGTTTCCTCTGAGGAAACAGTTTCAAGATTTTCCTTTTTCACCGGGAGGATCATCCACGAACTTGTTGTAGACGATATGGTGACCAATGGTAGTAGTCTTTCACTAGATTGATGGGAATTTCCATCCTACGATTGACAAATCCTGCCGATAGATGGCGCTATGTACTACAACAGTTAACATAATATCTAATATTTTTCCGGAAACTTGGTTTCTTTTGCAATTATTACTCAAATACATAGTCACTAAAAGGGAAGGTATACAATTTCAGAGGCCTATCACACATGACATGCATGAAGTGAATAGATATTTGGGTTTTCAAACTTCTAGGTAATCTAGAACTAGAGACTAATAATCATTTGAATGTTGAAGAAGTTGGATTGCTTTATAAATTTTGTAACGTATAGTCACAGGAATAGCATGAAAGTTTTCGAGCAAAAGCAGTGACAAAAAGAAAATTTTCTAATATCCAACGCACCAATAGAAAAAAAATCATGTAACACATACATGATCAGTGTACCAGTTATGTTCATATACAAGTCATGGATGTATTTTTGTTTCTGCTGATATAAATATGTTTGAAATTTTGTTATAAAATAACATTAGGAATATGAAATGGATCCCTGATGTCTCGAAGTGTATAAATTTGTGACTTTCTGAAATTATAATACATGTAAGAAATTCTGCGAATTCATAATCGATCCCAGAAGCCCAGGCACACAGACCAGTTGTTAATCAATGTCCATTATTAGAGTGTATTCAAAAAGGATTTATTGTAGATATTGTTTGGGTGCTCAAAGGATTTATGGCATAAGCACTTTTCTGTTTGTTTGTTAAATTTAAGATGTGATATAATTGGAATACCTTAAGTACTTAGGCTAATGGAATAGTTATCAGAGGTTTGGAGTTAGATTTATGACGTGGGAACCAACAACGAATATATTTTCAATGTGAGGGGAAAAGGGATTTTTAGCATTTTAGAAGACACTTGCTTACTGTCCTCCGTATTGAATGTCACGTTTGTCGATTCGTGGAGAATAGATTGTTTTGTGAATTATTTTGAGTGTTTTCTTACATACACATAGGGCAGGTCTACAAAACAAATGTCGTGTACCTATGACTTTTTTATGAACACAACTGTACCTTCACTGCACTACTTATTAGGTACGAATTTTAATCTTCCAATAATATGCATAATTAATTGATTACAAAAGTTTTATTTGTGATTGTTCTTGAGAAGGCACCTTCTGATGTACTGTATGTTGCATTTGTTTTTTTTTTTTAGTTCTAAGAAACTTACGGTAACCTTGTCGCACTAGGTGGAGAGAGTTGATATAATAATAATTATTACTTTAATTGTTTGCTTGCGGGAGACTAGTACCTACATAATATTTAGTTTTTTGATTTTAACAATCATTATCGTCCAATAACAAAAGATATGATTTTCTTACTCTGAATAATATGTCTTATATGTGGGTATAAACTCCTTTGAAACTGTATTGACATGTGTATGCTGAGCTGAAGACCACTACCTACAATGGTTATTTTAGTTTGGTCACTAGTTTTCAATACCTAAACCGAACCGTAATAGTAATAAAATTTCAACCAAGTCAACATTAATAATCCTTATACACACTCACATTTATTCAGAAACATATACACGTAGTAAAAATTCACACACATGAAATAACGATCTCAATAATTACAATATTACTCGTATTAATAAAAGACCAACCTATTGTCGGGTTATTTAATAACTTCAGGAATATTATTGACTCCATAAACAAGAAACCACTATTTTTACTATAATTGATTCAAACGGACCCATTATCTATTATTGTGAATGTTAAACGCGACCATTAACAATATGTAAACAGTGTGGAACAGCCAAATGGAATAAATTCGATAACTAATGAATGATTGGTTGTACAATTTTTCCAGCAAAAACATTTTATATAGGGTGTGTCATGTAGCAGTGGACAACTTAGTAGACTTTGCTAATACTAAAATCAGTCGTGTCACTCTCGAAGCGCTCGAAAACGGCAGACCCTTTCTCCTTACTCCACACTTGGACTGCCTGGGACCCATTAGTTCGGAACCTTTGTCGGCCGCTTTGAACCATTTTCTCGACCATTTTCGTCGGGCTGGCATCTTTGAACGGAATACTTTGACCGCGCTGCCGCTTGTGTTAGGGATACATTAAAGTTCCGACTACGAGTGACCCAACTATTCAGTATTAGTAAACTTTGACTATGCAGAACTTTTTGAGTTGATATAGGGTTTTCTTGAAATTTATTCAAGTATAATATGATTTTGTTTATTTTTGAAAAAGGTGTCATTATTCCCAGCATTATCAAAGTTTACTTATAGGTAAACTTTGGCATTATCACACTTTTTTCACTATACATTTTTTAGAAGCCAGATTTGATGAAAAGCTCTATGGTGATGAATAAAACTTATTTTCATTACATTTGCATGTCTTGATTCTTCATCGAAAGTTGTTCTTTCGAGTAGATAAGACCTATAGTATGTATGCATCTCAGCATCTGCAAGGAGGTTGCCCTCAAGGCAGCTGGGCCCGGACGAGCACCCGTGCTCGGTGAAGTAACAGTAACAGCATAAGAGTAGTGCACAGTTATAGCATCTGTGCTAGTTCTATCTAATATTTTCTCCGATTATCACCAAAACTGTTTCCAATACGGCACTAGAGCAAGTAGCACGTTCACTGAAGTGAACACTTTAGTGCCTTTAGTGCCATATTGGAATAAAATAGAGTCGATGATGTGTTTTACTTTTTAATGAACAAAGGTAGAGAGAGAAGTTCCAAATTCTGAATACAAAAAAGGCCAAAATTTCAATCAAAGTGTCAAAGAAACTTGAAAATTTATGATTATGAGAATGATATATTGAGAAAGTGATTGAACACATGAATAACCTGATGATTTTTTAGACAAATTAGAGCCAAGACCCTTATTTTCAGCAAAGCATTTAGTAAGCGCATGAAGGTTTTTACTTTTCTTTGTTGACAGTCTTTTGTTGTTTCAACCAGCCACCTGGGCCCTTCTTCCACCCATATTGGTCTTTCACAAAAATATGTTTTTTTTCCCAAAACGGTTCAATTTATCTAACAAGAGTACCTATTTTTTAGCAGGGATGGGGATCCCATCAGTGTGTGCCACAAAAAAAAATGTTGAAAGGATAGGCATATTCACAACGTGGCTGCTGCGCCGTGCGGTAGGTTGGCTGTGGGGTCTTAATCGATATATTGCTCAATGGCTTTATCAGGCCATGATCAGACCGAGGATCTTATATGGTATCTTGTGGGCGGCTGATCGTGAAAGTCACAAGCGAATGCAAACTGCAAAGTCTGAGTATAACCGGTGCAATGAGTAATACTCCTGGAGCTGCACAGAACATTCTTCTTGCTTTGCCAGAACTGGTACTGAGAGTAAAGAGGAGAGCGATATGTGGTAAGGATAACCTCAAGAAGCATGGAGGGACAGAGGCACAAAGGTTGGCCACTCCAGATTTTCATCTATTGTGAGGCGTGAGGTGGCGTAACTGTCGCTGTGACTGAAACTCAAGGAATTATTCATAGACATCTTTTGATCTACATCTTACATCTACAGTGAGTGGCAGACCACCCCGACATAACACAAATCTGGTTCACTGACGGATCCAAGGAAACGGAACTAAGTCTTCTGGATCCGGAGCTGGCCAGATTATACAGAATGGACAGGGATGCAGGGAAAGCTTTTCCTCTCGGAAAACTCACAACTGATCTCCAGGGCCCCAAACTAGTGGGCATTGGCAGAAAACTATAGAGAACTGGAGTAATAACACGACATGTAGGCCACATATCACTCAAAATATATAGAAAACTTGAATGGGAGCCGATGTAAGTAAAGTTTTGGGCAACCAGTTGATTAATAAGCTGGACAAACAAGATAAGCTGACGCGCATCTTTCCCGGTGCCCGCCCATTTAAAATGCAATGGGGGTTTCGGTGCGCTAATCGGTTCCAATTTCGTCTAGCTAGTGAGCTTATCTTGTGTGTTTTGGTATCATGGGACTACCCGTTGTATGGCGCAGATGCAGAAAACCATATATCTATTATTGACTCTATATGGGAACCGTCTCATTTGTACTCATAAGTACTTTAATTTTTTGCTTGCGAGAGACCAGTACCTACATAATATTTAGTTTTTTGATTTTAACAATCATTATCGTCCAATAACAAAAGATATGATTTTCTTACTCTGAATAATATGTCTTATATGTGGGTATAAACTCCTTTGAAACTGTATTGACATGTGTATGCTGAGCTGAAGACCACTACCTACAATGGTTATTTTAGTTTGGTCACTAGTTTTCAATACCTAAACCGAACCGTAATAGTAATAAAGGTAGAAGAAAATTTCAACCAATTCAACCAAGTCAACATTAATAATCCTTATACACACTCACATTTTGTCAGAAACATATACACGTAGTAAAAATTCACACACATGAAATAACGATCTCAATAATTACAATATTACTCGTATTAATAAAAGACCAACCTATTGTCGGGTTATTTAATAACTTCAGGAATATTATTGACTCCATAAACAAGAAACCACTATTTTTACTATAATTGATTCAAACGGACCCATCATCTATTATTGTGAATGTACCGTCTCATTTGAACATCAAGCGACGCTTGATGCCAGGATGAGATAAAAGACCCCGCAAGATCCCGCTGTACTGTATATTTTTCGCATAGACATCTCATCTTGACATCAAGGGTGTATTTAGAATTGCTTCCCATATAGTTATTAATAGATATACAGAGTGACCCATTTGAAAGCGGGCCACCCTCATAACTTTTTAATTTATTGATCGATTTTGACGTTTTTTTTTTTGAAATGTAGAGAGGGAAAAGGTGTATTTTGAGGCCATACGTCGCCCACTTTTTTCCAAAATCAAGGCCTACTGGAGCATATTTAGAGGCTGAAAAATCCAGAAAACATATTAGCGATTTTTTTAGCGAAAATCTGACCACGCAACTGAATTTTTCATGCCCCGAAATGGGTCTGTACCAAATTCCCTGTACCCTAGACTTTGCTACCACTTCCTAAGTTAGTTGAATTACGTATTTTTCTAATCCAACTTCACAGTCTCTGATGATGTAAAGTATCATTCACAGGTTGGTTTTGGGTCCTGTGAATATGATACTTTACAGAGTACAGTATGAAATAAAAAATAATCGCTGATGACTTTTAAATATTTGGTAGAATACGTATCGTATATACATATAACATTTCAAGTCATTTGAAAATGTATGCAAATTGTCCATTCAGAATTTAGATAGCAATGTTAGTCAAGCGAAGAACCCCATTTCTTTCTCCATTTTATATTTCATATTTTGATTATTCTTGCTCTATGTTTGGAAAGCAAAAAAAAACAAAGATGAAATTCAATTTTTCAGTCGCAATAAACAAGAAATTTGGCGGCAATTAATGAATTATCACTGTAGATGAAGCGCGTACAAAATTGTTAAAATAGTGGACTGTAAAAAAAGGATCATCTCCATTGCATTATAACATGATGAGCCGAACGCAGAAATTGTGGAGAAACTGCCACATTTCCGAAAAAAAAACTGCTCACCAAGGCGATTTGAACTGCTTGACAGTGCTTGAACATCATACTCAAAAGATTTAGTTCCCTAATCTAGAAATCCCACTCACAGAAAAAGGATATTTGTCAAATGAACAATAGTCATTATTTTGCGGAGAAAGATGCAGAGTAAAAAATCTGTGCACAACACTGGATTCGACATTCTTCAAAACGGGTTTATACCGAATTTCACCAGAATATCAAGTAGTAGGTAACTATATCTTCTGTATTTGCTTTGGAGTGATCACAGCGCATTCGCGGATTTGAAAAATCTATATTAAATAAATACAAATTTTTAGTGAAATGTGGTATAGGCCCGTTTTGAGCGATTCCGCATCCAGCAGCTTGCTTGGATTTTTCCTGAAAAAATCGCCAATTCGATTTACAAAAAAAAATTCTTCTGGGCACTGGCGAAGATGCAAGATACAAGCTCTGATAACGGTATGTAAAGCCATACTTATGGTCCAGAGAGTTTACTGATTCTTATCAAATGATCTGATCTGCCACCACTCTAGCGATTACGGTATGAGAAGTCATACCAGTGATGGGAGAGTTTGGTTCTTATGATTGAAGTGACCAAGACTTTTTATGAGTAATTGATAGTATTTATAAGGCTTTAACGATTTGCCACCGCGCATATACCTATAGAACTAGTTCTTCAAGTGACTGTCTGTCACTCTACGACACCAGAAAAAGGAAAAACGCCTTCTATCCGGTCAATTCCCAAATATCTATGTATTAAGATGCGACTTCTCGGAAACATTAATTATTGAAAATAGAGTTGTGTGTGATGTTATTGAAAAGAAAAATGAACTTTAACTTATTGCCGGCTTTCTTTTGCGCCATATTTCCTCAAAATGTAGAGCAGAAAACGTTTTTGTCTAAAAGATTCTTATCTAACGTGGACAAAGAAATAGAAGGTAGGTCTTCTTTCACCCACTTTCCTTATTTGATCCCATCTTTTAACTTTATCAAATAAACAAAGAGAGAGAATGAAAATGAAAAAATATGAGCAAAAGTGAGTCTTTGATAATAACTTCTTGCAGACATTTTAAGCCATTTGAATTGTTTTGTAGACAACACTGGGAAATGGGAAAGGAAATTACACACTTGTCGAGTGCAAACTGAATGTAACATAGAATAACGATCCTTTCAAATTGCATAAAAATGAAAGTTGGTCATAAAAATTGATTCCGAAAAAAATTCGCGATCCTCAAATCATCAACTGCGGAGAGCTGAGTTAGTGAAAATCGAAGATAAAAAAAAAGTTTTATTAGAATTTTATTTTGCGGGAACGTAGTATCATAATGGAAAGGATGTAATTTGAAAATGTTATTTACAATACATATCTTTAATCAGAATTCAGAACTGTCATGAAAAAGCTTTCGGAAAAATAACTTATTTGGATTTTTAGTATTATGAATAAACCTGAAAAAAAGTTTCAAATCATAAAATATTGGTCACATTTCAAGATTCCCTGAGATTTGCGCTATTTGAACATACCTTTCTCTATGTGAATAATATATCATCCAGCCACTAACACTATCTGCGTAGAACAGGATGGTAATAGATAAACCAATTTTATCAACTGTATCCTATATCGTTAACTAAATATTTCCTGTTATTATATGACCCTTGATATAATGTTGTCTATATGTATCAAATATTTTCCGCGTATTAACTTGCGGTATGTTCAAATATAGTAGGTCAAGCGAACAATGCATCACACATTTGAATTATATTAATAAAAATCACCAGAAACGTTGTATTATAATATGATTGAAAATTTATTTAAAAAAACTTCAGATTTATGAATATTTTTGGTGTTGATTATTGAAGATCAAGTGATACAGATGTAAAATTTGAGACTGACATTGTCTTGATTTTAATTTTGTTACACATTTGGATCAATAATATCATTAACAGGAGTAAATTATCATTCATCTACACTCCTGGACAGGAATAATTTGAGTAATTTGATATCCCTTCAACTTTTTCAATTGTTGTCCGATTTTGGTGAACTTTTTCCCAAAGTGTACTTACCTGTTTCTCTTGAGATATTACCCTTGATTTTGATTTTCAAAAAATATTGATGGCTTGGTCATTAGACAGGGACGAACAGAAGCTACTTTCTCACCTTCAAATTTCAAACATCCTGTGGAAAAATTGAGAGGCCAAATTTATCGCTACCTATTATGTCCAGTTTCTTGACAAAAATTTTTCTTTTATTCATGTCAATATCTGCTTTTTTAAAAAGATACAAATGTTTAAAGACATTGCTGCAGTTTTTCGATATTTATAAATATTTTAGAGCTCACTTTCCTAGGCCACTTCGCCACTAGCCTTTCGTGCGTAAGTTAGTGATTCCCACGAGACTAGCGAGACGAGACTTTTAAAAAGTCTTGTCTCGTCTCGACAAAGGGATAAGGAGTCTTGTCTCAAGTCTCGTCTTGCAGTCTCCAGTCTCTTCTCGTCTCGAGTCACGTTCGAGAGTCTTGCAAATGTATCGAAATCTCGTAATGTTATTCCAAGTCAAGTACTTTCCTACTTGCTCTAATGCAAGAATAGAAACAAAATTATAACTGTTAAAAGATAAGATTTGAAAATATTACATCTAATCAAAACAAAATGTTGAACTGAATATTTTTTTTGAAATAAGTTACAAAAATTGAATACAAGGTGTTGATTAAGAGTATTATACATCTAAGAGCAGCTCATCAAGTAGGGCTTCGCAAGACCAAGACCAAGACCAAGACTGGCTAGTCTTGGTCTTGGTCTCGAAAAATGAATGTGGTCTTGATCTTGGTCTTGGTCTTGATATCTCAAGACAATAGATGTTTTTCATAAAATGTCAATCAGTAAATGTTACTTTGAAATCGCAGTTCTGAACCGACAAAAAAAAAATCTATTGTCCACCCCGTATAGTTTGGCCTAATTGGCAATAAAATATGCAAACCATTGTCAATGAAGAAAACTAAAAATGCGAAAGACATACCGTCTTTTTATCACAAAAAGATACAACTAATCCTCCTCATTGTTTATTATTACCTGGGATGGCGGTACGATTTTAACAAGCTGCACGAAATAGCAGTTGTCCCTTTTCACTCAACTTTATACAAAAACGTACGTCATTTTTGGTGCGTTTTTCGACAAAATAAAATACATAATATAAAAAACACTCGGGTTCTCGTGAGAAAAAAATGTAGTTTTTTAGTGTTTTATGTTTGAGGAGTATGTAATGACAAAACATTTAATTTTTTTCTCCCAAAAATATATTCACGTTTTGAGACTGTCTACTCCCTAAACTCAAGAATACAGTAGCAGGTGATTGGATTATCGAGATTTGTTCGGACTATGACTATGGCTCCGAGCTGTTTGGATAAGTGGATGTTCGGATTAGCGCATGTTCGGACTATGGAGGTTTTCACAGTATAGAGAATAGGAATACGATTATTCCTCATGAAAATGTTCTCTATTATACTTGTACATTGATCAAAATTATGATAAATATACAATGGAAAGAACATTCTCGATATTCAGTAACACATTATTTATTTTTCACGTGGGAATGTAGGTACATAACTTTACTGAAGCATTTTGTTACATTTATTTATAACTTGTTACAGAGTTCAATACACATTTTTGAAACATTGTTATTGTTTGATTGGATCGAATATTATGATCATTTTTTTGTGATGTACAAACATACACATTCAGATGGTTTAAAGCTCCTAATTTTTCACGAAATTTGTTTCAACGATCAGGTAGCATGCATGAGCAGGTCTATACCTACTACAAAAGACTTATTGAAAGTAGATAGAGACATTTGAGATTTTAATTATTATTTTGTCGATTTATCTTTTCAAGACCAACACCAAGACGAGACTCTCGAGGTAGAGTCTTGGTCTTGGTCTTGGTCTTGAACGTCAAGTCTTGGTCTTGGTCTTGAGAAGATTTTCAGGTCTTGGTCTTGGTCTCGGTCTTGTCACCAAGACCAAGACAAGACCAAGACTAGTCTTGTGGTCTCGCGAAGCCCTATCATCAAGTGATTTTGAGTCAAAAAGTTCATATAATCAAGTCCGCAAATGAAAAAGAAACACTATTTTTTCAGCATGTCTCTTTTGTGGTCCAGGAATGTGTGTCAAAAACTAGACCATCACTGAAAAAACAAATCCTTTGAATCAAGGGATTTTGACGTTTGGCCAAGAGCTTTTCGGTTTTGAATAGGTCCAAATGCGAAGGGTCTTGAACCAAAACCATAATTCTCTTGTCAACAATTGACCCTATTTTTTTAGGATAATAGCCGATTCTCTTGGTTCAATAGCAAATTTTCTTGGTTCAATTGCGAAGAAAAATTCAGTAGAAGAGAGAAAATATCTCAAAATACGATCGTATGGTGTGCTTCCAAGAGATATTTCTCTTGTCCGAAGAAACATCCAAATTCAAGAGGTTCTTAGCCCAAGATCTATCTCTTGATTCTAGAGCATGTAATATCTAAAACCAAAAGCGGTTGTACTTGACTCAAGAGAAGTTATTCTTGTTCCAGGAGTGGACGTTTCAGATCATAGGGGAAACGTCCTCAGTCCATTTTTCGGAATTGGAAAATACCTTATCGCCAAAAGAATACCTTGAAAAGAAAGAACAAACATATTTCCAAACATTTATTGCAAAAATAAATAGTAGATATTCAAGTTAACTGAAATATAGGAACACCAATTACTTACACTTACATCATGAATAATGATAACACTTTCTTTTCAGTTAAAACAAAATCACAAGTTTCTTGATCGTTGAAATGAAACAAGCATTTTTCACAAAATGAAGGTAAAAAGTCCTACTATTCCTTAGAGATTCGAGTCTAAACATAAATATAGGAACTCCAATAACCTAAATCATAGATAAGGATAACATTTTCTATTCAATAAAAACGAAATCACAAAATTCGACTTGATCGTTGAAATGAAAAAAACCATTTCCTGAATGTTAAACATTCTTCTATACCTTATAGAGATTCGAGTCTAAACATAAATATAGAAACTCCAATAATAATTGAACAAGGGTTACAAGGCGATCAGTCTCATCACGATCACTGCATGATACTAAGAAAGTACCTACCCTGTTTTATTCTGTTCTGAAATAAGAAGAAAAAAAAGTCATAACCATGCATAATCAATTTAATTTGAGTTAAACCGATCACAAAAATATATGCATCTTGAAGCAAAATCTATAAGAATCTAAAACAAATTGTGCTAGAGCTTGAGCCAAGTGAATTTCTCTTGTCCTTAGAGCAAAATTTGTAACTTTCAAACCTTATGTGGGCATTGTCGGCCATTGTACAGAAAATCACGCATTCCCTTCCAAAGATGCAGTCGTAAAGAAGCAATAAAAATGACCAAGTATCCAAGTAATATGAGCTGAATCGATTCTCTACTTGTCAGATATGACTTTGTTTCGTTTTTTTTTAGTTTTACTTGGCGGATTAGCGGGTACATTCGATCGGAGATTATGGCGTCCCTCTAATCATGATATTTTCAGTTTTCCTACGCATACCAACATAATCAAATTATTTAAAGATATCAAACGATTACCAGACATATACATATATAACATGTGAATACTTACCTTCAAATTTCGGCCATCAATGGCCCACACGGAATTTTTACAAGAATTGCTTCACCATCCATTACATCGAACTCACAAAAAACGCGTACTCACAGTCGAATTACCAAGAGGAAAGTGGAATGATTGAACGGGTTCAACTAGTGAGCTGTGCCGATCGTAGTGGTGGGGATTATTGTTTTTGAGCCAAACGTGGAATTTCTTGATAGAAGATTCTACCGAAACATTCCAAGGTACGAATTTGGAACTAAGAACTCTTTTTCTTGCGATAAAAGACTGAACGAGTTTCAGTTACTGGGATTTTGTGATAAGATCTTCTCTATAACGTTTTCTTTTCTCAAGAGCTTCTATGATTTTGGAACAAGACATTCATCTCTTGAATGAAATTCACAATCTTCGCGATTTTGAAACAAGAATTTTATACTTTGTCAGAAGCAAAACCATTCAAGAGAAATTGAAACTTGCTTCAAGAGAAACATTTCAATATAAATTTTCTTGATTTAAAGAATATTCTCTTCTAGTAGAATATTTTTTCTTGTCTGCAAGAATTATCGTTCAAAAGCGTGGAATACTTTGAGTCAAAGCCTCCCTTTTTTTCAGTGATATATAGGCTAGATATAGAACAGTATATAAGGTGTATTTTTAGTAGCTTGATTTAATACAATCTAAAGATTACAAATATCTGACGTGAATTTTTTTTGGTCTAAAATAGGTATTCGTTAAGGTGTCATTTCGGGACGCTACAAGCCTCGATAAATTTAATCAAGTTTAGTTTAGTTTGAGTTAGTCCGTTATCACCACAAATTATACTATCCTAATCTCAAACTCTTAATCAAAGATGTCTTAATCAATATAATACATACGTATAGGTGTATGGCGACATCGGATCGGCGGCTGCAGCGCCGACAAAATCTCACGTCGACGTTTGTCGGCGCTGCACGCTGGAATATTCAACTGCGAAACTCTCGCACGAGACTAGTGACCTCCCGCGCTAGACTCGAGACTTCCCGCGTGAGACGCAAGACGCTCGTCTCGAAAACGAGAGTCTTGTGGGCATCACTGGCGTGGGTAAATAATCCAGATTTACTTTGGCATACTTACTTCCAAGTAGCATTTTTCGTGAAGAGCACGTCGCGACCACGACACTAGTATATAGGCTCGATTTTCATTGATGAATCGTGTGAACTGTGACAACTTATTTTGGGTCAGGAGTGAACTTTTTTATGTATCAACAATATTCGATTGGTTTTAGTTTGGTGATATCATCAAAAATACTATATACGACTTACATGCATACACTAGGAAATCTGAGGCAAAACTATTGGTAATAATGAGACGTTGACCGGAGAATTGTTTTTTATAGTTATTTATATCAACGACATTATCAGGAACATTTCTAATATCAAATGAATAATGTAATGTATGTATCGACAATATCGTCATTTGTGTTCATTCCGATGAACGGTAGCCTTGGACTGGCTTGTTATATCAAAATTCAAATTAGTATTTACAATAAGCACGACACAAATAAAAATTTATCTTTTTTTGTTAAAAACATTTCATTTCACCTACCTAAATATAGATTTTACGGAGCTTCGCAGACTCCTAAGGAACAAGTCAAATGAGAAGCTCCACTCATACAGGCTCCATTGTTGAGAGTTGATATTTCCAGTGATAATGATGAAATAAATCATCTACCCTGAAGATTCCACACGATAAATGATGTTGTACTGAAAACTTCTGAACAAACATCGATCAAAATATATTTAGTTTTTTCATCAAGATATTCACTCAGCTGGCGAAGTTTAGGGATGTTGTTATCTTAGATGGTTGCGGTTTTTGGACGTCCCAAACGTTGATCGTCTCGCAAGCTGGTACGACCAAGTTTGAATTCAGTTGCCCAAAATTGCGTAGGCGTATTGATTTCACAAAAAAAAATATCATGACAACTCGACTCTCTTGAGATCGAAGTATGTACCGTAATGGACAAAAGTACATCGGCATTTCAAAATTGAATTGAACTTTCATTCTGCATCAGTTCTCAAAGTATTGGGTTCATTGAAAGACTTCAATCCATTGGTCAGTTTTCGTGTCCTGACGATTTTTTTCAGAGAATGGTTTCGTGAACTTATATCACAAAGGTGTAAAAAAGTATTACAAATAAAACTTTTTCATGTGAATTTGTTAAAATAAGTCTATTATATATAGATATTATTAGTCGAGCACATGGGGAAGAATCGGTACTTGTTACCTACCATGCTGCCTTTATCAATCCTATTGTTATTTTTAAAGTTATGGTAACATGTGGATGTAGCATTGGGTTGGTGATATATGTATTATTATATATTATTTTAAAATTGGCTAAAGTCCGTTTCAAAGGAGTTGATAGCACATGCAGAGCGCTTATAATAAACGGAAAACGGAGGTCGGGTGTCTCAAAAAAATGTATCTCTTATTTATGTTTTACAATGTATCTAGACTGAGAAGAAAGAAATTGTGACCCAGGCCACCCGGGCAACTATTACAACTATTTTATGGTCCGAACCCCCGATCTGTGCTATCAACTCCTTTGAAACGGACTATAGCACCATTAGAAATAGAGGAGCAAACATTATTTACATACTTCCTGAAAATTTCACATTCACAAATTGGACAAAGGATAGTGAAGCTATAAAATTTTGAATTTGGCCAAATCTAACCATTTCTCACGATTTCCTCACAAAAGGGTAATTTTTGCCAAGGTCAAAATTTTATAGCTAGACTTTTGTTCAATTATTGTGTCTCTCATGGAGTTCCACTCATTATCTCATCCATCAGCATTAGTGTAGTTCTGCCGATTTGTCTCTCGACATTTTAATCCCGATCTATGATTTATGTTCGTTATCTTAATCACCTGAACTGGAGCCCAGGTGCTCAATTCTCCAGTTAAATCCGTATACGAATTGTGTACAAAATCAAATGCATATTCGTATACGGATCAATTGGAGAATTGAGTACCAGTTCTTGACCGATCGTATCGCTCAAGATCACTCGTACTCGTGCCGCTATGTACATGGTCCGCATGTCATTCTTGACAACTCGTCTCATGAACAAGTACTCGAATTTGACAACGAGCGGATTTTCACGCTCGCATCGTACAGCATATTCGCAAGACTGATTTGTGGTTGGAAAATTTATTTTTTCAGCTTTTGCTGAAATCGAGATCATGTTGATTGGAGCTCTTTGCTAGCATTGAAAATCTTGAGTTTACACTGTTTACAGGGTATTTTCTAAACGCGGGTAAAAAAGTCGTGGGGTCATTTCTGATATATTATTATTCTCATGAAAAAAAAATATTTTTCGAAAAATGCGATTTAGGCCCGGTTTCTCAAGTTTACTTCAACAAAGGTTCAACGTTGAGCTACGTTCAAAGATGCACAGTCCAATGTACTTGAACCGGATACCGGGTTCCACGTTGAACCATGCATTGGGAAACCGCGGGCCTTGAGGTAGATACGCCCCTTCAAATAGGGCACCCTGACACGGTTTTTTTTTTAATATTTCAGAAATCGTTCATACAAAAATCATGCGATTTGATACATCGCATAAACCTTCAATGCTGAATCATCATTTGAACTCAAAATTTTAATGTGTACTTGTTTCAAATATTCAGATTCTAGGATAGGAATACCTGAAGGATTTTAAGGTGAAAAAGGTATACTCAGTTCACATAGATGAAAAGCTAGTAGTTTTCGACAAAATTGTAATTTTTTACATATCGATGCATCGGCACCCCAAAGGTGAGCCTTCCTCAATATTTGTGAAATCGCTCACAATGAAATTTCGAAATTTGGTACCTCCGCATAAACTTTTGACGCAAATTAATTCAGAGCTCAAACATTTCAAATTGTTTATCAGGGGTACGTCATACTGATGTGGTTGGGGATAAAAAAGTCCCATTTTCTTCAGTTCTAGCATCAACTTGCGAACGTTTCATCTCGAAGGTCGGCCAAGAATATGATTCTGTTGAACCATTCGTAAAAATCCTCTTCGCAGACGATCGCATACGCGTGCATGCGAATGATGTCAAGAATGGGGTCGTTGCACGTACTTTTTTTATTGCATATTCTGAAAATATAATCAAAAATATTAGACCCGTATTTTTTTTTTTTTTTATCGATTTTTAAGGGCATAAACTAACGTCGAAGTTTGTCAACAGTCCTTTTAAGCCTTTTAAATGATGACGCGTGTACGACAAAATATGGCGTCGCTTCTTGGATCCGGCGCAGCTCTTCCCGTGGGTCGATAACTGTAGAGAACGCAACGTTGCCGAGATGCTTTTTGCTTGGGGTCGAGTGTAAAGCGTGTTTTATTCTAGGGATTTCTCAATTTCGAATTCACGTTCGTGGTTTGGATCAACTTTGCTTATATACGATTCAATATCGTCAAAAAAGAATGGGCCAATAAATAATATTGCCTACCAGCTTTAATTTGCAGGTACCAATATTTGCAGTTTTTGTTTAGTATGCAACGCTCCTGGTAGTTATTTATCAGACGTAGGGATAAATTCAAAGAATTGTGTCTTTGAGTTTATCCCTACGTCTGATAAATAACTATTCTATGCGTCTGCATTAATTTGGGTCTGAGAAAAATAAATATCTTGAGGGTTTTATGATTCGGTCAAAGGTATCATAAAAACCCAGTCTGGGTGGTGTCGTATAATTTCCTGGTTAATTTTTGTATTAAATCACATTATTTACCATCCATTTTAAAGTTAACCTAAATGTATCGATTATCTTTCGTTCATCATATTGAGCTAGTAATTCTTGTTAAAATACCATCAATAGTACATCTCGCAACGCCGCATTTGTATCCAGCAGCGCGCGTGCATTTCAGTGTCAAGCGGATAAAGGATATTGATCTGTGACGTCAATGCGACAATGGGCCCAGGTTGATGGACTTATGTATTTCAAAGAGGCCTAGTTTAAATGTTGTGCATTATTTTGGCCAATTCATGTAACCCATTTTATTAAGAAACCCACAGTTATATATTCTACACAAAATCAGCTTTGATTTTGATATAGTGCAACGACCCCATTGCAGTCGGTTCCACGCGCTGTGAGATCCCGGCTTAGCTCAAAGTCGGTTTCGAGCACCTCCTCCGGTAGCATAAGGTGTAACCAGAATTTCGTCAAGACTTAGCAAGTACCGTGAAGCTCACGTCTAACGATCAAGGAACAATAGGTATAACTGCTAAAAACACAATATTCGGCAATTTGTTTTTTCGCCATTTGTAGGTAGGTTCTACTACAAAAAAAATGATCCAAATATTATCAAATGATCGGGAATAGAATCAATAATAAGTCTTGAATAATGGAACAATTTTGGTTCATAAGCACTAGCTAAAAAAACGAGAAGAAATGTGCTTATTCGTTTAATACTCCAAAGTTGTGGTCGGCTTATAGGGGTCGGCAAAAAAAAAGATCCGAACAGAATGATATTTTCTGGGGAAGCATCATCCTCCTGAGCATCCAACCAAAAGATCTGACTCGAACTCCTCGTGAAAATGTATTTAGAGCAAAATGACCTTTATAGTTAAAAGTTATAGAGAACTAACAACTGAACAACCCAAAGTGCAACAAATGACAAAATTCGGTTGGCACCCGGGTCGGTTTCAAAAAATTGTCTTTAGAGATCATGAAAAATCTTATGAGGAAAAGTTGGTCAGCCTTTGATTCCCTGAAACTTTCTTCTTAGTAATTTTTTTGTAAAAAAATGTCTTTAAACCACCCTCGTTGATGCCAGCTTAATTTTGTCAATTGATAACAGCACCCGTTTAGTTTTAGAGCTATCAAAAAATGTTATGGAGCCAAGTTGTTCAGTCTTTCATCCCCTATAACTTTTGTTGAGGCTATTTTGCTTGAAAAAACTTTTAGGAAACCACCTAATCAGAGCAAAACGTACCAGGAGTTCAAGTCAGATCTTTTGGTTGGATAATTAGTAGGCAGTCTCCAAGCAACTACGAATATATCATTCTGTTTGGATTTTTGTTTTTAACAAACCGGCATCTTTACTGGGCTATAAATTCAATGGGCAAGCTCTCACCGAGAGCTGGTATCGATACCTTGGCGCCAGTTATAGTACGAGATACGGTATAAGGAATATCTACTCTCATCTGTTATCTGTTATTTGATGCGAATAAAGTTCAAATGTAAGATCATTTGCGCAAAAGTAGATTGCAAATTGGTTGCCTAGCAAAATCCCGGGCTATACCTATTATGTCCGAATTTTATTGAATTTCCGACTACTTTTGGGGATATTTACATATTCAAAGATGATTACTACTACTGGCAAGTTTGTTTATAACATTCCTAGGATATTATAGTTATTTTGGATTCAAGGTTATGTTTCAAAATTTCGCAAACTTTGGTACCTAATAATGTATCGAAATGGGCATGTAATTAGGGTGCATCAATTTTCTGCAATTATCTTCCTGATATTGTACAAAAAAGTTTCTTTCGCAGTTACAATTCCTTCCAATAATCAATAAACTACTACGTAAATATTATACCAAGTAAGACGCCATAGTAGACAGTTGAAGTTGGGCCAAGACGTAGACGTTCACGTGATACGTTAAAGTATTAAGTTCACGTCTACGTAATGATCCAAAAGCTAGTTGAAGTGTGGCATTTGATGTACCTACGTGAAACGTAGCGAGTTCAGCGGGTTGACTTAACCTGATTTGATATATTTACATATAATAGTTTTTGGACCTGTAAAAGTAGAAAGAAAGTGATGTTTGTGACAATTTGGTTATTAAATTTCGAGGCCAAATAAAAATATGACGTGTAATGTCCAAAATCGATTCGTTGGCAGATTAGATAGTTGAAGTGCTTTCATTCCCGTAGACGTAAACGTGTTGATTGACATCTGAGCAAGCGCACTTCGTTTTTTCTCACGTTTGCGTTTACGGACTAACGTAACCTTGCGTGTCTTCACGTATTGCACGTTATCCCTTATACGTAATCCGAGGTTTGCCGATCGAGTCTCCGATCTTGGATAATCTGCCAACGAATCAATTTTGTACATCACACGTCATATTTTTATTTGGCCTCAAAATTCAATAACCATATTGTCACAAACATCGCTTTTTTTCCACTTTTACAGGTCGAAAAACTATATGTAAACACAACAAATTAGGTTAAGTCAACTCGCTGCGTTTCACGTACGTCAAATGCCACACTTCAACTAGCTTTTGAATCATTACACGTAGACGTGAACTTTATGTGTTAACGTATTACGTTAACGTCTACGTATTGGCTCAACTTCAACTGTCTATTATCCAAGATCGGATAATGTGCAATACGTGAAGACACGCAAGGTTACGTATGTCCGTAAACGCAAACGTGAGAAAAAACGAAGTGCGCCTACCCAGATGTCACCACGTTTACGTCTACGTGAATGAAAGCACTTCAACTATCTAGTAATTCTTCCGCTTCGACACGTGACAAAATTCATACTCCATTACCATTATGTACACATGTACGCGACGCCGACGGTGCCATAGTTCTGTATCCTTGTCCATTTCACATTAATATTAAGCAAGATTATTTTCCCTGTCATTGTTATTCACCAACAGGTAAGAAATAGGTTACATTTAGGACCAACGTACGGTCAGATTTTCCACATTTTGACGTAAGACAGGTTGACAGTTCCTTTATTCACCTTCGACCTAATGGATGGCAAGGACCTATCGACCTACTTATTACTTCCAAATTACTTTAGTTTCTTTAATTTTGTAATTTTGCCCTTTTCATAATTGGACATTATTATCTCTCGACCAATTCGTAACTCGAAAAGCGGTAAATTTGACCCTCTATGTTTGATGGGATACAGGGTGTTACAAATTAGAATAATCACCTTCCGTATTTCGGAAACGGTAGGATATACAGCAAAAGTTGAATGAAGGCAAAGTTGAGTATTTAGGTACTCAATATAGTACGAGATCCGGTATTGGAAATATCTACCCTCATCTGTTATTTGATCATGATAAAGATTATATGTTAGATAATTAGTTCATCGATAAATCGCGATTGGTTTGCCTAGCAAAATCGCAGACCTTCACTGTTGAATAATATTTACTTGGATTGATTTTTTTGGATCAACTGCCCTCATTGGTTATTGATGAAAATCGATCATTGGTCGAAAAAAAATTGCAGAAAGAATTGGAAAAATATAGGCTGCCTACTTTCCTTTGGATACAGCTATAAGGTTTCCAGGTACAAACAGGTGGAGAGGCGTTGTAAATATACCCTCATCTGTTATTTGATTGATTTTTTAAAAGAAAGCTTATTCAATTCCCTATCCAACAGTAGTAACAAAAGTCCCATCCATGGTTGCCTAATGTCAAAGTTGAATTTTGATTTTTGATTTCTTCAAATAACTTTTGAAATAATAAAGTTATTTGATTGAGATTTGGTATATAAGGGTGATGTGACACGCAAAATTCAAATCTTGCCTATATACTAGTAGGGGGCGCCACATACACCTTTTCACTCATTCAAATAGTCATAACTTTTTGGTACACACCCGTACATTCTTTTAAAATGAAATAGTTATTCTCCTAACAAGTTCGCAAAGTGATGCTTTCCCGCACGCAAAAGCAGTTAGACGAACGACGCGAAGCGGAGTTCGGATATGCTTTAAGGGCGGGATAGACACTTTGCGAACGTTTTAGGAACAATATTTTTTCTACGAGCGTTCACAGATTAGACACGAAAAACTTTAGATAATTTATTATTTGAACGCACTTAAAAACATAGAACTTGAGAATAATGATTATTTATGCTCAACAATATATTTATATTGAAAGAACAGTTTGTGGCGGCAGCTGGAAATTGGATAATATGGGTATAATCAAAATCATAATTGATTTATTTTATATTTGAAATGCAAGGGCATGTCCGATCACTGGTCATAAAATTTCCTCTTTTGTCGCCTTATTTCCTGCTATTGGCAATACTGTTTTGATTTGACATGACACTCTAGACAGCTGCGTCAGTCAGTCTTCGTTTAATCGTTTATACTTTTATACGTTTGTTTGTATACATGATGAGGTTTTTTTGATGCCAGTATTCAGCTCAAATCTTTCGAAGATTGCCGATAAACACAGTAGATTGCACCGAAATCAAGCAAGAACAACTCACAAATGCCGATTGAAAGTCGTCATTATCAATGTTTGTTTACGTTACTGGCAAATGCGTTTTTAACGCAAAAAAAGAATTGTTTGTTTCATTTTGATTTTGACCGAAAATTGAAAAGTAACAAGAACATTATTTTGTGCATTACAAAGTGCATTATCTACAGTTTGGTTGGTATGGAAACGAAGTTTAAAACAACAAATTGGTAGGTAGTTATTTGAGTTGACATTTGAGTGCGGGAAAAGTCTACTTTGCACACGCAAATGAGTGTGCGAAGTGGTTACTTAGCGCACGCTCGTAGAAAAAAGTGTTTTCTTCGTCCTTTTTACACAAAAAATGTATACTTTGTAGAAGTGGCTGGGAGTTTTTCAAGATATTTACACTCTTAGTAAAGCAAGCAATGTGGTTTTCAATGGCAAATTTTGAAAATAAACATGAGGGGCATTGAAAACGGCGTTATCATGGTAATTTTGACAGTTTGACTCAATATTCAATGTTTCTTGATAAAAAAAATCAATCTAGTTTTATATTTTTTTGAACTTTTTTTAACATTTTTGTGTAATTTTTTTATTTTTTCCATTTTTTCTTGATTTTTTTTTTAATAAGAATCATTGAATATCAAGTCAGTTCTCAAAATTACCATGACAACGGCGTTTACGGTATTAGAAATATACAGTGTGCTACAAATACGAGGCTAAGTATGGGGATCTCGAAAACCGTAATAGATACAAATTCATTCAAATGGGGACAAAGTTGCGTATTTTAATCCTCAACAAAATACCGTTTTGAAAGTCAAGAAATTCCGACTACGTCCGAAATTATCCGGAAAAACCGAAATTTTTCAAAATCGTGTTCATTTTTTTCTGACCTCATTTGAAAAGATTTTTTAAAATAAATTGAACTTTTTCATTGCCACTTTTTGCCCTTTACAAGATAGCGTTATAAAATTGAAGAACCGACATTCCTTCTTTGAGCAGCTATCATCAACATTGTTTTTTTAAATACGGCCCTGGATTTTTTGGATTTGATTTATGACACCTCAAAGGCAATCAATTGAAATTAAGGAGAATGGTGGGTTTGTAGTTACTCCATGATCTCCATGAGAAGTAGAGAATGGCCAGAAAAAAATTAAAACGATTTTGAAAAATTTTGGTTTTTATCGGATTATTTCAGACGTAGTCGAAGGTTTTAGAGATTCCCATACTTGGCCTCGAATTTGTAGCAAATTGTATATTTCTAATAGTATATCGTACTAATTGTATATCGTACTAATAGGTGAGTTTGAAAACGCCGTTGTCATGGTAATTTTGAGAAGTGACTCAATATTCAATGTTTCTCATTAAAAAAAACAAGAAAAAATGAAAAAAATGAAAAAAAAATACAAAAATGATAGAAAAAGTTAAAAAAATATGAAATTAGATTTTTTTTTATCAAGAAACATTGAACATTAAATCAAACTGTCAAAATTACTATGATAACGCCGTTTTCAAAGCCCCTCATGTTTATTTTCGAAATTTGCCATTGAAAACCACATTGCATGCTTCACTTTAAGTGTAAACTTCTTGAAAAAGGCAACTACCCCAACTACTTCTACAAAGTATACCTTTTTAGTGTAAGAAGGACGGAGAAAACACTTTTTCTATTTAGAGAGAATATACGGGTGTGTACCAAAAAGTTATGACTATTTGAAGAGTGAAAAGGTTTATAAGTGGCGCCTCCTACTAGTAAGAACAATACCAGGGCAAGATTTGAATTTTGCGTGTCCAACCACCCTTGTATACCAAATCTCAACCAAATAACTTTATTATTTCAAAAGTTATTTGGAGAAATCAAAAATTAAAATTTAACTTTGACATCAGGCAACCATGGATGGGACACACTTTTGATCAGGCAACCTTATACTGTTCGATAGGAAATCAAATAAGCTTTCTTTAAAAAAAAAATCAATCGAATAACAGACGAGGGTATATTTTCAACGCCTGTCCACCTGTTTGTACCTGGCAACCTTATAGTTGTACCCAAAGGAAAGTAGAAAACCTATATTTTTCCAATTCCTTGTGCAATTTTTTTTCGACTGATGATCGATTTTCATAAATAACAAATGAGAGAGGTTGAAAAAAAATCATTCCAAGTAAATATTATTCAACAGTGAAGGCCCGTGATTCTGCTAGGCAACCCAAGCGCGATTTATCGATGAACAAATTATCTAACATATAATCTTTATCATAATCAAATAACTGATGAGGGTAGATATTTCCAATACCGCGCGGATCTTAGACTAATAGAATGCCGTTGGAAAATCTAAAACATTCCGAATACTTCCGGAGACATCCGGGAGAAACCGAAATTTTGTAAGGTTTTCGTGTTTTCCTGGGTTTATAAGAAGATATATTTCAAAGCAAATGTCACATCTTCATAGAAACTCTCATTTCTCTACAAAATGGCGTTATTAGATTTATGATCCGACGTTTCGGCTCCGAGCAACCATCATCAGCTTTTTTTTAAACAGAGGAAAAATTTTGTACCCCGTTTAATATACTTATATTTTAATTCTAATTCCATCGACATATCACACTACTTGTCATTTATTCGACGTTTCGAGCTAATATCGCCATCATCAATATGAACTGATGATGTTTGGAAAGGAACGAAACGTCGGATCAAAAATCTGAATGTCATCTTTTAGAGAGAAAAAAATACATTATAAATGTGAAGTCTTTTTGGATCCATCTCTCTTAGTTACGTCACGAGAGAAAATTTCAAAAATTCAAATTTGCAAATTCAAAAACTCTTGGTTTTCAAATCACTATTTTCCTATTTTCTCACTGCTTTTGATTGATTGTGCATTTACAGTGTATTTTTCTTCTCTATAAGATAAGTTGGATATTTTTTTAATTATTATATTATATTGTATATTTTTTCCAACCATCGTTAATTCACATTGATGATGACTTTATTAGCTCGAGACGTTGAATAAATTTCAAGTGTGATATGTAGTCGGAACAGGACTTAAAATTACAATCTATCAAGCGTATATTATCTACCATCCATTCAGTAGATGCTTCGCTTCCGATTATTGAATTGGTTCTATTTGTTACCTTGGGCCTACATGTCAAATTGTTTTAGTTTTTCACAACTTACTTTAGCTTGGCGCAATCAAGCTTTCAACAGCGGAGAGTTTGCGGATGGGGAACAGAAAGAAAACAAGAGTTTCGCTAAACTAGAAACGTAGTAGCCCACCTGTCAGTTAGGGAGAGGGCTTGGGGGTGCTCAGCCCCCCCCCATATTGTGTATTAGCCCTCCCAAAAAAGTTTGGGGGTTTTTACATGAGTATTAATTATGAATGATAGCTGAAACTACAAACATCAATAATGGATCATAGATTCATTGGAGTAAAAACGTTATCAAAATGTGTTTGAACGATTGTGGCCACAAATAGAAGAGTTGGAGTTGGCCAATAAAAATGACAAATGACATAGGGGTAGACGCTCGTTCCTCAAAACGCAAAAAAGCTGAAAGCGTTCGTTCAAGTTCTCAAGGAATGTATGGTTACTACTTTTATCTCTTTATGTCAAGACAAATAGATGTGGATGTTTTTTGACTT
Source organism: Orchestes rusci (assembly GCA_958502075.1). NCBI lineage: Eukaryota > Metazoa > Arthropoda > Insecta > Coleoptera > Curculionidae > Orchestes > Orchestes rusci. The sequence goes on along the minus strand of OY293304.1, from coordinate 32,674,893 downwards.
GTAGGTTTTCATTTAGTCTATAGTTATTTATACCAACACCCACTAACACATGAACACAAAAAAATATACACATCTTTCGTTCTACCCAGAACCCAGAGTTGATAATAATATGATCTTGGGGCTCTCACGTTTTAGTTATTTATCCTGATCTATGGCTGCTGAATAATGAATGAAATTATTCTTCATTTGACATTATTTGGTGAATAGTTTGGGCGAATTGTGATAAAATGGCAAAGGTGCAGCCCAAAAATCCCCCTAAGACTAAGACCTCACTTCGTCTATGCCACCTGTGATCCAACATGAAAACATTGGAAAAGACCGACGATTCCGTTAAATCATACATAATATTATATTTTTAAATGCAAAATGAGATATATATATATGTCAGTTGTATGACAATTAACCGCTGTTAACTCACTATTATGATTACCTCTACTCATGTATTTTTCTCTTTCGTTGGTGTTCTTTTGTTTCTTCAATAGGGTTGAATGAGGAAATCCGGATCTCCAGCCTCTTTGCAAAAAACATTGTGAACTTATAGTCGAAGTTGACCTCCATACGGCGATTTTCTTCACCCGCACCACTAAAGAATGATATTGAGAGCTATGATTGCACGTTTACGTTAACTTAACATGTCTATTTCACCATGGTAACGCTGTTAGCAAATGGAACATTTGCATTAGTAAACAATCCTAACAGACACGTTAAGTTAACGTGAACGTTCAATCATAACCCCCATTGTATTCGCTTTAAAAATTCCCCAGTCTGGTCCATTTGGAGTCTTCATGACATTTTTGTATGATGAGTACTATCTTATAGAATGAGATAAGAAATTAGAAATATAAACCCTCATCTGGTATTTGATGATGATAAAAAATATATTTTAGGTGTATTGTTCAAAAATATATTGCGAATTGGTTGCCTAACAAAATCCGGAGCTACACTTTTATACAGGTTGTTGAAAATTTCAATGTTCACCATTGGAATTTTGGAAAAGTTGAGATATACAGCGTAGTTCAAATCATGGCAAAGTTGCGAATTTTGGTACTCGATAAAATGCCATTGGAAAAGCCAAAAAATTCCGACTACTTTCGGAGATATCCGGAAAAAAACGAAATTTCTTAAAACGGTTTTTATGTTTTTCTACGTTTATTAGAAGAAATAATTCAAAATGAATGGCATAAGGCTATCATCAAAATGAATGATGATGTTTGGGAAGAAACTTCTGTCAAAAATTTAATTATTTAAAATTTTAGAGGGAAAAAATACAATATAAATGTGGAGTCTTTTTCGATCCATCTCTCTCAGTTACGTCAGGAAAAGAAAATTTGAAGATTTCATAATATTAACAATAATTTCAAAAACTGTTGGTTTTCAAATAACAATTTTTCTCATTTATTCCTGCTTTTGATCGACTTTGCATTTACAGGGAATTTTTCATTCCTACGAGATAAATACATTGGATGTTTTTTATATTATTTATACATACACTATCGGACAAAAGTAAAGCAGCTCTTATGATTTAATCAAATATTTGAATATTGAAAATAAAATGGGTAAATCTGAAAATCATTAACCATCTATTTCGAAGCCCCATAGTGAGAAGCCCTTATAAGCAAAATATGGTTGTTCTTGATTGTCAATTTTTCTAGTAGGTGATAATTAATTTCAAGAATACACGTTTTTGCAACGACAAAAGTAAAGCAACTTTTCTAAGAACCAATTTGTATTCAACTTTTACAAAATAAATGGGGCTAATAAGTCATAACAACATAAAAATAATGTCTTTTAATAATAATTAATTACTGGGATAACCATCATTGTTACCTATAACTTTTTGTCAACGACGCGGCATCAGTGGCGGCTGGTCGGGGTAGGCAAGGTAGGCGCCGCCTCACCGCAGTAAATAGTAAATACCAAAATAAATTATTATTGTGAACTGAATAATTGAATCACAATTAATCAAGAAGATTTCCATTTAAAAACAATGCTTATTATATTCTTCATTACTTCTACCTACCAGTGGTGCGAAACTCATTCCTAAACACCCACAAGAGGACCAGGTCCTAGCCGTTGACCGCTGGTGCATTCAAAATAAGCGGCCGTCCCGGTTGCCTTTTCTCTCTGTTCCCGCGTGGTATTTTATGCACATGAGAAGGGGTAATCTTGAGAGTGGGGCAACGGCGAATATAAGGAAAATATAGGCGAATCGATTTCCGCCTTCGTCGCGTGTTTTCGGTGTCGACGCGCGAAACGGTCATCCCACAATGACATGAAGCATGAAGCATAGGGATGAGACGATTGAAACGTATAAAAACGACAGTCGATACTCTTTACCCATCTAGCGAATATGAATTGATTCATCAATACAGATTATCAAACTTTTTTAAAAACACTTTTGGCATAAAAAAGCTAGCCCGAGCATTATTCTATCTATACTCTTTTTTATGCAATTGCAGTGATGACTGCAATAAATAGTCGTTATTGGGGATATCGGTTGCGATTATCCATCCTAGGCCTTGAGCCCGAGAAAAACCAAACTAAATTAGACTGTATTGTTCTTATCAGGTGGCGGTGTTTTGTGATTTTGCCAAGATTTGGATAACTACACTACAATTATTGATATAATCACAGATTATCAGATAAGTTTTAGAAATTAGTAAATTAGAATTTCTGTTTTGATATTTTCATTTTTTGGGACAGGATTTGTCCACACATAGAGGTAGAGTTTAGTTTGTTTAGTAGTTGTCGTTTTTTCAGGATATTCATTATTTATTTTTGGCATTTTTACGTAAGTTCTTTTTATTTTCAAAATGACTTTGCCAGCTCATGACGTTATTTGTTCCTTATTGGAGGAACCGTTTTCTAGGCTTAAGGTTGAAGATCGAAATCAAATAATCGCTGTAGGTCGCCCTACACCCTCACTTGACATTTTGAAACCGGATAAAAAACAAGGGCAACATTTTTCTCGCACTTTTAACACCCAATGGTATAAAAGCCACGGATGGTTATGCGGTAGTTTCTATAAACAGAGCCTTTTTTGTTGGCCCTGTTTATTGCTCGCGAAAGGAAGAAATAACGTTTGGGTACTGCAAGGATATACAGATTTGAAAAATTTGTCTGCAAGTATTAGAAAACATGACAGCTCTAAAGAACATCTGAGCAGTTACTTGACTTTAAAACGATTACAGACAAATTCTTCAACGATAAAAGACGCTCTTCAAATTCAAACCGCTCTTTCTTTAAAACTTTATAACGAAGACGTTCGAAAAAATAGAAATTTGATGATGTATCTAATAGACGTAACATGTTTACTTGCAAAGCAAGAATTGGCATTTAGGGGACATAACGAGAAAAATGAATCTTCAAACGTTGGAAATTTCAAAGAATTTTTCAAGGTTCTGATTAAACGCGATGTGGAGATGCAAGAACATTTGAAAAAAATTGGTAACATATTTTCGGGATTATCTAAAACTATTCAGAATGATTTAATTGTATGCATTTCCGAGCATCTTATGGAACACATTAACCGGGAAATTAAAGATTCTATTTTTTTTGCGGTACAGGCGGATGATACAACCGATATAGTTGAAAAATCGCAGTGTGCAATTTCGGTTCGTTTTGTCAATGAATCGGGAAAAATTCAAGAAAGATTTTTAGGATTTTATGACGTGAGCCAAGATAGAACTGCTCTTGCAATGTACGAACTGGTATCGGCGGTTTTGCGTCCGTTTGACTATAAAGCCAAGTTAGTTGGTCAGTGTTACGATGGTGCGAGTGTCATGGCTGGTTCATTAAATGGCTTACAGATGAAAATCAAATCTGATGCACCAAACGCTTTATTTACACACTGCAGCGCTCATAGATTAAATTTAGTTTTGCAAGACGGAACAAAAAGCACTAAAAGCTGTCGTATCTATTTTGCCAGCGCTACTTCATTACCGGGATTTTTTAATCAATCAGCGAAACGAACATTTGTTTTAGATTCGGTAATGGCTAGGAGAATTCCTTCCTCTGTGGAAACAAGGTGGTCCTCCCGCTCTAAAACCATCAATATCATAGATTCAGAGTGGGAAAATTTGCGTACAGTTTTTACTGAAATTATTAACGATACGTCATCAGGAAAAGAGTCCATTTTTGGCGCAAGGGGCTACTTAAATTTTTTAGAAGATATTGAATTTTCATTTTTAACGGCTGCTTTCAAAAATATATTTGATATTACCGATTTATTATTTGACATTTTACAAAAAAAGTCTTTGGATATAACTTACTGCAAAAATCAAGTTTTTTCTGCCAGGGATCGCATAAAACTGCTGAGAACTGAAGAGAAGTTTAACAAGATTTTTGAAAAAGCGGAGGGTAGAATAAATAAATCTGCGTGCTTACCACCTGCACAAAAACGAGCTAGAATATCTGATGCTATTCCAGATAACAAAAAAGCCTCATTGCGTATTCTATTTTATGAAATCTTAGATAACGTCGTAACGCAAATAGAGGTGCGATTTGCGGATTTGTCACAAATGACATTTTTTGCGTTAGCTGACTCGTCAAAATTTAAACATTTTAATAATTACTTTCCCCATGATTTGGTTACTGGTTTGGTCGATTTTTATAAAGATGTTTTTGATAAACAAAGATTAATAAATGAGTTGTCTGTTATCTATCAGGATGAACAATTCGAAAAGTTAAATTTAGAATCAATTTTACAAAACCTGGTCAATAACGAACTTCGACAAATATTTTCTGAGGCCTATAAAATGTTTGTTTTGATTGCCACGATTCCCGTAACAAGCGTCGCTGTTGAGCGTCATTTCTCGTGCCTTAAACGTATCAAAACATACAGTCGTAACTCTATGAGAAATGAACGTTTGTCTTCACTGGCATTGTTAGCTATAGAAAAAGAATTGTTTCTTAAAATCCAGGCCAGTGAAAGTTTTGAAGCTGATATAATCCAGAAATTTTCGCTTCTAAAGGATAGGAGAATAAATCTAATTTATAAAAAATAAATTCTTTTTTTTTCTATGATAATATTAGTGTATGGTGAGGTTCAGGAAGGCTGTATGGGGAGGAGGAGGCCTTATTTTTTGCAATCAAGATACATTCTTTGTAATATTTCAAAATTAAAATAAAATGACCGCAATATAAATTATTAGTCAAAGTTTGGGCAGGGTCTCGAACAATGATTTGTCTGCTGCGCATTCTCCACTTACTGGATATGAGGGGAAATTATTTATAAATGAGGAGAAATCTCACGAAAAATTCGCCTGCGGCGTAGTGGCGGAACTATAATAGAACAATTCGAGGCGAAGCCCGGGGACCCGTGAGGTTGGGGGTCTACAGACTCTTTATTTAAGATTAAAGTTAAAGATGTTTTTTTCCCTCTGTTGTGTTGTGTTGTAGAGTTGTTTAGTTCTCCAATATATAGAGAATTGGAATGTGAAATGTCTCAGGGATCGGAGAAAAGAGCTGCTCCAGCAGGAAATACTATTCTCAGTTATTTTAAAAAACTGAAAACAAAGAATCAAATCGAAGAGCAAGTGGAATCAAACTCAGCCCAAATATCCCTTACTATAGAACGGAACTTCCCCTACCAGAAATGAGGGAAAATTAATTATAAAGGAGGGGAAATACAACCACGAAATTTTTCGCCTGCGGCGCTTTGCCTGCGGCGCCTTCTGAACCAACAAGATTTCCCGCCTACCCAAATATAGGCGGCACGAGCCGCCACTGCGCGGCATAGATCAAATCAACTCTTGGATAGTAGTACATATGCCGGATATATGGCGCGATGAATGCTTTGGGTCGTCATGTTGCGACACAAATCACAAAGGCATTTCCCATTCAGCATAGGGCAACATAAGGTTCTCGACTATATCCCTGTACACCAAGCGATCCATATTGTCCTCTAAGAAGTATAATGGTCCCACTTCACTGCACGAAAAACCACCCCGTAAAAATACACTGCCTTTTCCGTGCTTAATTGTTGGGGTAAAGTATTTTGAGTCAAATCTTTTATTAACCGGACGTCTTACCCGCTTCATTCCGTCAAAATAAAAAAATTTGTAACGTGTCGTTTCGTCGCTGAATAATGCATTTTTCGAGTTCTGCACTCTCCAATTCAAATGGCATCGTGCAAATTCAAGTCTGGTTAGGTGATTTCTTTTGGAAATCAACAGTTTCCTGGCTAGACGTCTGCTGTAGAGTTTCGCATCAACTAATCGACGCTAAACAATTCTCGCACCAACATCCAGTTCGGAAATTTCCGAAATTATTCTTGGCCATGATAGGCACGGATCATTTTGACAAATTCTTTCTTTTTATTTATCCATCACAAATGTGGTTTTCCTGGGTCAACCTGATTATGGCATTTGTTCTACATATCCTCTTTCATTATAACGTCAAATGAATTTTTACGATTAGATCTCATTTCATTGCTGGATGAATCGTATTATTCTATCCATTTATTATTAAATAGTTTATTCTCCATGAAGTCTCAATATCAGAATGAGGCCTTATATTTGCCGGTATTTTCTTCAATAACAGTTTAATTATGATCATTGTTTCAGTTTAGTGATAATACGCTTTGTTCAGAATAATTAGGATAATTAAATTTTATATTCTGGGTATTGTAGATTACGTAACATTCCGCTTGAGTTAACTTGAGCCATTTTATTAAACCGATTCTGTCTATGATTATTATTGTTTTATTATTCCGATTGGAATCGTATAGAATTACACACTTAACACCCAAAGTTTCGTACATTCTGTTTATTTGGCAGATTTGGTCCGACCATATTTGTTGGATTTCTAAGGGAAAAAAAAACATTATATAGGGAACTTGCCCATTTTTTCTTTATCTTATTTATTTATTTTGAAGTGTGCATTCATGTCTAGAAACACCGTATACCAAATATCAGCCCTTGAATCGCACTGTATAGTTATTTTACAAGCGCGAGAATGTTTTGACGTCATAACGCGTATCCTTGGCAACTATTTGAATGTTTGAAGTCTGAAGTGACAACGAGTTAGTTTATTTCGTAATTTCTGGATAGTTATTATAAATATTGCGTTGTGCCGCTGTGTTCTAATTTTTGAAATCTCTAAACACATTTTCATTTGCGTGCCTGATGACAAGAATCGACGATTAAAATTGCTCAGAGCATGTCAGGGAGCAGGCAGAAGCAATGAGGGAAATATTTCGTTGAAAAGCAGTGCTATTTATCATTTTGATGTCAGTATGTATTATAACAAAAATACCAATACCTAATTGTGATTTTAGATTTTGAGAGATTTTATTCTTGGGTACAGACAGATTGAAAAAATGAACCTTCTCATTTTATTTTACCAGTCTGGCGATGAGGAATACAAAAGGTCAAATTATTAACCAACATTTTCGTTTCTCGAGAAAGTCATTTTATATAAAATATGTTGCTTGTTAAAAAAATATGATTGTCGATGAAAAAAAAAAGATATTTTATAGGGTCAATCGGGGTAAATGGATACGATTTTTATTTATTTATTTATTTATTTATTTATTACAACAATTACACTACAGAATCAAAATTCCAAATGGTAATACAAAAAAGAAATTTAGATAACAAGTACACAGTACACAGTATGATATGTATACACATTACATGCCGTCGCAATTCACAGCTACTTGAGCTGCAGCCTGAGGCTATTTTTTAAGGACAAAGTACTACATGAGAAAAGAGCACAGTCGGAGTAGTTACTGTTATAATTCGACAGAAGTCTATCGGAAAAGTGCGTGAAACCATAGTTCGTCCGGTGGGGGGCTTCAAAGAAGAGGCGTGTGTGTCTGGTGCGCTTCGAAGGCACTGATAGGATTACCGAGGTAACCAGAGCATCACAGTTTATGAAGCCAGTAATCAGCTTATGAAGAAATATCAACATTGCTTCCCTCCTTCTACGTTCCAGGCTTTTCAATCCACATAACAACATTCTTGACTCGTAATCCAAGTCGGAACAAGGTAAGTGGTGCTTGAACAGGAGGTATTTGGAGAATTTGTTTTGTACCCTCTCCATTTTGCTGATGTTGACCTTGTATGATGGTGACCAGATAATGGAGCAGTATTCAAGATGACTCCTGACAAGAGAGTTGTACAGGCATGTTATTGCATTAGTATCAACAAGGTGTCTGGTATTCCTCTTGATAAAGCCGAGCATCCTAAAAGCCTTCAACGTGATCCTTTCAATGTGTAAATTGAAGGATAGAGTACTGTCAAATATGACACCCAGATCACTGAATGAAGATACGCGCTCTAGTGATGAACTTTCAATGGAATAGTTGAATTTTACCAGGTTACTGCGTCTAGAGAAACACATCGTCTTGCACTTAGAGATGTTCAGCTTCAGTCTATTTCTGTCGCACCATGCCACTAAATTGTTCAAGTCAGACTGAAGAGATGAACTGTAGTCCACTCTGGAAAAGAATTTCAGGTCGTCGGCGTATAGAAGGTACTGAGAGTTCTTGAAACAGGTAGCGATGTCGTTGATGAAAAGCACAAACAGGATTGGACCGATATGGGACCCTTGGGGAACACCAGATGTTACTAGTACCTCTTTTGAAACTTTGTCATGAATTCTCACTCTTTGGCGACGATTGGAGAGATAAGATCCTATCCAGTTCAGGTAGGCACCTCCTATGCCAACGCCTTCTAGCTTCATCATCAACACACGGTGATAGACACTGTCACAAGCTTTGGACAGGTCGGTGTATATCACATCAATCTGGTGACCCTGCTCCATGGATGACACCAGGTAGTTCTGGTAGACTCCAAGATTGGTGGTAGTGGAGCGACCTTCATAGAACCCATGCTGTTCACCGATGATGTGGTGCTTGAAAGTGTAGAAGATTTCGTCAGTTATGATAGATTCAAAAACTTTTGGGATTGTTGATATAATGGAAATGCCGCGATAGTTTTTGATGTTGTCCCTGCCTCCTGACTTAAAGACAGGAACCAGCAGTGAGTCTTTCCAGAGGGAAGGAAAGGTTCCATTGTCAAAGGAAAGCTGGAAGATGCCGCGGATTGGACGTACCAAAGACAGGCAATTCTTCAGGAGTATTGGATGTATACCGTCAGGACCAGCAGACTTTGAGGTATCCAACCCCGACAGCTTCTCCATGACTTCAATTTCGGTGAAACGGTGACTAGCTAGGCAGGCTACGGACGTACTAGGAATGATCGAGCTGATCTTATCGGCAGGGTAATCCGAGTAGCACGACTGAAAGTGTGTGGCGAAGGCGTTAGCTATATCCTCAGCACCATCAAAGAGGTCATCGTTGTAGGACATAATGCTCGGTAAACCAGTATCTCTCCTTAGGTTGTTGATATAGGACCAAAAATGCTTAATGTTTCCAGGAACGAGGTGTTCAGTATTGGTAGCGTATAGAAGATAGCACAGATCGATCCGGTACTTCACATTCCTTCTCAGGTTGGAATAAGCAGTATAATCCATGGATGACCCAGATTTCTTGAAACGTTTATAGAGAGAGTTTTTATCAGCAATCATCCTCCTTAAATGATGGTCAAACAATTTAGGATATTTGTCGCCATGAACAACTTTCTTTGGCACGAATCTATCGATACCCTCGAAGAGGTCGATGATGATATCCAGCGGATGATCAGAGGCAATGAACGACCAATCACATTGCTCAAAAAAAGTATCGAGTGCGCTGTAATCACCTTTGGGAAAATTGTATACGTGCACCTTGACGTTTTTCACCAAAACGGTTTGCTGGATGGAAAAAAAAAACATAGTTCCAATGGTGGGTGGTGTTGGTCAACAGGAAGTAAGGCCTGATCAGTAGTAGTACATGAGCTACGGTCCAAGGCATCCGTGAAGATCAGGTCTAGTATCTTGCCGTTACTATTGAGCGTAGAATTAGACTGTTGAAGCTCCAGAAAACACATGCTCGTAAGAAGGAGATCAGCAACCGCTATATTACAGAACTGAGGAACAATGATGTCATCTTCCATGATCCTCTTAATAGATGGAATGTTGAAGTCACCAAAGACTAGCATCCTAGCTGTATCGTGCTTATTTCGTAAGTCCTCACAAGTCGAACAGAAATGTTGATACTTATCCACACTGGAGTTGGGAGGAAAGTAAACACAACATATCAGCAGCCTCAAGTTATAGATGTGTGTGCTGACCCAAATCATTTCGTAGCCTGGTAGAGTGTCAATGGGGACAAATTTACACTGATGAGGAAGTCGAACAGCAAGTAACACTCCTCAACCTCTGGAGCAGGCCAGCCGCTGGTAGTCACGATCCTGGCGATATAGAAAATATTTGTTCGAGAAAAATTCAGAATTTGTGTAGACCTGATTCAACCACGTTTCCGTGAGAGCAATCACGTCGTAGTTGCACGTTTCAGAGCTTCTAAGGAGAGAATCGCATTTTGTCCTTATTCCTCTGACGTTTTGGTAGAACGCTGATATGATTGTGTCAGCATTATTTATTCCTTTTGCCTTACCGATGAGGAGAGAAAATCCGATTCCCTTTCAAGGCAATCGGCCTCAGACAAAGTATCAACGTTGGTAGCTGCATGACCATCAGATTTATCGAAAATCACTACAGTGTGAGAGTGAATACTGTCAATTACTGAACACAGACGTCTGACCACGTAGAATTTGTCCCTTGAGTCCAGAAGGCCGTTTCGAGTGACGCATGACGAAGGTAGGAATTTTACTCTATGATCCAACTTTTCGACGAATAACATAAACTGAAAATTCTGCTTACCGATGAAATCGTTCAAGACAGGGCGATGAGCGTGTAATGGTGGCCCCAGAAGAATCAAATTTGTCTCTTGACAGAAATCGATCAACTGCTCGATGAGTTTCGGATTTATTGCCCTGCCACTCGAAGCAACCTCACAGCCCCATGTGATGACAACGAAGTCGGTTCGCTCAAGCTTAGATTTGTAGGGTCTAAAAACTTCTAGGATATCATCGAGGGTAGGTTTGCGTAGTCTTTGACATATAACATCATAAGAGTTGTTGGTCACTTTTTTGATTAGGCCGATGAAACCGCGCACATTGTCGTCACCAATTATCAAAACTTGTGGACGTTCAATTAAGGTGGCCGAACTGCAAAGTTTGGCGGAATTTCGGACGTTCGTTTTAGAAAGTAGTTCACCACGTAGGCGGTCAATCTCCGCGGTGAACAAACCGTTGTCAACCTCCAAAGTACGAATAGATGAAACCATTTCCGTATTCAATTTCATCAAATCACGCAATTCACTAGAGAGCTTCTTTGTTTCCTGGACATGAAGAAGAATTTCCTTTTCCATTGAGGCTCTGGTCGAAGTTAAGGAGATAATGTCTTTGTTAAGTTTGGAAATCAAATCAGCATCTAGTTTCTGCTTTTCCAAGTATTTTCTCTCTGCTTCAATGGCCTCATCGGTAAAGTCTTGAGTCTTCCTACGTTCGCGTTTATGGAATGTATCTCTTGTCTTCAATTCCTTTTGAAGCCACAGAATATCACCCTCAAGTTTCTTGACTTTTTCCGCGCAATTATACTTTGAAGTTTCCAGGGCATCTTTTAGTTCTAGAATTTCCAAGTCTTTTTTGCTGAGACTAGCACAGATCACACGATCTTTCTCCTCACATTGAGGAGAGCAATATATGTTGCTACCGGAGATAAGCTTGAGTTGTGCAACCCTGTCCATGCAGCGGGAGTGAACAACAGCATGACAACAGATGCATACTAAATTTTTAAACTCTTTGCTGCAGCACTTGAACATGATTAAAGAGTGCTACTCAACACTATCAGATTATTCAAATATCTCAGAACAAAGACTGCATAGAATGTACCAAAAATAGTACAAAGCAGTTGACTGAGACAACCAGCATTGCCCGGCGAAGGGCTTATCAGGGATTGACGGATAACAAAAACTATAAGTGATAAACTGAATAGATATGGTTATGCAAACGGACGAGATTTATGAATGGTAAATGGAATCTGAGTCATATGATCATATAATAAAACTGCGTGAAAGACAAATCACGAAGTTGCTGGCGAAATACATGAGCACAAACACTATACTGAGTTGTTAAAAATATCCAAAAACAACACATAAACTAACAATAAACAGAGCGAGTTGAAAACGCGTCCGACCGATACGATTTTCAATCTGAAATTTTAGAAGACTTTATTCCATAATTATCTAGGAAAAGAATAGATCAAAATTATAAATTATCTTATGTATGGGCGGCTCTTTCTCTAATTGGCCTATCAGAGTATACACAGAAAAACATGCATTGTGAATATTTATCGAGGGGAAAGTGGCAATGTTTTTATCCTGTTTCCATTAGCCCTATGAATGTTTCCATTTACCCAATATGCTGGGGTAAACGGAAACCACTCGGTTTTCACAGTGAATATTAGTTAAACCCACTGTGGGGCAAATGAAGACATTCTTCATAAGTTCTCGAGTAGAGACGATATGGTGCCCATGAGAAAAGCAAAAGTTGACCTCGGCCGGGCGCAACATAGTGGGACTACAATTTTTTTGAAGTTGTTTTTAGAATTGTCGTTGTGGGATCATCGAAGAACTACCCGTTCAATGAAATCTCACGATAAACCACGTGAAAAATATCGATTTGTCCAACCAACACTTCCAGCAATTATAGTGCAAATGCGAGCTTTATCAAATTTTTCTATTTGCCCAGATTCACTTTTTACAACAAAACTGACAACTTAAATACTAGGTGCGAATGGTGCGATACAAAAACAATGTATTCACCAACCACCATAAAAATAAATTGATGGTCAACATTTTCTGTGGGTTCCGATATTCTACCACCTGAGAAACTGGCATAATAACGCAATACATGTTTCTCAACAAAATCAGAAAATCTAAAATGCTATCAGTCCTCCAATAGATCAGTCCAAAAACCGTGCAGGTAACTTTGTTCTTCTGCCCCTTCGCGTGGTTTCTGTAGCGAGTACTCTGCTTTGTACACTTCCGATTAATTGCTTGGGACTTCTAGTATCTTCTGATTCTGTTTCAACTGCAACCTTTGATGTTTCGTCCCCCATGTCTGCAGATACCCCAGTCTCCTCCAAGACATAACCTCCTGCACAGGACGAATAACATTCCATTTGCAGTAGATACACGAACTAAACGTATCACTCCGTCTTTGCCTGGTAGAACTTCAGTAATTCGTCCAAGTGGCCAGTCAATCCTCTTCTTGTTATCATTGCCGACAAGCACAACTGCACCGACTTGGAATGGTCTGGACTCCTTAACACTAGCGATGTTTTGAAGCTGTCCTAGGTATTCATTGCGAAATCTCAACCTTAAATCATCTCGAATTTTCTGCATTCACCTAATTTTTTTACACATTGAGGATCGATCAACCACATCACATTCAGGCAGAGTTTCTTCCGACAAGTCGCGTATGAACATAACAGGCCTGAGTGGCGTCTTCGGATATGTATGTCAAGGGTCGAGAGTTTACGATTTGCTCACAGTCACATATCACGGTTAGCAAATCCTTATATGTAAGCATCGCACGTCCAAGAACTCTTCGCAAAAGTCCCTTTAAAACGCCTACTAGCCGCTCCCAGAATCCGCCCCACCAGGCTGCTGTTGGCGGGTTAAAACGCTGCATATGTTTCAACTTCATTCCAATTCAGTTTTTTAAATACATTTTCAGTGCCAACAAAATTTGTTCCATTATAACTGTACACTATTTTTGGTCTCCCTCTTCGGGCAACAAATCTTCTTAGGGCCTTCATAAAAGATTCAGTGGACAATGAGCTAGAAAGTTCCAGATGCACCGCTCTATAAACCGCACATGTGAAAATGCAGATCCAAACCTTTTCACTTTTCGTAAATATAAAGGACCAGCAAAATCAATACCACTGACTTCAAAAGCTGAGGCATCCTTAACTTGGTCTGCAGGAAGCGATGGACTGTGTACTTGACTACACTTGCTTGCCTGCTTCTGACATACTACACATTCTGAAATTACACTTTTGATGTATGATCCGCTTATTATCCAATACTTCTCTCTCAGTAAGCTCAACAGACCCTGGACTCCAATATGACAAGACCTCCTGTGGGTATCAAGAACGAGCCTGTCAGTCACCACATGACGAGATGGTAGCACTATTGACATGCGGAAGAGTTCAGTGTCTTCACAATTTGCTACACGAGACTTCAACCGTATGATATCAGAGTCATCCTGAAAAACATGCAAAGTTTTCAGACGCTGATAATTTCTGATAAAACTTTTTTCTTGGACAGTTTTTAAAACGAAATCTTCCGCTTGGTTCATTTCCTCAGCGGACAACTCACCAAGTTTCTCATTCTTCAGATGCCCATTATTATGTATTAATCTGAATATCCAAGCAATCATACGTACTGTTTTAATGTAATTGGAAAAATACATCAAATGCCATTCCACTATACTTTCAGCCACACCAGAATTATCTAAACTCGCTACTGTACGTTTTTTCTTCTCAGCAAAGATAGCTCATTATATGTGATAATTTCGTGAGGACACAAATTGGAATTTTGATATAACCATTTTGATTCATACAACTGTCTTGGTGAACATCCTCTTGACGGAAGGTCCGCTGGGTTTTGGGATCCAGGAACATGATGCCAACTGTCCGTTGTAGTATTTTTCTTGATCTCAGCTACTCGATTGCATACAAAGTTGCACCATTCTTCATTTCGTTTTATCCACGTCAACACTGTAGTTGAATCTGTCCAAAAAAACATTCTAATGAATCAAGTTCCAGATCCTTTTTTACAGAAATGCACAGTCGTGATCCAATTACTGCCACCAATAATTCCATTCGAGGTATTGTCACAATTTTTATTGGCGCAACTCGACTTTTTGCAGCTAACAGAGTCATGTGAACTTTACCTTGATTGACACATCTCAAAAATACTGATGTAGCGTAGGCACGTTTACTTGCATCCAGAAGGTGTGTAAGCTCATTTCAGTTTTATCGCCAAATGCACGAATCCAACGAGGAACCTGTATGTCAAACAGAATAGGCAAAGCTTCCACCGAGTTCTTGAATGATCTCTCCATATCTTGACCAACTTCACTATCCCACGTCAGTTTCTCCTTCCAAATTTCCTGGAGTAGCAACTTCGGAATCAAGGTAGTGGGACAGGTGAACCCAATGGAATCAAACACTCTTTGAGCTAGCGACAGCATAATCCTTTTCATAACTGATTTGTTGGAAAATGTCTCCAAACCTCCAACACATTCTTTGCTGATGCCCAAAGTGTCATTACGGGTGTTCCAAACCAGTCCTAGAAGTGCAGGAGATTCATTAGACTCACTTGACATGATTTGTGTATGACCAGAAAACTCCCACCCTCTTAGATCAAATTTTCCGTTTGCCAAGATCATGCTAGACTGATGTATAAATGTCTGTTAAGCTTCAACATCCGGCATCATTGCAAAACAATTGTCCACATAAAAACTTTTTGCTAAAATTGAGAGGTTGGAGTGGTCAAAATCTGAAGTACCATCAGTATATTTTTTGATTTCTAATAGAAGGTGATGCTTGATGGTGGCTGCTAGAAGAAAGGGGCTGCTTGTTACACCAAAAACCACACGTCTATGTGTGTAAATGATTTCCTTCCCTTGAGAGTTTACCAAATGAATCTTAAGAAATCTCGATCCGTAGGATGCACACCGATTTGTAGAAAGGCCTTTCTTATATCTGAAGCTACTCTGATTTTATTTTGTCTGAAACGGATCAAAGTTTCCGGAATCAACTCGATGAGGTTAGGACCTTTCTCCAAACATTGATTCAATGATGGTTTTGCTTTTATTTTTGCACTAGCGTCAAATACTGGTCTGATCTTTGTTGTAGAACTGTTCTTTATCACTGGCCTGTGGGCAGATAATGACCTATATTGTTATCGCTGTCTGGTACCAACTCGATAACGCCTTCTTGAACCCATTCTTCAAAAACAGCATCATAGGACCAATACAAATTTTCTGATTCCAATTTTTCAAGGTTGTTTCAAGTCTTTTCTAAGCGATATAGTTATTTGTAGGAAGTGGAGAGTGTTCTTTCAGCCATGGAAGTCTTACTTCGTACCTTCCCTTTTCATCCACTCGAACAGTCTCGTTAAAAAATTCTAAAGCTGCCTTTTCCAAATCAGACTCACTTTTGCTAGTTACAGGCTCAGTGATGCCAAGGACATCTGATTTCCACAAATTACTTAAATTACAGTCCATCACTAAGCAACTTAAAACGTTGTTGGATATATTTCCTTTCTTTGGTTCCATAGGTACCTTTCCCATAAGCACCCAGCCTAATAATGTCTCCATTGCTACCAGTCCACAGCGGAGCTTCTGTCTGCGACCTGTATATAAATTTCCTGCTATATCGGAACCAATCAACAATTCAATAGTATCAGACAGTCCGACATCACTGATTTCTATATTCAAGTTCAGCAGCTCCTTCATCCAAGTTCCGTGGAAAACACTAGGAAATTCACTGCAAATATTGAGTTGATCCAATACATCAAAGCTGCAAGCGTAACCATTATCCTGTGACAAATGAACCTATAGAGACTATGCGACTGTTCTGACAAAACACCTCCGAATAGACAGTGTATAACTTTTTCCTGCGAGTTGGCTTTGAGGTGTAACTCCTGTGCTGTAGATGTCAAAATATATGAGCGTTGGGATCCAGTATCAATCAAAGCTCTCACTTCTTCAAAACCATTATCACCTCTAATTTTCACTTTTGAGGTCTGTAAAAACATTTCTGGAGCAATCAGAACAAGAAAGTTGCATTTCAAGAGTGACATTTTCTTTTGAAGGGATAATTTCTTTCTCTTTGGAAAATCTACTTGATGCCGATTCAGGGCACACCAAAATTGCATGACATTACCACAAAACAAACACTTAAGACGTGCATGACAGTTATAGTGATGATGACCAACCTTCAAGCACTTGTAGCACGCCTTCTTTGCTTTCAAAATATCTTTTCTTTTTTCCAGAGAGAAACTTTGAGCCTTGTAACAATTTGGACTATCATGGTGACTTTTCTCACAAAAGACACACTTTGCAATATCATGCCGAAAATCATGATTTTTCTCATGGTTAACAAGGCCAGCAGCAGTGGGAACCATGTTTTGTGGATCGGAACCTCTTGACTTTCCTCCTTCCTCGATTAAGATCACACCTCTTGATTCTTGTATTCCAAATCCTTCCGATGCCATCAAAATCCTCTGCTGAAATTTTAGCAGAGCCTTTAGCCGATTTTCCAGAGTATTTACACCTGCTGACGAGCCTCCAGACACAAACTTGTCCTCATCGTGATCATATTCATTGGAATTCGAGATTTCTGCACTAAGAATACCTGCAGTTTTCTGCCACACTCTTAACAATTTCTCAGGTAGACAAGATTCAATCAAGGGATAAAGTATGGACGAATATCTATCTGATGTTATGCCAAGCGTTTCGAGGGCTCGTAACTGGGTTTCGATACTATCATAAAGGGTGGATACGTCTGACCTGAATTTGGAAACAGCATTGTTCAAAACCAGTTTCAATAGCTCCCTGACATAAACCTCAATTTGCATATCTTCCCTACCAAACCGAGACTTCAGGCTATCTACAATGTTTTCATAATTTTCCGCGGTGGCAGAAAAGCTATTGACAAGAGTTCTGGCTCGACTACCAGGCCCGTGGCCTGAATTAAATATTCAAACTTGTCTGCCGCATCAATATCTGGATCCTCATCAATCTTTTGAAATTGAGACCAAAAGTAGAGCCAATCGTTCACATTGCCATTAAATTGTTTAAATTGGATTGTCGGTAATTTAAATTTTCGCTTACACAAGTTCCTCATATCAGACTCACATTCGCTTATATGATCTCTAACGGCATCTTTATTCATCGGTGGGGACAACATTTGAGCACTTTTCTCTCCAACCTCCTTGAATTTTCTCATGTACACATCACAGCTGTCCATATCTGCCGCCAAAACCGCCTCACTTGCATTATCTCCTACCAGTAAACTGAAGTATTCCGAACTGATGGTCTTCAATTCAATATATTTGTCATTGAGAATGTCATGGCACACCTTTATAGTTTACAAATCGACTCCAGGTTGCGTTAAAAGGGCTTCAAGTTCATTCGCATATTTTGTGAAAGAGCCACGGATCACCGCACGTACCTTTTTCTTGCTAGTTTTTAGTTCCAGACATTGTCTTCTCGCTTTTATCACACAATGAACTTTGGTCTGACCGGCCTTGAAAACTACAGGCACACAAGTTCGAATTATAGCGACAAAAGACAATTCAGGATTTTCCGGCGTCCACACGAATCACTCAGTAGGTACTGTCTGTGTCTGTGTCTGCCAAATACCTTAATCTTTTCACGTTCTGTCACGGTCGCCCATAAATGTGGGTTCCTCGAAGAACTACCCGTTCAATGAAATCTCACGATAAACGACGTGAAAAATATCAATTTGTCCAACCAACACTTCCAGCAATTATAGTGCAAACGCGAGCTTTTATCAAATTTTTCTATTTGTCTAGATTGACTTTTTAACACAAAACTGACAACTGAAATACTAGGTGCGAATGGTGCGATACAAAAACAATGTACTCACCAACCACCATAAAAATAAAATGATGATCAACATTTTCTGTGGGTTCCGACAGTCATATCGTCTCACCCATAACCTGAGAATTTGGAAATGTCAGCTCCTACATAATATAATAAGCAAAATATTGTGGTTTTTCAAAAATGGACATTTTTCTTCACCCAGTATCTAAATAACGGTACTGATTCAAAATAAACAAAGATAGAATATTTTGGGCATACTAATACGCAACTTCTCTTATATATAATTTAAGCGACGTCAGGGATACGACGTCGCTTAACACCGTTTACGGAATCCTCATGTATAAATTCTACGTATAATATTGATAAGATTAAAAATGTCTCCAAATCTTCATTCTCCATTAGCGGTTTTGACAATCTAAATGAATAAACTGAGGGTCATTCAAACAATGAGCTTTGTCTTCTTTGACAAGCAAGGTCAATTTTTGATGGATTATTGCCAATCTGCACTACTCTTTCCTGAGTACAAAATTAGTAATGGGGAACTTGCATGAAAAATTAAATCGATTTTTTTTTTGCAAACTGAAGAAAATCGCAAAAAAATCGATACGAATTTTTTTATTTCGTGAAAATATGATTTTTTTCAATAGTTATTCAAGTTTAAAGTTTTGTATATATAGATATACTGAGGATGGTGTTACGAAATTGCAATTTTGGCACACTTCGAAGCGTTATATCTCCGTCAATTTTTGACTAACATCAAAAAGAAAAAATACGGGTCTCCCAATTTTTCATGGACTTTCGAATTCAGCAATAAAAAAATTGAGGCAAGTTCCCCATTATCTATTGAATGAAAAACCAATCAGTTTTTCTTGACCCGCTGTCATATCAACAGAAATAACAGCAGAGGTCTTGTCTGAAACTAAGCAATTGTAATAAGGGTCGAAAGGCCTTCAAAATAAGGTGTCACTTGACCTTCCTTTTCCATCTAAGATTTAAGGGGTGAGTTTCAACATGCTCAAGGGTTTGCTTATTCGCCTTATAAGAATCCCCCTCAAAAACAAATTTGACGTGTCTGACTGTTTTATTTTTATACAGGGTGTCCGGATATTCAACCAACAACGGCAACGGGGAGATGCTTTTGGCACGAGAAATCCAAATTCATTCACGGTTTTGATATCACTAGTAGGGGGCACAACCTTCGGAACATCGAGCTTATCTAGATTGATGAAACTTTTCTTCCAGTTTGGTGTATCGTTGTGAATATTGAAAAAATCGATTCACCAACCTTTTTTTGTCAAAAAAGGTGTACTGTATTTAAGTCCCTAGATGTAACTGTTTTCGAGATAGCCTTCATTGAAATTTCCAATGCAACAGAAATTGGAAAATTGAATGAAAGAATAATCATTACTCCCGTAAGAATTAATGTCAGTACTAAGAAAAAGATCTTTTAGAAACCCCATTATCAAAATATTTGGCATGAAAGTTTAAAATTACGTAACAAAACTGCCGAAAACTGCAGAATTTGTGTGAATGCATAATTTTGTTTGAAGAACTGCAAAGAAGTGATTGGACGTATGATAATATTTTTAAGATTAGGTATATGTTTTTTTTTTCTTTTTCTATGGGCTCGTGACAAACGGGCTTCCCACCCTATAGTTAATCTACCCAAGCAAGTGTGATGTTTGCGATCGCGCAATTTTCCTAAACACACACAAACAACCACGGCTCACCCGGGAATCGGACCCAGACCTTCCCTAGCAATGTTAGGCGCCTTAGGTATATGTTAAAGATCTATTTTGTGGTCCTGACATTGATTCTTACGGGATTACTGATCACTTCAATGTATCGCTTTCTCGTCTTGATGAGTGATAATTCACAAAAATCGAAATGAAAAATTTAAGTTTGACACCCCGTATCTTGAAAACTAAGCACTTCAAGGCTGTATGTCCCATCTAAGTCTCATAAAAATGCGAGGTCTATCACCTCTGAACAGTTGTCGGTCGAATATCCAGAGACCCTATATAACATTGAATACCCAAATTCAATACCGTTTCGTTTTCGCTGGGCCACCCTGTATTATATACTCTGTAAAGTTGCAAATGAGTCCCCTGAAGCCAGAAATTTGGATGTCAATTGCAATGTTTCATCTCTCATGCGAGTATCTGACTTTTAAATTTTGTTGGAGACACGTCCCAGTAAAATCTCGAATTAGTTTTGATTCATTCTCAAATTGTGCTCTTCACGATCTTCACGCGACAGCCATGCTTGTTTCGTCCACATAAGGCGCCCAGTAGCATGCGGACGCGTGCATGGGATAGAGTTTTTGCAATTTGTTAAAAATATTGACAATACTGCTGGCACTCGGGTTCTTTTGGTTTTATGGATCCAACTTGCTGGCAGCTGCTGGTCGTACGTCTTTGAACTGTACCCACCGGTTGCCCGGTCTTCCCATCCAACCCTGCGTGAAACCAAAGGTTTTTTGGGAATCTGCTCAAAAATCACTGAAGATACATTGTTTTTCAGACTGATGCTGATGAATCCTTCTTGTATTTTAACAATTCCTTACTTTAAGAAAAATCACCCCACCTCCGTTCATTAGTCGTTTGTTTTACAGTTCACACCTTCCTGGACATTCTACTTTTATTTTGTAAATTATTGGTATCTGATAGATCTTGTTATCAAACCTAGAACCAGTTAATTTTTTTGTCTCCTTTTTACAGTGAGAATAATGATGATGACCGATTGGCTGATGAAATTGCATAGGTCAGTCCACTGTTGATTTTATACCAAGAGCTTTTCTTGCAGGTGAGCTTGTCGAGCTTTAGTTGATCTCCGTTTCCGCCCTTATCGTGATTTTTGGCTTTTTCTATGACTTCCAAAAATATTCAAAGGTGTAGGATCTTTTCCCTAAAATACGCTTAAGGTGATTTTTAACACTTTTTATTCCGGCTTCTCATATGCCTCCAAAATGAGGTGAACGTGCTGGAATAAAGTGCCATGAAATACGCTCTAAAGCCAAATGTTCATTTATAAAATCAGAATTGGATTGTATGAATGCATATATCTTTGATAATTCGTTATTTGCTCCTACGAAATTTGAGCCGTTATCACTAAAGATATTGGAGAGTTTTCAGCGTCTGCTAATGAAACGCTTGAAAGTGGCCAAGAATGATTCAGTATCCAAACCTGTAACAAGCTCCAAATGAGCCGCCTTAGTACTCATACATACAAAAAGACATAAATACACCTTTGTGGCTTCAGCTCCACGTGTTTTACGATCTTTTATATAAAATGGCCCCCCATAGTCAATTCCAACATTTAAAAACGGAAAGTAATTAATATTGGTTCGTCTCTAATTAAGTACAATAATGATTGACTTCCACAATGTAATAAACGTTGATGCTCCTGTCTCAAAAGAAGTTCTGTAAATCTATGACCTTTTGGCAGTAGAATTGGATGTTTTTTATCAAAATTCAATGATGAGTATTTGAGCCTACCTCCAACTCTTATGAGATTATTTTGAATAAATGGATTCAAAGACAATATTTTACAGCCGCGTTTCAATGCCTTTCCATCAGTGAGACATCTATTCATCAGAAAAATATTCTCTTTGAATGACACAAATTATAATTTCAAGTGCATAATCCAATTCTTTTATTTTGAAAGATCAAAATCTCTCATGTTTTTGTCACATCTAGGATTACTAATAAATCTTTTTATATATGCTATGATCCGCTGTATTTTACTGACAGAAGAACATTTATCAAGCAGATCATTAACAATATTCACTTCAATCGTAGAAATCAATATGTTGATAATTTTTCTTTGTTCAGAAGTATCCAAGTTATCAGGAATTACTTTCAAAATCCAACCATTATTGTCTTGTTCTAGCCAATCTGGCCCACGCCACCATAGATTATTATCTTTTAATACATCTGGTGAAACTCCTCGTGACAATAAATCTGCTGGATTATTGTTGGAATCAACATGAAACATGACAAAAAATCTTCTATTTTTGTCAAAGTTTGAACCTTACTCTATTGGCTATAAAAGTTCTCCATCTGATTCTTTATCCAATACAAAGTTATCATAGAATCTGACCAGTAACATTTTTTATTGAAACATATACCTAGTGAATCGCAAGACTCTTTAGCAAGATTGGCTAGTGAAACTGCACCACACAATTCCAATCTTGGCAAGCTCACTTGCTTCAGGGGCGTCAAGGAATAGAATAGCTATCGATAGTATGTAATTCTTTGATGAAACTGCACCATTCACTAACTACTTCCTGAGGTACAGCATCATCCCATCCCAGCTTCAACCTCCATAATTTTTGAATAAGCTGCTTTCCAAGTATAAAAATAGGTGCCAATAGACCAAGTGGATCGAATATTTGACATAGTATTGACAAAATGGTTCTTTTTGTAAGAATTTTGTAATTAATATCTGTATTCACCACATAATGAATCGAGACTTGAATATAATTCCAAAAAATTACCAAAGTTTTATTCTGTTCATTTTGACCAATATGTAAAATACTAACATCCAAATCATTGTTCACTTGAAATTCTTTAATCGCTTTTTGACTATTACAGAGCCATTTTCTCAACTCAAGGCCTACTGCTGATAAAATACTTGAGACGTCTTTTTGAAGTTTTATAAGTTCGTACAAGGTATCTGCTCCTGTTAGTAAATCATCCATGTAAAAATCGTTGGAAATAATATTGCTAGCCATGAGAAAAGTCGATTTATTATCTAATGCTAATTGCATAAGACATCGAACAGCCAAATAAGGAGCTGATGCAGTACCATAAGTGACAGTTTCCAACTCAAACCATTCCACTTGATCTGTAGGTTTCTCTCGCCAAAATATTCTCAGATACTTAGTATGATTTTCACTTATCCTTATCCGATACATTTTTGATACATCAGCTGTCATGACAAAAGCATGTCTTCTAAATCTCGAAGTAATACTAAATATATCCTGTTGTGAATTGGGACCAGCATATTGCACATCATTTAAGCTTACTCCAGACGATGATTTAGCTGATGCATAAAAAACTACATTTTGTAGTTAAACTGGAAGACCTTAATACAGCATGATGAGGTAAGTAGAATCCATCAGCACTTTTCATATTGTCATTAATCAGTCTCATTTGTCCTGATTCAATGTATCATGAATTCTAGGTATTGACTCTTCAAATCTGAACATCTCTCTAATTTTCTCTCTAATGCTTGAAATCTAGACAAAGCTACTAGCCCAGTAAAGTTGTCGTCGGCTCATAGGGGTCGGCAAAAAAAAAATCCAAACAGAATGATATTTTCAGGGATGCTTGTGGACTGCATCCTGAGCATCCAACCAAAAAATCTGACTCGAAGTCCTGGTACGTTTTGCGCTGAAGAGGTGGTTGCCTAAACATTAATTTAAAGCAAAATGACCTTGATAAAAGCTATTGAGGATCAAAAACTGAAAAAATTTGCCATATAAAATTTTTAGACAGCTTTAACACTTGATGAATTACAGCGCATCAGATGACAAAATTCTGCTGGCAACAGGGGTGGTTTCAAAAATATTTTTCCAGGGATCATGAAAAAAGCTATGGAGAATAGTTGTTCAGCCTTTGCTTCTCTGAAACTTTCATCCAGGATTTTTTTTTGCAAGAAAATGTTTTCCAAACCACTCCTTGTCAGCTTCTTTATGTCATTTGATGCGCTATAACTCGTTTAGTATTAGAACTATCAAAAAATGTTACGAAGCAAAGTTCTTCAGTTTTTAGTCCTCTATAACTTTTATCCAGTTCATTTTGCTCTAAAAAAATGTTCAGGAAACTACCTCTTCAGCGCAAAACGTACCAGGACTTCGAGTCAGATTTTTTGGTCGGATGCTCAGGAGGCAGTCCACAAGCACTCCTGAAAATATCATTTTGTTTGGAATTATTTTTTTGAAAACCCGACATCTTTACTGGGCTATACTGTCCTACTGTCACCTAGTTCAGACAAAGTTTTTTTAAATGGGAATATTCAGAAAACAAATTTATAGTATATTGTGCAACAAGCATGGAATGATATCCATTTCCTACGAGTATGAAGGTTTGTAGCACGAGTCGAAGGCGAGTGCAGCAAGTCATACGTATCAAATTTGCATGCATACACTCACTCTATTATTATTTATTAATCGATACTAAAGAAATTGATATAGAAATAAACAAGTCAAGAGTCAAAAATTTAATGTTTATGCCTACGCCTTTGACCAAGCGGTTGCCATGTGATGTTTGACACTACACAGGATTGCTCAGTTACATTTAACGTACGTTTGGCAGTTTGGCAGCGAGCGGAGAACGGCTGGGCCGTCACCATTGATTCTGAATGGTTTGTTTATTTTCATTCAGTCATTGATCGTGTTTGTTGAGTTGTGAATTTGTTCAATAGTATGTGTTTTCCCAATGACGAGTACGTCCATGGTTTTTCCACGTAGTTTTAATGTAGTTTGAGTTGGCGAAGGTATACAAATACATATTTTATTCGTTTCGTTGTGTTAACGGTTGACGGTGTGAAACAATAATTCGATTTAGCACAAGAAGGAGCATTTTGTTCACACGAAACTAAAATGTAAATGTCCACTACTCTCTGAGCAAATAGGCTTCTTGTTTAATAATAATTAACTCCAGTGGTAAACATTATTTCAGTTCATGATGCCTGGCAGAATATGTGCTGTTGCTGTGTGCAAAAACAATCAATTGGCTCTTAAAAAGCAAGAAGAAAACAGTTTGAGTACTCAGAGCAATAATCTTTTATTAATGTAGCTGGCAAAGCGCTTTCGGCTAATAATAAGTCATCATCAGGCATGAGTTACGTTCTTAAACGTTTATCGAAGAAAAAGAATTTATATAATAAAGGAAAAAGAAAAAATTGTGGTACTCACTAGTCAGTTGTGTACAGTGGACATTTTTCATCAATTTGACCATCATTGAGCCCCTTTCAAGGGTGCTTATTATTCGTAAGTGGTCCGGCATCATACAATACTTTTTTGGGAAGTTATCGAGGTCAATCAAGTTAACAAGGTTAAAATAACATTAAACATAAGCACGCACAAGACATTTACAACACTTTAAAATGAATTTATAGTCTTATTTTATCATTCTAGCGATGATTGGCCACGAGGCGAAAGGTGAGAGATGAAATGATACAGGTTATTAAGCGAATCTGGATAAAATAATGCAAATCATAAGATCAGGTTAGGTTAGAATTAACAAGTGGAGTGGGCACTGATGACGGCTTATTATTAGCCGAAAGCGCTTTGCCAGCTACATTAATAAAAGATTATTGCTCTGAGTACTCCAACTGTGTTCTTCCTACTTCGAGATGAGCAACACAGCCATTCCTTCCTATTTTTCTTAAAAAGCAAGGCTCAAGCATAATATTCCATTCTTTTCCAAAAGGCAAGGATTTATAGTGTCTTCTACAATACAAAAAGAGTGGGTGCATCGCTGCAGAAGAAAAGACAAGTTTTAATATAGATTTTTCATATATCTATTAACTCTATATGGGAACCGTCCCATTCAAACAACGAGCGACGCTTGATGCCAGGATGACATAGAAGAACCCGCTGTAGGAAAGAGGCGTCGTTTGTGGCCACTGACCTCTTTGTGGCCATTTTACAGAAAAATTGTGAATATTAAGACTTCTAATAGACGTGGCACCAATGTTAATCCAGCAATTTCCTATCTAATACACCCTACGCCCTACGCCATCTACTTTGAATTATATGCAATAAAAACGACTCAGTTCGAAATTAAACTTCAACGAAGAAGCACGTGTTTCCTTGCCGTCCAATTCTTAAAAATTCTGTCAAGGACTACCATGTAAGTAAAACTTTGTTACTCATGAAATATTATTTTTATTATACTTAGCAGAAAATACTACATTTTCAACTGTTTATAAAATACAGTAAATATGACATTTTCGGAACAGCGCACGTAAATTTTTTCCCGATCCCTCTTTCCGTGCGCTTAATCGTTGCTATAGACACATTACTCGTTTATAATGTAATTTTCAGTAGTATTTTTTGCTAAGTATAATAAAAAATATCGTTCATTACTTGTCCAGAAATGGATTTTCCGTTCTTGCATGACTTCCCCACGCGCGCACGAAAAAATCCTCATTTCTGTACTGGTAATGAAATATACTATTGGTATGTCTTTTTGCACATATTTTTGTTGAATGTTATAAAATAAACAACTTAATTTGTAGTGTAAATGCCAAAATCGAATAAGCATTATTGAATTATCCAGGTGGCCACAAATGGAACAATATATTTTTTTATTTGCCAATTGTGGCCAGCGAGTGGCTAAAAATGGAACAGTTAAAAACCATTTGTGGCCATACAGTAATCTCTGGTTATTTTTCATTCTATTTTCACATTATTAGGTGTTGTATTTTTTTTATAGGGTTCGAAATGGCTTCTGGCAAAAAAGTTCTGTTCAATTATTCTGAAGAATCGATGCAATCTGCTCTTCATGCCATCAGGGAGGAAAATATGCCAGTTTCAACCGCATGCAAGCTGTTTAAAGTGCCAAGAGCTTCAGTTAAAAAATAGACTCTCCGGAAAAACAACGGACAACTGTCGTAGAGTTGGGCCCGAGTCCTGTCTCGGATCAGAATTTGAAAAGAAATTGGTGAAATGGTTATTGGGTTCGGCATCTAGAGGTTTTCCTATAAATCGAGAAGTCGGTTCAAAAGCTTGTAGAAGAATTAATAATCCAAACACCCTTTGTGAACAATATTCCAGGAAGAAAGTGGTTTGACGCTTTTTTGAAAAGAAATCCCGTTATAAGTAGAAAACATTCTGAGTATATAAACAAAGCACGGGCAGCTGAAAGGAACATAAGACTGTGGTTTTCTGAAACAAAAGAACTATCCGGGCCAGATTATGAAGTTCTTAGAAACCCAGATAGAATTTTCAATATCGATGAAACCGTTATCTTTCTATCTCCAAAAGGTATCCTTGTTCTTGGTGAAAAAGGCAAAGGTGTATATGACATAACTTCCACATCTGAAAAATATAACGTTACAACATTAATTGTTGCCAATGCCAATGGATAACTTGCTCCTTCCCTAACAATATTCAAGTTTCAACGACTTCCAAAAGCTTATGTTGCAGCGGCTCCAAAAAACTGGGCAATAGATATTTCGGAAACAGGATGGATGCAAAGCAAACAATGTTATGAATATTTTTCAAATATCTTTGTAAAATATTCAATAGATCAAGGTATTCAGCTACCAGTTATTATTTTTATAGATGGTCATGCATCTCATCTATCTTTAAACTTGAGCAATTTTTGTCGCTGTAATGGAATCATATTAGTATGTCTCCCTCCCAACACTACGCACATTCTACAGCCACTGGACGTATCTTTTTTCTTTCCTTTAAAAGCAGCATGGAAAAAACTAGCGAAGAAGTGGCAGTTAGACAATGGTCGAAAAACTTTTCAAAAAAAGTATGTACCAGCCGCCTTAAATTCAGTTTTAATTGACAAGGACTTTTCGAAATCGATACAATCAGGTTTCAGAGCATGTGGGTTGTATCCCTTTGATGAAAATGCACCCAACTATAATAAATGTATCAGGCATCAACAATCAAATAATGCAGTTGATGAAAAATCAAAACACGAAGAAATCGAATGTGAACAGCAGCTGAATATTTTTGAAAGTCAAATAGATCCAGAAATATTACTGGAATTTGGAAGAACATTTTCCGCCAGAAATATCTGGATCGGAGAAGAAAAGTACCTAGAACTGTACAATGTCTGGAAGAGCGCGAAGGAAAAAACCATACAAAACAATAAGTGTCTAGATGATTCGTTGAATAATATTTCAACCCAAGAAATCGACTTTAATATGGATTTACCCGAGGATGTACCGAATAACATGATCATTTTTGATTTTCCAGAATTTTTCACGAATGAGGCAGTAAGTTTCACTCCAGGTCAGACAACTTCAAAAATAAATATATTAGAAGATTTAACGGTTGAACCTTCAATAATACAAAATATAAGTGAGAGCGATATCTTGGATCTTGGACTTAAAATGAATGATTCCCGGAACAAGGAAAACCAACCTGAAAGTGAAAATGGTGAAGAAACTGTAGCTGAGAAACGAGATGAAAATAATAAGAAAACAGTAGCAAAGGAAAAGGAAGATCGTTCTGTAAATAACAAAGAAGAAACAATAGCCGAGAAAGAAGAAGAATGTCCCAATACAGAAGAAAAGGAGAATACGGTATCTGAGAAAGAAGAAAAACGTCCCGAGAAATCAAACATTGAGGAAATATTGGAAAAGAAAAAAAAAGCAATCCGAATTAGAATTTGGTAAGGAAACAGTGGCAGAGAGAAAAGAAAAACCATTGATAAGAGGGAAGAAGACGAAAACTTACTCAATAAGGACGTTGGCGAAAGCAAAATAAACCAAGAGAATCCCGATCGAAATGTCAGAGAGGTCTTGAAAGAACTTTCAACCTATCCAGAAGACACCTTTGATGTTCAAGCCCCAAAAACAAAGAGATTACGCCTTCCTTCAGTCATGATGCATGATAAATGGATAAATGGTCATGGAGGCCAAGGAGAGATCATCAAAAACGAAGAAAAACAAGACAGCAAAAATGAAGACTGAAAAAAAACCTGAATCAGAAGAAAACAAATTTAAACACCCGAAAAAATACCAAAGAGAAATAGAAAAAAAACAGCAGACAGAAAGAGTTATTGCTGCAACTTCAACTGCTCTTACCAAAGGAACATTTGTTGTATTGAAATACGATAAAGAATTTTATCCCGCAAAAATTGTTCAAATAGAAAACAACGAATATTATTGTGAGCAAAAGCTATGGGAACTGGAAGTGGCCCGTAAAAAATGATTTACTTTAGTATAAACTAGAAGATATAATAATGATAATTGAAGAGCCAAAACAAGTTAACTCAAGAGGAGTATATGAAGTTCCTGAATTATTAATGTTAGTTTCAAAAGACTGATTTTGTAAGCGTTTAATCTATTTTTATGAAGAATCTATCATGTATTTATTTGGCTATGTGTTTATTTTTTATTTTTATATTATATTCAGTTTACATGAGCGTTTTCCCGGCCAGGGGTTTCTTAAAGAGTTTGTCGTTTAATTTGTTTCATTTAATAAAAAAATAAGCTCATAAAATTATTTGTTTTATTATTAAATGAACATTTCACTTTTCAAAACCTAGTGGCCACAAATGGTGCAGTTGGTGACCATAACTAGCAAAATGTGGCCACAAATGGTGAAAATCGACTTAAATCAATAAATCTTGAATATTTGTTAGATGTGAATCTATTTTGACCGAAAAAATATTGGTTTGTAAAGATAAATCACCATAAAATGGTGCCCACATTTCATCAACAACTGACATGCATGTAATTTTCACAGTTTTCCAAAGTTGGTAAATTGCTTAAAGTGGCCACAACCGGTGCATCTACCCTACTGTGAAGTTTTCACTTGTTTTTCGCATAAGTCGATAGAAAAGGATAGACTTATGCGAAAACTATACCCATCAAGCGTGTAGAATTGCTTCCCATATAGTTATTAATAGATATATGAGATTTTTCGACAGTTTGCTCCGACCATTTTGTTTTGATTCTTTAGGGCTAATACCCAGTGCACTTTATTTTACATCTTTTCCTCATTCAGGAAAACCAACATTTTACTTGTAGAAGCCCAATTTTCTTTTTAGGGAACAAGACCAATGTGCTTCAAAGTCACGAACTTGAATATTTCAAAGTACAAATTCTATAATATTAAATCCGAATAGTCACCCGTGCATATCAAAAAGTCTTATCAATCTAGAATAGTACAGTGACTCGATAAACTACAGTGACGCCAATGCATGTCGTCGTTTCTATTGGTCGTCCGCCATATTCTGGCAAAACATTGCTCGCATTCATAAGACGGAACAGTTGTCGAACTGTTACCGCTGCTTCTTATGAATGAAGCGGAAGTCTCATAAGGCTCAACAGTCAACTGTCAGATGCCAAAGAGCGCCCCCGGAGAATAGCGGTAACTGTTCCGTCTCATGAACGCGACCAATGTTGATTGTTGTGTTGCCATTGACAACCATTTGACAACCATTGAGAGTTTGAAATGTTATTAGCTTGCGATTTGTGAAAATTGATCATTTTCTGATCAAAAATATTTTCTACAAAGGTTCCTTTGTGATTTGGTTATTTGTTCATAAGGTACGTACTTATTTATCATAATATTTTTTTATTCCTATTTTTTTAAAATTGCGACGTTCCTGAACGCGCCTCATCGTTCGCCTTAACATGGCCTCATTGGCGTCACTGTATAGTTTATCGAGCCACTGTATAGAATAGTACCCGTCACGCCGTCACCCGTTCATGTCAAAAGTCAATCCTACGCAGACTAAATACAGACCGATACATGACGTTACATAACTGGGTGTATTCTTGTGGTTGGCGCAGAGTGCACTGACTCTATTGTTCTGAAAATGCCCCCACCTTGGAAGGGTCCACTTTCAACACCACAAAAAACAAATGAATCTTCAAGGGCATCTTTAGAGGTAGTGGGCACAACTTGGACAATAGAATAGAGTAGAATAATATTTATTGTGCAACATTGAACAATATTTACATTATAACAATATTACACAAAAGGTGATATTCGCACAGAGCGTTCTTCCATATCACCCGGTGACCGCCTGACACTGCCATTTGTAGTCTTCAGTTGTTGAATTCTTTGGAACACAGACAACCTATTCTCTTTCACGTCCAACAGGTTAGGTTCAGGCAATGATGTAAATCGATGGCCAATTAGGAAGTGGCCAGGGTTTAGGGCATCACAATCATTAGGATCAGATGAGAGAGGTATGAGAGGACGGGAATTTGATACAGCTTCTGCATGTGCCAAAAAGGTAGCAAATTGCTCAAAAGTCAATGAAGCTCCTCCCATAACCCGTTCAAGATGGTGCTTGCAAGACTTAACCCCTGCTTCCCATAGCCCCCCAAAGTTTAGAGAGTGTGCAGGAATAAATGTCCAAACAACTCCGATGTTGATGTCCAGAAAAGTTCCCTGATCGCTTTTGTTAGACTCGCCCAGCTCCCGAAGCTCATTGCTAGCTCCAGTAAAATTTGCACCATTATCAGAGTATACAAAGGCTGGTAGACCTCGACGTGCAATAAATCTGCGGAATACAGCCATAAATGTTGATGTGGTCATGTCAGAAACCAACTCCAAATTCTGAGCCTCTGTACAAAAACAAACAAAAATCGCTATGTAACATCTGGTCAATTTTGCCCCACGGCCCAGTTTACTCTTGATCAAAAACGGACCCGCGTAATCGACTCCACAACTATGAAATGGAGTTGAGGGTCGCCCTCGCAATTCAGGTAATATTCCCATGATCTGTGAACTTATTTTTGGTTTCGCCTTGAAACATTTGATACACTTATTCAAACGGCGCCGGCGATAAGCCGACCAGCAAAAACTCATATCGCTCGAAATCCAAAACAAACGAGCTCATAGTGATGGAAGGAAATGAAATTGAACCTGATGTAGAATCAATTTGTTTCGATTGTAAACAAGTTTTTGATGACATCAAATGTGTTATCCAATGTATCACATGCAACCAATACTTTCATGGAAAATGTGAATCTGTAGATCCTAGAGGATTTCACATGCGGAAATCAATTTGGAAATGTGAATCTTGTAATGTCAAGACCAGTGAGATAATTAAAAGCGGAAATCCTAAAACGGAACGTTCAAGGAAAAAAAGTAAAGTTGAAGACACTTTTGAAAGTGAAATTGAGCAAATCAATGTAAAGTTGGAAATTCTTATAAAAAGTTATATCCTTATGAGTGAGAAAATGGAATTATTGCTGAATGAAAATATCAATTTAAAAAAAGAGATACATTTTCTGCAGATCGAATTGCAGCAAAGACGTATTGAGCCAGAGCCACATAATATTTTAAGCAAATCGTATTCTACTGTAACAAAAACCGATAACAGAATTCTTGTTGTCAAACAGAAAGACGGCCAAATAGACGCTAACAAAATCAAAGAAGACCTCAGAACTAAAGTTAATTCTAGTGAGTTGTGAGCTGGAGTATCTATGGGTCGAACTATCAAAAAAGGAGGATTAATCTTGACTTGTGGCTTGTGGTGCCGAAAAGGGGATTGATGATATACACGGTGGGCCAAATTAAGTTAGAACCTAGTTTGATCCTCAATAACTTTTTTGTTTGTTTATGGATTTAGATGAATTTTGGATATGATATTGGTCAATATGTTCTGGATGTTCCTCCAAAATTTAGTTTTCGAATTTTGGAGAGGACCGGACTTACGACGTTTTTATAAAATTGGTGCATTTAAGCTCGTTGCAAAAACGAACTGCGCTACGTCGAGACCAACTGATATATTTTTTGAGAACGACATCAGTGGGAAAAGGTATCCTGATAATATCAATATTTTAGAATCATAACCTAAGAAACTATGATTTTCTCTATATGATGGTGCTTGTCGGCATAAAAACTATATCACTTCATTTTGATCAAAGTTTTTTAAAATTTCATAGCAACGTGGATTGTTTGTTAGAGATTTGACGATTTTTTCACATTTTAGATTTTTTTATTTGGTAAAAAAATAGTACCCAATTATTATTTTTTTTCTTTCGTTTTTAAACTTTGTTTAATTTCACTCGATAATTTGAAAGGGGCCGCAACATTGCCGTGCATAAATGTTCTTTTCCATTAATCGTTTGATCGAGATTTTATCTTTCATAGATAGAACCATGTCTACGTATTGATTTTGACAAACAGGCAAATGCTGGAATCCTCAAAATGTTGACAATTTTCAACAAACAATCCACGTTGCGATGGAATTTCAAGAAATTTTGATCAAAACGAAGTGAAATAGTTTTAATGCCGACAAGCACCATAATATAGAAAAAATCATAGTTTCTTAGGTTATGGTTCTAAAATATTGATATTATCAGGATACCTTTTCATACTAATGTCCTTTTAAAAAAATATATCAGTTGGTCTGTACGTAGCGCAGTTCGTTTTTGCAACGAGCTTGAATGCACCAAATTTATAAAAACGTAGTAAGTCCGGTCCTCTCCAAAATTTGAAAACTCAATTCTGGAGGAACATCCAGAACATATTGACCAATATCATATCAAAAATCCATCTAAATTCATGAACAAACAAAAAAGTTATTAAGGATCAAACTAGGTTCTAACTTGATTTGGCCCACAGTGTACAACTGCAAATCCAGGAAAAACTTGGGGAACAATATGAAGTGGACTCCAATGAGAATCAAAAAATCAAAATAATTCGTAAAACAAATGACCAATCTAGAAAATTCAATTTGATCTTAGAAGTAGATGCGGACACTTATGAATACTTGATAAATCGTGAAAAAATAAATATTGGTGGGAATCGTTGTCGAGTTTTTAACGATTATTGGATAATTCGATGTATAACTGCTGTAAATATGGACAGGGGCGTAGTCACGGGGGGGGGGGGGTTTTGGGGTTCAGAACCCCCCTTCCCTTGATCAGAAAGTGTCA
The DNA here is from genome assembly GCA_958502075.1 of Orchestes rusci. Lineage (NCBI taxonomy): Eukaryota > Metazoa > Arthropoda > Insecta > Coleoptera > Curculionidae > Orchestes > Orchestes rusci. The sequence continues at coordinate 32,640,697 of OY293304.1, read as the reverse complement.
TTGAAAAACACATTTAAATTTGAATGATAAAATAATAGCAGCCTCACAATCTCTTGTAAAATTATTCAAAAAGGAAAATAACTCAATATTTCTCGCCTGCGGCGCTTATGCAGTCTAAGTCAAGGCTTGTGGCACACCTGTCCGAACCCAAACCCTCCCTTTATAAATTGTCTGGCTACGCCACTGAATATGGACATATAAAAAATATTGCAACGAAAAAAGTGCGTGTGCTAAATGTAGTGAAGACCCTGGTCTTCACTACATATCATACAATATCGTGATATTAAGGATTGTAAAAGTGACGTCATTAAGTGTTTAAATTGTATTGTCTCAATGGAAAAATACGAGTTAAATCTGAACTGTGATCACACAACTTGGGATATTGTTAAATGTGAAACATATAAGCGCATAGAAGGACTGAAACAACGTAAATATTTCAAGTAGCAATTAGACTGTGATAACGAACAAAACCAGGTTACCGTAACCTGGAACCAATGGCATATGGTTCCAAGTTACGCAGACTTGGAAAGCTTTTTTATTATTTAGTCTAACGAAAACAAGTTATTCTTCATAAAAAGTTCTACATGTTCATTTCTGAAACACAATCATGTGGTAAATTTTTTTTTAGTCATATACGAGGTTTAATAGAAGATATGTATTTTGCTCAAGAGTAAAGAGCCTTCATTTTTGACAATATGGAAGGTTGTTTCCAAAAAAAGTTGATCAAAACTAAAAACCACGTTCAAATACGCAATGCAATGGACAATTTTGTATAGATTTTCAAATTACTCGATATTTTATATACGTATTCTACCCAAAATTTGACGATTGTCAGCAAAAAATTTTTTTTAAAATACCTACCCAAAAATGAACTAAATCCTTTATCCTCTCTCTCTCACTCTCTTCTTCTCATTGCAGTCCTATACGCCAGATAAATACTTGATAGATCGTGTGATATCAGCAAAGAGTATTTATCTAACCATGATAGTTATTGGTGTCAGCAATGATGTCATTTTGGACTAGTAAAGTGGCAAATAACACACTAGTCTGTTATAATCTATAACTCACTAGTACTGAAATTGTTAGCATTATTAATGGGAAAACCTTTATATAAAACTTAGGTCCATATCAAAAAAGTATTGATGGTTCTAGATAACCAAAACGTAGCAAATAAAATCAGACTACACAAGCATTTTTCCTAAAAAAGTTCTTTTGGGGAATTTTTCCAGTTTTTGAAAATGTTTATATAATAATTATAATTATCAATTAATATTATTCTACTTATCTACAGATATCACGAAAAACATAGAAGATGAAATCGCAAACTAGAAACCGAATTGTCTAATTGATCTCATATCTTGATGTAACGAGTTTCGCTAAGAAAACACTTGTCCAGTTTTAATTAATTTATTTAAAGTCACTGACACAACCACAAATATTTATGTTCACAATCGCAGCGTATATTTATGTGGTCACGATTTATAATTCGCGGCTAATCGATATCTCCCTGTCCGAATGGCGGAGCTTATTATATAGATCCTCTTCAATGCCTCGATAGATGGCGAAAGTTCTCCAATATTCTAGGTGTAGGCAACCGAATAAACCTTGTTATTCTAGAAATTAACAGTGGTTTGGGCTTGTGACAAACGGGACAAAAGCCGAGTTATTCGATGGCGAGATGCAATGGTTGTAACGTCGTGTCCGCTGTCGACCGCCTTGGAAGTTCGTTCCACTGGGCATGTTTCGTCACATTAACATCAAAAATACGCTGTCAATAAGTTCATGAGAAAGGGAGTTACATGTACAGCTAGAAGTTGAGTTGGTGATTTTCTTTAGGGTTTTCCAAACTACATAAATTTTGTTGAAAATGATGATTATCGATGATTGAAAATTTGTAGTGTCATTGAAGATAATGGATAGAAAACATAAAAAAAAAAATACATTATGACATATAGTTTTTGAGAAAGCAGAAGCTCTAGTCTTTTCAACAGCCTTTCCATTGTGTTTGAACAAACAGTTTTTTTTTCATTGTTGCATGTTTTTTCAAAATAAATTGGTTGAGAGCAAGAACGCAACACTTTTTTATTTCCAAAATGTTTTAAGAAAATCACCTCCGAGAAAATCATTATATCACTCTCAAAATTTCTTTCTATGCCAAAAATATCTTCTCCTCCAGTCCTCCGTGTGGAATATAGAGTATAGCGGCACTTACCTTGGATCTCTTCTCAAAAATCTATCTGAACTCAACGACAAAAAACAAAAGGGGAATCAACAAATCAACGAGTATAATATATACTCTCTGCACCTCACTTTGCAAACTAAATATTTCTTGCACAAATATTCTTTGAGGTACCTGAAGTATTTTACAATAAACATTATAATTGTATACAGGGTGTCTCTGAAATGACTGTACAACGTCTAAGCATAAATTCCTGGACTAAAAATAAGGCGACCTTGGGAGACTTACCTATATCCAAAATTGCTTCGTTAAGCCTACAGAGGGCGTCAAAGATTCAAAAAAAAATTGGCTTTTCCTACATTTTTCGAAAACGTGCAGATCGAGTCTTATTATAAAATGCTGATATCAATATGTTAGCTGATTTATTTGTTGCAAATATTACCGACATTCTAAATAGAATGTGCCCCGAAGCTACCATAAATGTTGAACAAAAGTATATAAATAAAAAATGGATAACTGGTGAAATTAAAAACATGATGTGAGAGAGACCGTTTGTATTACAGAGCAATTCATGAAAGAAATGATGACATTTGGGATGACTACAAAGAAATCAGAAATAAAATAGTTCGTAAAATAAAAACGGAAAAAGAGACATTTTTTATGGAAACTATTGACAATAGAAGAAATTCACATGAACTGTGGAAAAACTTAAAGACTTTATTGCCTGAGAAAAAAAACAGTCTTCCAAATGATATATTGTTTGATGGTAGGCTCTTCAAAGAAGAATCCAAAATTGCTGATGAATTCAATACATTTTTTGTTCAGAGTATTGACAAAGTTTACTTATTAGTAAACTTTGGTATTGATGAAATTGTCTCTAACATCCAGACAACTGGAAATATATTAGCAGAATCCTTGAGATATGTCAGTAACTACTCATGCCAGCAGAACAATTTCGATGTCAGAATTGAAGAACTATGTGAACAAAATGAAAAACGTTGGTGGAGGAGAAAATGGAATTTCTACAAAAAATTTTAAGGATGCCTTCCAGGTGATAGCAAACAGAATGCTTGATGTCATCAATACGTTGTTGACCTTTGGTGTTTTCCCAGAAGCATGGAAGTGCTCCACGGTAACACCGGTACCAAAGTTACCAAATGCTAAGCAGAGTTGTGGGTTCAGGCCAATAAACGGTTTGCCGGGGTACGAGAAGCTCTTGGAGATCGCAGTTAAGGATCAGTTGCTGAGCTACTGTGATTCAAATAGCATCATTGTTTCCAATCAGTCGGGCTTTAGGCAGGATCATTCTTGTGAAACTGGTGATTATCAACATTTGTGACGAGTTTGTGAAAGAAATAGACAAAGACAATCACGTGTTGGCGATTTTTCTGGATTTTCGACGGGCATTTGAGACCATAAACAGGGATATTCTTTTGAAGAAATTGGAAAAGATGGGACTGGCAAATAATGTTTTAAACTGGTTTAAGTCTTACTTGGGGAACCGATCACAAATTGTAAAATTCAAAAATGCCCGATCAACTTCTAGATCTGTGTTACATGGTGTACCTCAAGGAACAGTGTTGGGTCCGTCACTGTTTTTGCTTTATATAAATGATATTGTTAATGTGCTAAAAATGTTGCTAGGGTAGAACTTTTTGCGGATGACACCATGGTGTATGTGATTGATAAAGACATTCAGCAGTTACAAGTGTCAATGAATAGGGAATTGAGATTTTTGTCAAACTGGTTATGTATAGTAATAGTTTAAGTATGAATGTCGCTAAGTCCAAATTCTGTGTATTCGCTAAAAAGTCTAGATTATCGAATATTAACCTCAACCTCATGGATATTCATATAAACAACAACACTATTCAACATGAAATGGCGATCAAGTATCTTGGAGTAATGCTGGATGAAAACCTCTCTTTTCGGGCCCACGCTGATTACATTATGAGAAAGTACTCCAAAAAGGTTAGTTTTTTTGTCCAGAATTGGAAAACACCTTTCTATGGAGACCAAGTTACTGCTATATAATAGCATTGTATTTGTGTTCATATTCAAGATTGAGAATAAAATGGTTCCCGACTATACAATGAGTGATAGAACAACGATATTCGAAACAGTTCATAATAATTATAATACAAGTACAAGAAATAAGTATGATTTTATCCTAGCCAGTAAGTGTCATACAAATCAGATGACCTGTTCTGTTTTGTACAAGGGTCTCCTTGAGTTCAATCGACTTCCATCAACTATGAAAGTCTGTGATAATATCGTGAAATTTAAAAGACTGATTAGAATGTACATTATGAAGACCGTGTGAAATGTCCACGCTAGTGATGAAAAGCCCTTTTGCTAATGTTCAATTTATACATCTTTATGCTTAGAACATAGAATCCACTAGAACTAGCGTACACCCTAGATTCCGGGCAAATTGTTTTTCACTATAATAAACATGTTATTATTTACATCTCGTCCGTTGAATTCGTTCAACGTTGCCTAGTTGCAAATAAAAAGCACTCAGAATTTTCAGTTTTTATCAAAATGAATTAACCAGTGTATTAACGAGGATATGTTTTAATTTTTTATCTGTTTCAATATCGTTGGTGTTATAGCACAGTTATAATCTACTGATTATTGATAAGTTTTGTTCACATAAATCAGCTGTTCGGCCTTCAAAAATATTGAATTTTGAACAAGCCGACAACAGTGTTCCAAGGGAGCTACAGGCTATGATTGGTTAAAATGACTATCAGCTGTGATTGGTTGATCTCAAATAGGCATTTGTGTCGTGTTGCCAGATGTATTTCGTTGCATCGTGTCTACATTAGTAACTAAGGTTCATGAAAAAATATGCATGGGTCTCATTGATCATGTTTTATTATCACTAAAAATGTACATAATTGGTAACTGCCAGAGATGCTCTCATAGAGTATAGAGTATTTTTAATTAGAGCAAGAATACCTTGAATACAAGGTTGCTACTTATTAAATTTGCAATTTGGCAAACTCGCAAGAATTCTCGCAAAAATTCCTCTCTCTCCTCAATGTATAAACATGTGACACACAAAGAGACGTTGGGCTATATCTAGTTGTTGTAAAATCATTGTTTTCATGTCTATACGTCCAGATAATGTCACATTTTCATAGCTGTCCAATTAGCCGTTTCGGATTCACTGGCAAAAAACAAAATCCGTCATTTTCGGTTTTTCGCCGATATTTCCAAAACCAATTTATCGATCGCAAATCTGAAACCGGATATCAAATGCACTAAGTTTTCTCGAAAACTTTCTCCATTTAACCTTTGCTGTAGGTATAATAGGAGCCAAGATCCCTGTATAGAGAAGCGAATACGGGACACACTGTATACCTCAGTTTTAAATCTTCTGTTTGCTAGACCCTTTTACATTGTATCTGTTTTACAGATTTACTTTTAGATTTAACCTTTTTTGCTTGCAACAGTCTTAGCCAAATTTCTGCCCCTTACTACCCAAAAGTTTTCTCTTATGGAGGCTAGAAGAAGTGGAGGTCCAGCATGAAGCAGTCGCTTATGTTCAAATAAAAGTAATAATTTTGTGAAATGATGCTAAGCATCCAGAACTTGCGGATGCTTCTTACTATAGTCAAGATCCGACAACTGCAGCCTGCCACCTACTCTGATTGAACCTGTTTCATCTAGGAAAGGATTTAAATAAGACAAGGGACCTTTCTTGATGATTTCCTTTGAATTTAACACATTCCATTCATGTTGAAATGTCTTGCCTTGAGAAATTAAGACAAGAAGTTTAAAAGATTCATTCAGCTCCTTAGCGGTTAAGGGACCAACAGTGGGTACTTTATTGCGACAATTATTTAAAAATCTGAGACAATATGACAGGGACTAGGGCTTCGCAAGACCAAGACCAAGACTGGCCAGTCTTGGTCTTGGTCTCGAAAAATAAATGTGGTCTTGGTCTTGGTCTTAGTCTCGAATTCTCAAGACCAAGACAAGACTGGCTCAGTCTTGGTCTTGGTCTTGTTAGTCTTGGTCTTGGTCTTGATGGTCTTGAAAAAAGTGTTCACCGAATTTTCAAAATACACAAAACGTACCGCTTAACAATCCTTTCAAAGATGTTTTCCATAGAACGTCAATCAGTGAATGTCTCTTTCTTTTTAAAATCGCGGTTCAGAACCGAAGAAAAAAATAAATCTCTATTGTACAGCCCGTAAAGTTTGGCCTGATAGGCAATAAAATTGAAAACCATAGTCAATGAAGAAAAATGCGAAAGACATACGGTCTGTTTGTCACAAAAATAGACACAAAAAGAGACAACTCCCACTGTTCCTATCGTTTATCACTACCTGACCTACACGAAACAGCAGTTGCTTTGCACTCAACTTTCTTTATAGCATGATATCAAAAACGTAAGTATTTCACATTTTTAGAGAGTTTTTCTTGATTAATAATGGTTTGCATAACTATACGGGATCTATTTTATTTTAACCATACGAATAAACCTATCTGGGCATCCATGCCAAACAAGGGGTTTCCAAAAAGCTTCATATAGCTCATTTTGCATTTTATTTGCCCTTACAATGAGTAGATTTTGAATAAGTCAGATGCGGGGTTTGTTTAACTGATACTGATAGCGCTGCCATGTCTACCGATCAACCGATTTTAGCACAGTTTGTTAATATAGAGAATAGGTACAATTCCTCCTATAAAAATGTTTTTTATATACTGTATACAGGGTGTCCGGTAAGTATATGGCATAATTCCGGGAGCGTATAGGGGTTGTCAAAACAACCCCAGTTTGTCATAAAACTTTTTTCTCTAAACCGCTCCTAACGGAGATACAGAGCCCTAAAGCCTCATCGATTTAATGTATCTGCTGTAACTTCCGAACCGTCTTATATAATTTGATGACATTTTAGTTAGTTTGTGTAGGCCATAAAGACTCATAAGACCATAGTAAAGTCAAGATTTGAAATTGTAGGGGAAACCAGAGACGGACTGGCCACCAAACCTTTTGGGCCCAATTTTTGACAGGTGTCATTTTACACAGCTGAAAACTACTTTTTCAAATACTCCGACTTTTTCTCATCAGTAAAGGTTTTGATAAAACTAGCCGTTTTCGTGAAAAATGAGTTTTTGTTTTACAGGTTATCGCGATAATACTACGGCGAGACACCGATTGCTGTTATTGTTGGTATGGATTTTTTTTGACACTCTCAGAGTGATTAACTGTACTAGAACTTGTTGAATTAAAAAAAAAAAAATCTTGAATTTTTTTGTTTTTTTCCCAATTTTTAACTAATTCTGGTATAGACAATCAATCTGGTGTCTCGCCGTAGTATTTAAGTGAATTATTGCAGTAACCTGTAAAACAAAAATTTATTTTTCTTGAAAACGGTTAGTTTTATTGGAACAAAAGAGGAGCACCTTATTTGATGAAAAAAGATCAGAGTATTTGAAAAAGTAGTTTTCAGCTCTGTAAAATGACACCTGTCTAAAATTGGGCCCAAAAGATTTGGTGGCCAGTCCGTTCCTGGTTCCCCCTACAATTTCAAATATTGACTTCACTATGGTTTTATGAGTCTTCATGGCCTACACAACATACTAAAATTTGATCAAATTATACAAGCGTTAGAGCTGAAAAATGGAATCGATGAGTACCCCTTAAGGGCACTTTATAAAAAAATGTCTCATGACAAACTGGGGTTATTTTGACCTTCCCTTTACGTTCCCGAAATTATGCCATATACTTACCGGACACCCTGTATTCATCATATTCAGTAACACATTATTTATTTTTCATGTTGGTACATTGCTTCTTGATGATTTAAGCATTTTGTTACATCTATTTATAACTTGATACAGTTCAATATATTTCTTTAAACTTGTTATTGTTTGATGAGATGGAATTTTCTGATCACTTTTTGTGACCTAAAATACACATTCGGATGGTAAATTTGAAACTGCTAATTTTTCACGGAATCTACTGAAAAACTGCGATCAAATTTACGGATATTCGTTTAAATGGTCTGGCAACGCTGGTCTAGTTAAACCGACTGTGAATAGGAATGATACATTTTTGAATTGAAAAGACTTATCAAAAGTATATGGAGACATTTGTGTCGATTTTTCTTTTCAAGACCAAGACCAAGACGAGACTCTCGAGGTGGAGTATTGGTCTTGGTCTTGGTCTTGAACGTCTAGTCTTGGTCTTGGTCTTGAGAAGATTTTCAGGTCTTGGTCTTGGTCTTGTCAACAAGACCAAGACGAGACCAAGACTAGTCTTGTGGTCTCGCGAAGCCCTAACAGGGTCCTACGCATACGGTTGAAACTAGAAAAATGTGTGAATGAAAACCAAAATTCACTCGCTTCACACAATTTCACCTGCTTTTTGACCTCAGGCAAGTCACATGGAGGCTCAAAAGAGCTATGTGACCAAAACTCCGATTTTTGACTAAGCCAGGTAGTCCCTTGCCACCAAAGTCTATGATTTGCAATTTTATCAGGTTGAAGACCTCTAGACACTACATCAGCAGGGTTGTTCTCTGACATTATTACCAACAAATGTCTGCAAAAGATTAGGACTCGTTCGGATCCAGCACAAGACAATCTGTCCACAAATAAAGTTTGGATATATTCAAATTGGAAGATTCCTTTGCTTGAGTAACCAACTTTGCTAGTATCAAGGCTCCACATACATAACTCCAATCTTGGCAAACTGACAGTTTTCAAGTGAGCGACCTTAGCCTTGGCATAAATCAAACAACCCAAAACCTGATTATCAGAATCCACACTTCTCAAATAAACAACAGCACCATATGCTTCTATCAAAGCATCAGAGAATCCATGCATGGATTTGGTTTTCTACACTGGATTTTTCAGTTATTTGTCTAGGAATAGAAAAATAATTTAAACATGACAATTTGCTGTATGCAAGCTGTATGCAAACTCATAGGTAAGGAGTCATCCCAATAAATTTTCTCAGACCATAATTTTTGCAAAATGATTTTAGCCAGTATGCTGCATGGACTCAGCAATCCAAGAGGATCAAAAATGCTAGAGATTTCGGACAGAACTGATCTTTTAGAGATTTTGCTCGAGAAGTTTGGTGAGACATGGAATTTTAGTACATCTGACTGATAAGACCAATACAATCCAAGAGTCTTGCTCTCGCTTTTCTCTCCAAATAAAACCAACCCGAACAATTTAGAATCTTGTGGTCGTTAGAACCCCACTTTCTCAAGTTAAAACCACCAGATTTGAGAATATTTGCAACTTGTCTGCAAACTCTAACCGCGTCATCAGCATTTGAAAAGGACACCAACAAATCGTCAACATAGAAATTATTCAAAATGACAAATGAAGCCTCTGGAAAAACATTAGCATTTTCCAGACCCAATTGCTTCAAACAACTAATAGCCAAATATGCAGCAGAGCTTGTTCCATAAGTTACTGTGTTTAACGTATAAATTCCCAATTTTTCATCTGGATGATCTCTCCAAAACACTTTCTGCAAATCGCGTTGTTTCTGGTCCACCAAGACCATTCTAAACATCTTCTCAATGTCAGCACAAACAATAATTTGATTTTCACAAAACCTCAGTAAGATCAACAACTCCTCCTGTAGTTTTGGACCTATATGTCGAATATCATTCAATGACAATCCAGAATCTGAAGGAGAAGAACCGTTAAAACCACTCGGAGCTTTGTTGTAGAGCTTGACTTATCCATAACCCCATGGTGAGGTAGAAAATAGGAAGGGTTGGATGCAGGTTCACCAATCAACGACATATGACCTAAGTCCTTATATTCCGCCATAAAATTTCTATACATCTGATATAATTTCTCATTCTTGGAGAGCCTACGTTCCAATGAGTAAAATTGCTTTAGAGCATGTGTTTCAGAATCACCTAGCTGAAGTGGAGAAGACTTGAATGGGATTTTCACAATGAATCTTCCTTGTTCATCTCTTCTTGTAGTCTCGCGAAACAAAGGTTCACATTTCTGCTCCTCTGCAGACAAAAGACGCTTCTCAGAAGGTGGTTTCTCAATATTCCAAAATTGTGTGAGTTGAGATTGTAGATCTATCAAAGTTAAATTACATTTTGAAGAGTTCAACTGTCCAACTAGACCTAAAGGTGGAACCGCACCACTAATCAAACAACCAAGGCGAGTTTTTTAAACCACAAGAAGTCCAGTACCTAATTTTATTTGACCAATGCAAAGAGGTTATAGAAGACATCAACTCCTAGTAGAAGATCTACATTGCCAGGCGTTGAGAAACCAGGATCAGCCAACTCAAATTTTTGGGGATATTCAAACCAGAAATATCTAGCCGATGACTGGGTATTTGATTACTAATTTTAGGGACAACCAAACAGGAAATATCCAAACCGAATTAATTGTGAAGGGACTGAACTGTAACCACACATTTTTTATTCACAACCATGTTTTCTTGACTTATGCCAGTCAGAGACACATTCACAGGAATTGATTTCAAGTCTTAGTAGTCACAAATATTTGACACAATCAAGTCACTTTGAGAGCCAGTATCCAATAAGACCCTACAGTCAGCAAACCTCCCATTAACAGGATTCACCAATCTAACCAGTGCCGTAGATAGTAATACCTCACCTGTATAACTGAAGCCTGAGACACACAATGTCGCGGTTTCTGTTTCAGTCACATTCACCAAATTGTCACAATTTGATTTAGGCCTAGAATCAGTTTTCTGTCGGTCATAGTGAAGTAGTACATGATGTTTAGAAGAGCACTTCCTACAACCTGCTGAAAAACAATCCTTACTAAAATGATTTTCCTTCAAGCAGTTCAAACATAGGTGAAGACGTTTCAATTTTTCATATCTATTATGAACCGACAATCTCAAAAACTGAGCGCACTCCCCAATGAAATGATTTTGCTTACAAATTTCACAACTTTTCCCAGCAAGTAGAAAGATTTTTTTACTTCTACTTTAACCATGATTCAAAATTTCCAAAGTTTCAACCCTATCCCTAAGAAATCTCTTGAATTCCTCCAAAGTAGGTAGATCATTTTTGGGTCTCTTTTCCTCCCAAGCTCTCCTTGAAACAGCATCCAATTTACGGTTAGTAATGAAAATCACAATGGCATCCCAACCATTAACAGGTAGATTTAATGTAGCCAAGGAACGAAGATGCGTAGTCAGACCTTCAAGAAGTTTCCCGAGAGCTTGTGCGCATTCTACATCCAGTTTAGGTAGATCAAAAAGCTTTTTCAAGTGACTGTTTACTAACATAGGTACATTGTTGTATCTGTCACAAACCATATCCCATGCAATTGCATAGTAAACAGCTGATGATTCAAATGAATGTAAAATATTTCTAGCATCACCTACCAAGGCACCCCTAAGAAAGTAAAACTTTTCAATGTCTCCAATTAAGTCATTATTGTGAATGAGGGACCAATATGTGTCTCTGAATTCCAACCAATTATCAAATGACCCAGAAAACTTAGAAATAGGTATAGTTGGCAACTTTGGCCTACACACAAAGTAAGGTTTTCTCTAGAGGCAGGTGGTTGTGAGATGAACCATTTTCATGATTTTTTGTGACCTGGGACAAAATTGACCTAGCGATACCAACCACATTATAAAATTGTGTTTCAAACGTCTCTCTCCAACATCTGAAAATTGACAAAATTGACCTAGCGATACCAACAACATTATAAAATTGTGTTTGAAACCTCTCTCTCTCCAACGCGAAAATTGTGTCTTCTGCCTTGATTATTATGATGAGCTGATCTTAATTGTTGAAGATAATTCAACATCCAAATCTTCCAGAATTTCTTGTTCAGTGCATCTCGAACTCTCCACATATCATTTGACTACGAAGTGATCTTGCCGATATTGGCAGAAATAGTTGGTGTATCTCCTGACAAACAATGTTCTGGTGTGAGAACAAGTCTTTCTGGATCGTTATCTGTGAGAGGTCGAGAATTCACTGTAGATTTGACCTCGGTTAAAACGGTTTGAAGTTCATCATACTCTAATGTAGCTCGACCTAGAGTAGCTTTAAGAGCTGGCTGCTGCTTGCTTAACAGTCTTAACCATTCTTTCCCAAAAACCACCCCACCATGCTGCTCGTTCCATTATGAATTCCCAACGAATCCGTAACTGGAAAACATAATCTTGAACGTTTTGATGAGTTAAGTGGGTTGATAAAGTCTCCAGCTCCACTGCAGTTCGCTTGAATGTGTTCGCATTATCGGAGTATACATATTGTATCCGGCACCCTTTCTCGAGATAAATCTTCTCAATGCCCTGATCAAAGTTTACTAATATACAATAAGTTAGGTCACTTGTCGTCGGCTCATTTGAAAAACCCGTAACACAAGCGGCCGCGTGTCAAAGCATGTCGTTCAAAGAAGCCCGCCGAACAAAAATTCTTCAAAGTGACCGACAAACGTTCCGATCTAATGGGCCCTCGGCTATCCGAGAGAAACGAAGTGGAAGGGTGGAGCCGGTTTCGTGCATTCTCGAAAGTGGCCGAACTGTTTATTATTAGTAAACAATGGCCTTATACAGCTTTTGGTCGTGAGATCAGGAACCAACTCCAAATGAACTGTCCGAACAACGGCACAGGTAAGTAACATTGCATACACCTTGTTCTTCTCCTGATTATCATCTAACAGATAGAGTGTTCCAGCAAAATCCACTCCGATTATCTTGAATGGGGCTGCCTCATTGATCCTATCCTTTGGTAAAGGTGAAAATCGTTTAATTCACGGTTATCCCTTCATCTTCTCACACGTTACACACCTACTCAAAATAGTTTTGCTTCTCTGTCTTCCTTTGATAATCCAAAACTTAGTTCTTAAACTGCATAATGTTGAGTTGACACCTCCGTGGGCAAACTTCTGATGAGAATCCAATATGAGTAAATCACCGAAATATGAGTTTCTGGGCAATATCATAGGATTTTTGGATTCATAGACTATTTCTGATTCTTGTATACGCCCACCAACCCTCAAGAGGCCATCATCATCGATAATTGGACACAGCGTTAAAATTGTTGATGACGAATAGAGTTCCTGTTTCGCTTTAAGGTTTTTTATTTCTTCACCAAAGTCTTGTCTTTGTACCGTCTGAATCCAATATATGAGTGCTCTATTTAATTCTTCTGCTGATAATGGCTCTCGTTTTTTTTTCCAATGATCTTTTCAAGTTCCATAAAAATCGGTTGACATATGCGGTTACCCTCAAAAGTCGTTCTAGCTTACTAAATGTTTCTATTGGCAATAGTGTTTCGTTTTGTTGTTCAAGTGTATCAACCACATGTACAAAGGAAGCTATTACCGCACATCTGAAACTGATTTTAAAATGTCATTTTTCTGTGTCAACGATAGAGTTTTTGAATTACAATTTCCGGTGTCGTGATTTTTCGAACAAAATGAACACTTTTGGTCAATAGCCGTGAACAATTCTGCCGCAGTGTGATTCCTCCATTATTTTTTCGATATTTATTTTCAGAATATCTTTGTGATTTATTATTCGAATCATTCGATAAACGTTGAGCATGCTCAACCGATTCAATTTCAATTTTCAAAAAACGAACAAGCTTGGCAATCTGGTCTTCATAAGAAAGTGTCGGTGCATTCAGTAGTCTGCTCTCTACTTGCAACTGATATGGCGTCCGAATAAGATGCCTTTTCATAACTAGATATCACTATATGCTTATTGAAATCGATATGCATGCCATATGGAATTGCTTTCAAAATTACTGATTTCAACATCATGCCATATTGATTTGGTGATATTCCTAAGGACTGAAGCGATCTTGTCAGCGTTGTTAATGTATTCAATAGTCTTCTGAGTGAAAATATATCGCTTCTACTTCTACCTATAAGGCCATTTCAGAAACCTGTCAACATAACGTCAAAATTGACATCTTGTACCGTAAACAATACATATATTACAAAAAAATACATTAGACTGTAATCAAGACATCAAGAAAAAAGGGCTCATAATGTGACTATAACTTTCTTTTGCTCTGATAATATGATCTGCAACTTTGCAACTTTGGCCTTTAAATGTTTGAAAGCATCATTCAAACTTTTTTAAGCTTTTAACTGCCTATGCAGTATAATAACTTGTGGTAAGCACCAAATAACTAAATATGTCCATGTTAGTTATTTTTGGAAAGCCCTGAGGGCTTGCATCAAAGTCTGAATCACTTTAACTAAAAAGGTGTATGTTGTTTACAATCGAAATTTTGTGTTTGTATTAAATCAAAATTCCTGGGCTTCTAGCTTCTAACTTCGCGAAAAGCTTTTCAGGATCAGAATCTCAACAAAACCATATTGCACACTTGGTATTGAGATTCTGATCCTGAGAAGCAGAAGGCCCAGGCAATTTGATTTAATACAAACACAAAATTTCAACATAGACCGTTTTAGTTACAGTGATTCAGAATTTGATGCAAGCCTTCAGGGCTTTCCAAAAATAACTAACATGGGCATAATTAGTTATTTGGTGCTTATCACAAGCTATTATACTGCATAGGCAGTTGAAAGCTAATAAGAGTTTGAATGATGCTTTAAAAAATTTAAAGGCCGGGTTTTGTAGTCACTGTCGAAGTTGCAAAGTTGCACACCATATTATTATCGAAGCTAAAGAAAGTTATATTTATTTTACATTATTACCCCTTTTTTCTTGATGTCTTGATAACAATTGATTTTTTGTAATATATGTATTGTTTACGGAACAGGCTGTCAATATTGACGTTGTGTTGACAGGTTTCTGAAATGGCCTATATACAAATCAATCAATTGTTCTGAATTGACCATTCCGGTATGACGTCACTACTGTCATTTGCTGGGTGGCACACACAATTTATAGGTTGAAGCTTGTTATTTCAGTTATGTGTACATTAATAAAATTGTTGTTTTTCATAACATATTTTCTAATAAATACTAACCAATTTCATCCAGTAACTAGAATGATCCATGATTCTTACCTCAGACATCACAACAAATGCTTCTTCGATGATTTGTTTGGCAACAATTTTCTGAATACAGGATTCGTATTGTTTGAAGGCTTGCAAACTCTGATAAGCCTTCATCTGCTTCCCAGTGTAAAAACTGTGAGTTAATATCGATAATTTACTAAATCCATCATGGTGATATTCATTGATCGAAAGAGCATAGGGATCAATATTGTGTATACCGCCGATTTTGTGGTCATATTGTATCTTCACATCACCACTTAACTTTAAATAATAATTTCTGTGAGCCATTTTAGAAAAGAACTGATTGAAAAGGCATTTTTAACAGATTTGTTTGTCACCCAGCAAAAATGACATCGTTTCAAGGTCACGTGTTCTGGAATGGTCAATTGCCAAACTTATTTTTCAGTAATTCGATGGCGTCCTGATAACATGAGTGATGGAATTATTATTGAACACTAACTCAAAAAATTAATATATTCAAATAATAATAACTACAATTTTGACTATCAATTAACTGCGATATTAAATTGTCGAAAATCAAATGATAAGTGAATAATTAGAATTAGATTTTGGTCGTCATGACATAAAAATGCTCACTAAGCTAACTAGAAATATTTATACAATAATAATCAATATAGTACTAATAATAAGTAGATTGCGAGGGTCGTGGCCATGGCCTGGTTGCATCACATAACTCCTCCCTCCGTAAGTTCGGAAAATAAGGGCTGCAGTGGCTGCTCGTTTTTCCGACTATCTTCTGAGGGTTCGTCGGAAGAGGAGCTTCCATAGTGGGATGAAGCAGGCTTGGTCCATTTCTTCCATCCAATATACAGCAGGATGCCGCATACAAGGGCTACAATGGATGAAAGCGGAGCGATCCAAAGGTTTGTCGAATTTTCGGGACTCTCCAAAGGGTGTAAATGGACTGTGGACAGTATTTTCTGGGCAGCTTTTAATTCCTCCAAGCTAATTTGTTCGAGGGAAAGCGTAGAATTGTCGCTTTTTGGAAGTCCTGGGATGTTCGAAAACTGTGGCAGTTCTAACGCATATTGGAACTGCGTTTTGGTTTCACCTTCGTACGTTTTGTTACCTATCTCAACAGGGCAGATAGACAGGGTAACAATACTAGGTCCAGTGATTTTGTAGAGTCCTTGTTGAAATTGGTCTCGGGCGATTGTCTCGTTCACAGGAATGACCAGAATTTCGTTACCATTCAGTCGTTGAATGGTACTTTTTTTGTAGTTTACATTAGTAAACGGAGACCTGTTGGATGACGTTGTTAGCAGCTCGAAGAGGCAATGTTCGTCTTTTGATAGGGTGGTTTGTTTACAGATGAACAGGTCTTCTAGTTGCGGACATTCTTCCTCCGTGGTCCAATAATCATCTTTTGTGAGTAGGATATAGGAATTGGATAGGAGAATATTTTTGTTTGTGATAGGTATTGGGTAGAGTTTATAAAGGACATAGTGGTTGGGAAAAACAATCGGTGTGTGTATTGAGAATAAAATTGAGTTGTTTTTTATAATAACTTGAACTGATAAAAAACTATAAAAATTGATTAATTCCTTGAACTCAGGTACTCGGTTTGGACCGTATATTCTTTTTACATTCTCTATTAAAGCAAGCATTTTGTTTACATGAGCAAATGAGATTGCGTTTTCGATGTTGTTTACTACAGAATTTAGAGTATTTAATTGCAACATTATATTGTCCAAAATTAAAGACATATATAAAGCGTTCGATAGATCTAGCTGTTTCTGTTTTATTAAATCAATTTTTCCTAATATAAGTACTTGGTTAGCATTTATTTTTTCTAGATTTTTACTGTATTCCTGGGTGACGGTGGATAGAATTGATTGTTCCTGATAGAAATTTTGATTTAAAGTTTCCTGATTTTTTGTTAGTTTATCGAAGTAATTATTAAAGCGAATTTCATCGTCTGAATCTAGAGTGCCAAAGAGCCATTTGTCGACTTTGCCTACTACGTTAAGTAGTCCTCTTTTTGATCGATTAGGTTTGTGAAAAATTTTAGTATTTCTTAAAATTGTCTGCAAGTATTCGTATGTTTGATTAAATTTATAGAAAGTGAGAATTGAAAAGCTTTCATTTTGTTTAGTACTGAAAATTGTTTTGTTCACGTGAATTAACATACCTCTTATGTTGAATAACGGAGTTTCAATTTCTGTAAGATTTATATGAAAATTTGATGTGTGTTGAGTCGTAGAAATATATGTTTTTCCCATAGCCATTGGCAATATATGATTTTTAATGCTTTTTACTTCTAAGCTCGTAGCGATGGGTAGAAGGAGCAGGAGCGGGATGATTTTCCTCATCTGAAACAAGGGTACGTTGTGGTTTTAATAGGTTTTTGTGAGTTTGTCTATTTTGGGTAACTATAACATTAGTTTTTTCTACTATGGGTTTGTTCACTTTTTTATATTTATCTGATTCTTTAACCTTTGATTTTTGTGGGAAAGTTTTTTGCATAGAGTGGCTTGTTAGAATCGATATTTAGTACATTTCGGTCTTTGTTTATTTTATCTAAAGCAGATTGTCGTTGTGAAGTTAGTTTTTTGTAAAGTTCTTGACTGATTATTTTTATATTTTCTGCATGTTCTTGCATATATTGAGCGACGTTTTGATCGTTCGAAAGCTCCAGGGGATTCTTGTAGTCTAATTTTCCTCTGACAATTTGAAATGGGGTATATTTGGATGCACTGTGTGTAGAGTTATTATAGGAAAGAATAACATAGTTCATTAAGGTCGCTATGTTTTCTTTTGGCTTTTGGTGCTTAAGAGTGAGAATAATTTCATGCAAGGTGGAATTAAGGCGTTCGATAGGGCTATTCGAGTTGGGGTTATAGGGAATGCAATAATGAATTTCGATTTTATGCAAGGAACAAAGGTTTTGAATAATTTCGTTTTTAAACGATGTGCCATTATCTGTGGTAATTTTTCGTGGGAGTCCATAATGGTTAAAATAAGTAATAAGTTTGTTCGCTACTTCGATTCCTGTGGGTGTTAAAAGTGGATATGCTTGTCCTAATTTGGAAAAGCTATCGATCATAGTTAGAAAAGAATTATTATGGGTTTTATATATATCTATATAGATGTGGTCAAAAGGTTCGTGACCAATAGGGGTGGGTTTAAAGATAATTTTATTGGGGTGTCTTTCGTATTTTGTTTTTTGGCAAATGTCGCATAGATTTACATATGTTTTGACATCATTTTCTAAATTTGGCCAGTAAAAGTTTTTTTTCAGGGATATGATATTTTCTTGAATGCCTCGGTGGGACGTTTTGGTTTCGTGATAGTATTTCATCTTTGATTGTTGTTCTTCTACATCAGTTATGTCTTCTAGCAAGGTGTTAGATATGTAAAGGTTAAATGAATTATTTTTGAAATATTTTTGGAAAATGCGGATTATGAGCGTTTCAAGAGATTTATTAAGAAAGTGTAAGCAGTACGTAGTTTTTGGTGTAAAATTCTCTTTAATGATTTTACACAGATCTTCTTCAGATGGATCATTTTTCAAAAATATAATAGATCTTTGCTTATCAAAAATAAATTCCTTCTGAACTTTAATTTTATTGTCATTGGAATATCTAAATATTATTTGATTTTTATAAATATTTAGTGCCTTTTGAACGTATGGTGCGCCAATAATAGGATTTTCGGAACTTGAGTGTTTAGTTTCTAGGTCGGTAGAGGGTTGTGCTTGTAATCTTATATCGGAAATTATGTTAATTTTTTCATTGTTTGGTTTTTCCGAAAGTGTTTCAAGCATTTCGTCAAGTTCGTCAGGCTGTAGTTGGAGTATTTCTTCCGGGTCAAAATTATTAAAGATTGACATTTGGTCATCTTCGATTGGATTGATTTGTATGCGGGACAAGCAATCGGCATTAGAATTTTGTTTCCCTTTTTTGTACACGATCTCATAGTCATATTCTTGAAGCTTCAATCGCCAACGGATCAGTTTGGAATTAGGCTCTTTAACAGAAAATAGCCATTGTAAAGGCTTATGATCGGTGACGATTTTAAATCGAGTTCCATAGAGATAAGGACGGAAATATTTCGTTGCCCAAACTATAGCTAGAAGTTCTTTTTCGATGGTGCTATAATTTGTTTCGGCGGGATTTAATGTGCGTGACGCATATGCGATAGGCAAATCGTTGCCTATAGGGCCTTGGGACAGAATTCCACTTATAGCGACGTTTGACGCGTCCGTGGTAAGGATGAAGGGTTTTGTGAAATCCGGATGTTGAAGGACGGGGTCGTTGATTAAAATGTTTTTGCAGGTTTCGAAACATTGCAAAAATTGAGGAGTGTGTTCAACTTTTTTATTTTTCTTGAGGCAATTTGTTAATGGCTTTGTTAGATGTGCAAAATTTTTTATGAATTTCCGGTAGAAGCCAATTAACCCCAAGAAAGATTTGATGTCACGAGATGACTTTGGCAATGGAAATTTTTGGATGGCCTGAATTTTTTTTGGATTGTGTTTTACGCCTTCGGGTGTAATAATGTGACCTAAAAATTCTACAGTTTTGCAAAGAAACTCACATTTATCGAGCTGGATTTTAAGATTGTGCTCTTTGAGCTTTTGAAAGACGGTTTTTAAATTTGAAATATGTTCTTGCAGGGAAGCAGAGAAAACGATTATATCGTCCATAAATACTAAACAAGTTTTACCAATAAGATCTTTAAGGACGTTGTCCATGAGCCTTTGAAAGGTTGCAGGGGCGTTTTTGAGACCAAAGGGCATCCTAAGGAACTCATAGTGCCCATTTTCGACACTGAAAGCCGTTTTTTCAATCGAAGTTTTATGCATGGCTATTTGATGAAAGCCAGAGGCCAAATCCAGTGTGGTAAAGTAGTTGCTGCGGCCAAGTTTATCGAGAACATCGGCAATGTTGGGGATGACGTAACGATTTGTTACGGTTTTATCGTTGACCTTGCGATAGTCAATAACGATCCTCCATTTTTGTTTCATGTAAGCGTCCGCCTTTTTAGGGACTATCCAGACGGGACTAGACCAAGGGCTTGACGAAGGACGAATAATGCCATTTTCCAACATTTCCGAGATTTGTTTTTGTACTTCTTTTTTATGTACAAAGGGATATCTATAAGTTTTGATATAGACTGGGACATCATCTGTAGTTTTAATTTCATGTTGAACAGCATTTGTACAAGACAGTTTTTCGTTTGGCCTATGTAAAACTTCGGGAAATTGATGTATGACTTTTTTTAGAGAGGATTTTTCTTCGCTATTCAAATGATCTGTACGGATGAGTGAAAAGTCGTCGTTAAAATCGGGGCTGTCATATTTGTGAAAGTTGGACGTTATTTGTTCGATATTGAATATTTCGAAATTTTGTGAATCAAAAACTTGTGCTACTTGTCTAAGTGAGTCGGGATAGAATTCTAAAACGATGCTTTCGTTGCCTAGGTTTCGAAATTCCAAAGAGACAGTTCCGTTCCGAACTTTAAGAAGGGAACTGGGGATCTCGATATTTTGAGCAATGCATACATGAGGATGATATAATTCGGTTTCTTCGGGTATGTCAGTGTAAACGTTTTTTATTATTACAGATGAGGCTGGTATTTCTATTTTTTGCAAGTCGAAATCCTCTCTGTAATAGATTGGAATTTCAATCAAGTCATTTTTTAAAAGTCTGTTTCTTATATCTATATTGAGACCTAATTTACGTAAATCTCTAATACCTATTATTCCATCAAAATAGTCATGGAAGCTATACAAAATAAACTCAAGTTCGTTATTTACATTAAATTCTTTTAACAAGGGAATTTTTGCCTTATTTTGGGTATTTGTGTTGCTGCAAGTTACTAGAGTATGCTTACAGGGAAAAATTAAGTGTGAAAAATGTTCCTCTGCTATAGATGTTCTGATTAAGGAAGTGTGGCTACCTGTATCGATAAGAAGTTTGGCTGGAGGATTTTGAAGTTGGATATAAGGAAGAGAATTTACTTGAAAACTATTAAAATTTAGGACGGATGTTCGTTTAGAGGGCTTTGAAGAAAATTCTCCTCTTGCTGGGTTTTGGGGGTTTGGATATATTCTGTTTCGTCATAATATTCGGGAGATTCGAAACAGCTTTGATATTCTTGTTCGTCAGGACAATGGTCAAATTGTTGTTCAGATTGAATTGGATCGTCTTCCAGATAAGTTATGTCGGTGTGTGGAGTGCGGTTTTGGAAAAACAAGTTTTCGTTTTGGGGAAATTGTCTTTGCGTATTACGGCTTTGGATTGACCGCATGTGAACATCTGTATTTCTACTCATTAATGATGGAATTCTACTGCTTATAGACATTGGGGTTGGAGCACTTAATTTAGGAGAATTTCCTTTGGAAAATACATTTTTCGGCTTACCAAAAACTTGTTCGTCGGTGGGGAAATGTTGACGTATTGGTCGAGTTTGAATATCTACAGGTTGGCTTGGGAATTGCTGTTTAGGTATTGCGCCTAAATGAATTGAAAATTGGGGTTGAGTATAGCTACGATTGATTATATTATTATTTGGCACTGGAAGGGGGTTAACAAAAGATTGTTGGATTGGTGGATGCATATAATTGAAATTTTGGTGATTATATACTTGAGGTGGTATTCTATTTTGTTGATTATTATACAGTTGTCGTGGGATAAAACTACGAGCATTTATTTGTTGTTCAATTAGAGAGTGGTTAAGGACAAATGATGCTGCGTCATCAATGTTTTTTGGATCATGTAGCATTAATATTGTTCGAAGTTCACTAGGAGAGTTAGACATTAAAACAGTAACGGCTGTTAATTCTGTTTGTTCCATTAGAGCATCTTTTGTGCTTTGATTCAAGGAACCATCTGCAGTAATTTTTAAGGAAATTCGTGATTTTAATACTTTTAATCGCTCTATAAAGTCTAAAACATGCTTTTTTCTAGATCTAGTCAAAAAATTTAGCTGTTGAGCAAGCACGTGTCTGTTTATTCTATCACCAAATCTTTGTCTTAAAGCATCTTTTATCTTGGGCCAGGTCGTTAGATCCGGTCTGCAGAGTAAAAAGTCGCCTGCCTGTTCAGTTAGTTTAGAACAAATTGATGCGAAAACAAATTCTTTTAAAGATTCGTCTACCGCCCCTACATAATATCTATTATAAAACTTATCTATGCTAGAAATAAAAAATTCTAAATGATCGCTATTCCCCGTGAAAGTTTTTAAGGTATGAGCAATCTCTTTTGCGGCTGTAAGGGTTGCCATATTAGCTGTATTTATATTTAGGTCTAAATTTAAAGAAGCGTTATTCAGAGAGATACTTGAGAGGTTTTTTGCAAGAATATCTATTTCACTATGTGACATTAAAATTTAACTAATGTAACGAATTAATGTCTTGCACTTTAGTAAATTTGAAATATACACACAACAATTATTGTAAAAAGGGATGGGAGTGGAAAGGAAAACTCACTTACGATTTGGTCTTCGCAACTGTGGTCTTCTTGCCTTGGTTTGTTTCTGTCTCAGCCAACAGTTGAAACTGACGATTTCTCTGGAATTCAGCAACTTTCCTCTTGGGTCTTCTTGCAAAACCAGGAATCTCTGAGACACCTACACGTACGACTGCGCCAGTGATGGAATTATTATTGAACACTAACTCAAAAAATTAATATATTCAAATAATAATAACTACAATTTTGACTATCAATTAACTGCGATATTAAATTGTCGAAATTCAAATGATAAGTGAATAATTAGAATTAGATTTTGGTCGTCATGACATAAAAATGCTTACTAAGCTAACTAGAAATATTTATACAATAATAATCAATATAGTACTAATAATAAGTAGATTGCGAGGGTCGTGGCCATGGCCTGGTTGCATCACATAACTCATGCTTCACTCGGCAATATTCCTCGAATACAGCTTAATGCCTTGCCCGTTAAATGTGTCTTTAAATAACTGAATTTTGCGTTGAGGTTAGTAACATTACATACACCTTGATCTTCTCCTGATTATCATTTAACAGATAGAGTGTTCCAGCAAAATCCACTCCGGTTATCTTGGATGGGGCTGCCTCATTGATCCTATCCTTTGGTAAAGGTGAAAATCTCGGTGAAAATCGTTCAATTCACGGTTATCCCTCCATCTTCTCACACGTTACACACCTACTCAAAATAGTATTGCTTAACTGTCTTCCTTTGATAACCCAAAACTTAGTTCTTAAACTGCATAATGTTGAGTTTTACACCTCCGTGGGCAAACTTCTGATGAGAATCCAATATGAGTAAATCACCGAAATATGAGTTTCTGGGCAATATTATAGGATTTTTGGTTTCATAGACTATTTCTGATTCTTGTAAACGCCCACCAACCCTCAAGAGGCCATCATCATCGATAATTGGACACAGCGTTAAAATTGTTGATGACGAATAGAGTTCCTGATTCGCGATATGCATGCCATATGGAATTGCTTTCAAAATTACTGATTTCAACATCATGCCATATTGATTTGGTGATATTCCTAAGGACTGAAGCGATCTTGTCACCGTTGTTAATGTATTCAATAGTCTTCTGAGTGAAAATATATCGCTTCTACTTCTACCTATAAGGCCATTTCAGAAACCTGTCAACATAACGTCAAAATTGAAATCTTGTACCGTAAACAATACATATATTACAAAAAAATACCTTAGACTGTAATCAAGACATCAAGAAAAAAGGGCTCATGATGTGACTATAACTTTCTTTAGCTCTGATAATATGATCTGCAACTTTGCCACTTCCACAGTGACTACAAAACCCGGCCTTTAAATGTTTAAAAGCATCATTCAAACTTTTTTAAGCTTTTAACTGCCTATGCAGTATAATAACTTGTGGTAAGCACCAAATAACTAAATATGTCCATGTTAGTTATTTTTGGAAAGCCCTGAGGGCTTGCATCAAAGACTGAATCACTTTAACTAAAAAGGTGTATGTTGTTTACAATCGAAATTTTGTGTTTGCATTGAATCAAAATTCCTGTGCTTCTAGCTTCTAACTTCGCGAGATAAAACACCCATTTCACAGCTTTTCAGGATCAGAATCTCAACAAAACCATTTTGCACACTTGGTATTTCGAAAAATGTCTCAGAATGTGAAGGGAGAAAGTGACAATTAGGGGTTAATGTTTGTCTACGGTACAATCAGCTGACTTTTAGGTTATGTTCTGAAATGGCCTCCACAAAATTTCCGGATCATTAATTCGAGCTCTAGGGAGATTCGGCAAGAAAATTTCATGCCAAACCTATTTGAGAAGATTTAATA
Source organism: Orchestes rusci (assembly GCA_958502075.1). Lineage (NCBI taxonomy): Eukaryota > Metazoa > Arthropoda > Insecta > Coleoptera > Curculionidae > Orchestes > Orchestes rusci. The sequence continues at coordinate 32,616,246 of OY293304.1, read as the reverse complement.
GTAGTGGCTGGACTCACTTCGCATTTAGTGGAAGAAACCAACGGCTCCTCACTCTACTCGGCATTTAAGGAAGAAAGAAGGGAATCAGGATTTTATAAAACATTTGGAAGTTATAACCAATCTTGTCCATAATTGATAACATTGCAACTTTGTATTGGAAGTTGAAAATAAATCATTTATCAAAAATATTTGTCTTTAACAGCTGTCAAGCACTCGCGGCTGGATGTAGCTTCCATGCACCAACCACAGTGTTGCCGTTTGCCTTATCTCTGTCTGTGAAAGTTGGGTTGGGTTGGGATTGTTAGAGAGAGTGGGGACGGCAACACTGTAATCATATGGGAGCTACATCCAGTACATCCAGATGCGCAAAGCCAAAGCCAGGGAAATTTCCACTTATTAATCTTTCAGTCACGTGATTATGAGCAGAGAAATTTCCGATAAAATTAGGTCGTTTGCCATAGCAACATAACAAAATGCAAGCCTATGATTGGTTAGAATTGACTGGTAGGAAATTTTCTAGATAAAGGTCCCTGGTTTCGGCACCAAATGTGAAAATATCCGTTAATTTTCCTTTGAATGAAACACCCGGAATCAATTGAAACTTCTACTTGAACAAATTACAAGAATAAAAAATTGAAGATATCCGCCTTTTTGAGACGATTTTAAGTCTACGTTTTTTCTGATACGATTTTCAAAAATCATTGATGGGTGGTTTCATTGTCAATGACCATGTAAGCTGATTTTTTACATAATCATCTACTTCGAATATTCGAATAGAATTATCGCTGTAAGGCTCCGAAGATCAGACTGGTCTTATGAGATTTTTTGTACATGATTGGAAAATTCGAATATTTTCAATTTTAAAATGATTTGACTATTCGATATTCGATTATTCAAATTATTCGAATATTCAATAATTTTTTGAGCAAATATTCAAATATGGAGATCTGGCCAATTCCCCAGCCTTACTCTAAAGTTAGGGTGTGATTATTTTTATGGCAATCGTTGTTGAGGAAAACCTCCATCGCTAGCGCCATGCGGGTAGTCCTCTAAACAAATCCAGCTTGATTAACTGGTTGCCTGAAACTCTACCCACATTGGCTCCCATTTGAGTTTACTATACAGTGCTTTTCTCTAATGTCCCCCTCCCCTTTTATTTTTTGAACGGCTCAACTTAGAGACTTCAAATTCTAGACGATGAAATACAAACATGTTTACTATGTTTTGACATGAAATTAACATATGAAAAATTAGAGATGTCGGCTGGGCGCCATCTTGGAATGTTTTTTTGAATAGGAATAGGGGTCATGTGACACCTCATTCTGAAGGTCCTGCTGAGTACTTTGTAACCCTAGAATATTGAATCGATATCTTTAAGTACTACAAAATGGCGGTACATTCAATTACTACATTGATACATACACTTTAAAAAAAAATTGTCAAATTCAATTCAATTACATAATATAATACAAATTAAAAAAATGGACCTTGTCATTTTATTTTACCAGTATCCTACATTATGAAAGGCGATGAGGTATACAAAAGCACGAATGGACCAAAACTTTAATTTCTCGAGAAAAAGGCATTCTTTATAAGAATTTTTGCCTACTAAAGAGAACGAAAAAGAAATTATCAAATTGAGAGACGAACAAGGTAACATAACAGAAGATCGAAGAGAGATACTCAAGATAACAGAGAAGTTCTACACAGGTCTGTACGAATCCAAAATAGACAATGAGGATGTTAGAAGAGCAAACAATGACCAGAAAAACAAGATATGTAACGTTGGCTCCAAGGATCTACCAGAGATTGTAGAGGAAGAAATTGAAAAAGCTTTAAATCAACTAAAAAACGGAAAGGCGGCAGGTGACGATAACATCATACCGGAAATGTTGAAGGAAGGTGGAAGCCTACTGATAAGGGAGCTTAAATCATTATTTAATACATGCCCAACCGAGGGAAAAATACCACAGGATTTGAACACCGCGACAGTCATACTGATATATAAGAAAGGTGATCCAAGCAACCTAGAAAACTATAGACCAATCAGCCTACTATCGCAGATCTACAAGCTTTTTATGAGAATAATAGCAAACCGCCTTGAATACAAACTCGACGCATACCAACCCTATGAGCAGGCGGGCTTCAGGAAAGGCATGAGTACAATAGAACATCTCCACACCGTAAGGACACTGAACGAAAAAGTAACGGAATATAACATCCCATTATGGATCGCCTTCATACATTTTAGAAAGGCCTTCGACACTGTTGAATTTTGGGCAATCATCAGGTCAATGAAAACTGCAAGAATAGACCAACGATATATTGACATACAGACACTAAATGACAACTCAAAAATGAAAGTAAGGCTATATGAAGACACCGAGGAAATCACAATTAAAAGAGGCGTTAGACAAGGAGACATTGTGTCACCCAAATTGTTTACACTGATGCTAGAAGACGTCTTCAAGAGCCTGCACTGGGAAGACAGAGGAATTAATATATCGGGAGAAAAACTAAGTAACCTAAGATTTGCTGACGACATTGCCATTTTTGCCCCAAACAGTGAAGAACTACAACACATGCTTATAGAACTACAGCAAGAAGCAAGAAAAGTAGGCCTAGAAATGAACATTTCTAAAACCAAAGTCATGACAAACCAACGGACAAACATAGAGAGTATAAATGTGCTAGGACAACAGGTAAAGAAGGCGAACTCTTATGTCTACCTAGGTCAAGAGTTAACATTGGGTAAAGCCAATCAAGAACTTGAAATTAACCACAATACATCTAGGATGGGCGGCCTACGGGAAGATGCGACACGTCTTCAACTCCAACCTACCCCTCAAAATGAAAACCAAGGTTTACATGGAATGCATTCTCCCAGTAACAACCTACGGATGTGAAACATGGGTCCTAACAAAGAAAATCTTAAATAAATTAAAGATACACCAAAGATCAATAGAACGAAAAATGATAGGAATAACGCTTAAAGACCATCAAACCAATGAGTGGATAAGAAATAGAACCAAGGTAGAGGACATAGTGAGGCGAATAGGCAGTCTTGAATGGAACTGGGCCGGACATGTTGCCCGAAATAAAAACAACTGGAGCGGAAAAATAACAAGATGGAGACCTTGGGGGGAGAAAAGAAGCACCGGCAGACCACAGCAAAGATGGTATGATGACATCAAAAGAACAGCCGGACTTAACTGGAACCAAGTGGCACAGAACAGGGAAAACTGGAAAAATATGAGAGAGGCCTATATCCAAAAGGTAGAAAACGGCTAGAAGAAGAAGAAGAAGAAAGAGAACGATTGTCAATGAATATAAAAACAAATTTTGTACAGGGTCTTCAAGGAATCAAAAAATCAACTTATTTCAAAAGAGAACTACCTACATTCATGATATATTCAGAATTTTTAGCAAAAATGTAACTTTTAAACATTCTATTGGTTTACAGTGTTAATAATGGAGCAAAGAACACATTTTTTTAAATTCTAATTATGTACTTCGAACTAGTACTTTTAACGTGATGCGATAAATATAATAATATGAACCAATAATCATTAGTGATTATTGGTGAAGGCATAATTCATATTCCTTTTGTATACCTCATCGCCGGATATACTGTATAGGTACTGCTAAATTAAAATGAAAAGGTTCATTCTCCTTATTTGTCTGTAAGAGTATTTATTCAAGAATAAGATCTGTCAAAATCTAAAAACACAATTATTAGGTGTAATGGTATTTTTTTGTCATACTGTCAAACATTCTTCTATTAAAATGATCTCCACACATATCTCCACATATAGTCCGTTTCACGAGGGTTTATACTCACGTCATTGATTGTCTCTTCTTTTCTAACTCATGGAGAGGTTTAAAAACAGACTGAAACAGTATTAATGACGTAATAAACATAGGTCGTTACTAGAATCCAAAATGGCCGCCGAGCAACAGCTGATTTTTATCATCTCAGAATAACAATAACCTAAAATTTGGTTATGTGATCAAGTAATTAATCAAAGCAATGTTGTTGTCAAAAACAAGTCAGTTAACTTCTCCAATGTCAAAGTTTTGTTGTATAAAATGCCTTGTCGGTATTCAGAATGTGAACAAAATACGATAAAAAAGCTTGTGGTCTACTTTACGAAGGATGGAGATGCTAAAAAACCTTTGTCACCACTTGAGACAGTTTTGGAGGTGAGTTATTTCAAAAAACTAGTTCTTTGTACCTAAACCATCTCCTGAACTTTTGTAGAGAGTGTCTGATGCCCTTTGAATTGAAATTACAACTCTCAAAAAGATCAGTTCTCATGGAATCAGAATTGATGAGGACTTCAAGGCATCCACGTCAATTGCAGTCCAGAGATCAGAAAGATAGATGGATTATTGGAGCAGTCATGCGATGTTGAGAGAAGAAAGAAAGGGCTAGTATTGTTATTGAATGAATATTTTGGGCAGGCAGAATTTGACATTATTTTAGTTTATATTAAGTTCGTGTTCATGATTTCAGTTTCCTCATCTATGTTCCGCTGGTACTTGTTTGTAATAAAATTACGTTCATCATTTTCTTCTCCCATTGTAAGGAATGTGACTTATTTATCACCCTATGATTGGGCAGGAGGTGATGTTTTGCAGTTGATAACTGATCTGATTTTTTTTTACATTTTTCACTTCCCCTCAAATGGCCGTTATTTTAAGAGTCATAAAAAAATTATTGATAATTTATCATTTTTTTATAACTTAAAATAACGGCTTTTAAGGTGGTTGGCAAATTACAAGGAAAATCCTTTACACCGCATTCTCAAAAAACACAATATATAGTTTGATGTTTTGTTTTTTTTGACATAAAACTAGGAAAAATACATAAACTCTGTAGAATCAAAATATACACTGACCGTCGGATAAACAGCACAAGCCTAAAATTTGATAAAACTTTGATATTATAATATAATATAATATGATAATCGTTTATTAAGCTCATAAGCTTTACAAAGGCATCCTGCTTCAGTTATCAAAAATATATTGGTGCATTAAAATGGTTCAATCCATCTGTCATTTGATCGGTCATGGCGATTTTATTCAAAATATTGTTTAGGTCCCTCTTTTCACGTTAAAAAAAATGTAAGTTTTGGAAAAATTGGCTAGCACCATACGAAACGAACATTTGTGTACCCTATGAAAATTGAAAAAAATCGCTGGTTTAGTGAACTGACAAATGGATTTAAGTTTTTATTGCACCATTACATCTTTGATAACTTCTGCAGGATCAAAGTTTTATCAAGTTTTAGGCAGTCAATCTACTTTTGGCCACCAAAGTGGTGTATTGAATTTCGTTTACCTAAAAATGCATAAAAAAAATGCTGACTAGCTGATTTCTCGTGGGTTGATGGTCGTCCAGTGATGGGGGGACGTCCACTGATAAGAATAAAACTCGACTCTTGTGGGTTTTTGCGATAGTGGTGCTTTCTTGGTTTTTTATTAAAACGTGTCTGTATAGGAACGATTGCTAATTAGTATACTAAGAGAAGTCCGTTTTGTGAACTATTATAAATAGAAAACAACCCTTTGCAAAAACCCACAATTGTGGCGATTGTGATCTCTTCGGTTTCACCTTCCCCGATTAACCCCAGAAAAATCAGCTTCTCAGCATTCTTCTTTTTTAATAATGATATTTTTACTGGACTTCTATATGAATGTATCTTTTCACTCTCTGGAGCTTGCAATCCCTCCATGTGAGGATTTTTCAAAAACTACATGTCTTACATTCCATTCTACATGATTTTCCCAATGCGCAAACAGAAGCGAACTGGAATAGCGTTTGAGTCTAATGGTAGAGTTACAAGCAGTGCACGCTGTAAGTTGCCTAGTCTAACGATCGCTTGCATTCGGATGGCGGAGATACTACACGCGACTACGCTTCCAATGGACGATCGGTCTGAATCCAAAATCTAAATGGAAAACAATTCTGAACGTGTTCTGGAGAGCGTTTTGGAACATACCTGTTCGGCTTCAATACAAAATTTGAACGCTCTTGAAACTATATGAATTAGCTACGACATACGTTTTTTTTCAAGTAATGACGTCATCGATGACGTGAGTATGAACCCTCGTGAAACGTACTGTAGGTACATAAAATAATGGTACCGCTTTTCAACGAAATATTCCCCCATTGCTTCTGCATGCTCTTAGCAATTTTAGCAAATTTAGTTAGGAAATATTAGAACACAGTGACACAAAGCAATATTTATAATGACTATCCTTAATTTTTTTAAAAACTACGAAATAAACTAACTCAATGTCACACCAGACTTCAAACATTCAAATGATTGCCAAAGATTCGCGTTATGACGTCAAAACTTTCCCGCGCTTTCTGCTCCGTTTCAAATTTCTCAGCGTCGATGTCAACTTTGATCATTTATTGTAAAATAACTAGTGCGATTTAAGGGCTGATATTTGGTGTCGGTGTTTTTAGACATGAACGCACACTTTAAAATAAATAAATAAGATAAAGAAAAAATGGGAAAGTTCTGTAAGCCAACATGCCCTCTGACACTCTGACCCAGTTCTGACGGGGAACTCTGTGTTGAGGTTCTAGTTGGAGGATTCGAACTGGTAGACGACAACTTAAACGATTCACAATAATAATTGATTCGTCTATTCAGTTTGCAAACCTCACCTACCTTTGAAATGCTAAGATATCAAATCAAATTACATCAAATCAAATCAAAAATCGCTTTATTGTCTGAAATAAAAGTATTTTAGACAAAGCAGTCTTAAAATAATGAATACAGCTATAACAAAATACTAAGGAAACAGAAAACAGACCTACAGCAACAAACGATCTATGGAAATTGATACACGTAAAAAATCAACTAGGTCACAATAAAAAATAAGCTTCTACTGATGTTCAGGTACTTATTCTAGAAAGAGTCGGCAAAAAACTCACCGATTTCATAGTAGGCTTTATTTTAAAAAAAGCGTTAACACGTTTACGGAATACAAATATTGTAGGGGACATCGCACTTTTACATCTGATGGCAAAGCGATTATAAATGTTTATGCTTTCATAAATGATTGAGTTTTTTGATAATTAGAGTTTTGGGATGCACAGAGAAACATTATCAGATATTCTCATGTTATAAGTGGTCTGTCTGTCATGGCTTCGGTGTTTCTTATAAATCAGATAAACTGTCTCCAGGATAAAAATGCATGGTATCGTTAATATTCCATGCTTTCTGAATAAATGTTCAAATGTTTACAAGACTCTCTTCTTTTCAATCCAAAAAGAAATCTTATAGCCCGCTTTTACAGTACAAAGACTGGAGATAGGCATAAGATGTAAGGATCGTTATTTGTAGCAAATGATACTATGGATGATTAGTTATTCTGCCTCTTGTAGGTCTATCCCGAGTAAAATTCTCTAAAGATTATTCTGATAAATACCCATTCTCTCAGCCAATAACATCTGCTAGCGTGCACAATGCAACTATGATATTATCGTCCTGCGAATGGTATCTAATAATTATTGTGTGTCATCACCTTATATGTATATTTGTGTGGCCAAACATCAAACATCACAAAGATAAACAAACAAAAATATAAATTGAAAAGTAATATTTTGACTAACTGAAATGGAGTGATGCAAAACGTTTCGGTCTATGTGTATATTATAGATACCAAGAAGTTATTTTGTTAAAGATCAGGGTCATCTCATGGTCAAGCTTGGGAGAAAATAGGAACCTTCGTATGATATTTAAAGTTCCTGTATACCACTGCACTCGATAGTTTTTCTCGCTGATGTGAGAGGAGATATACAAAGTTAGCAGGAAGGGAAGTTCAGTAGCTTTCACCAGAAATACAGACTATACGTCCTTGAATTCTCATTATGTATTATCGTCAATTTCTTTTTTCATATGATGTTTCAGGTCGATTGATTGGAAAAAGAGGTGCTATTGAATGGCTATCTATCACCTCTGGATTTCTTTCTATGAGTTCATTTGAAAAGCAAAATCTATGTGGTTCAACTGACTTTTATAAAAGACTTGCAACAAAGTGCTTTCCAACTAATCCTAGAATAATGCAGATAATCGTCAACGTTTTGAACAAAATATGTGTTACTCCATGAGGAGTGAAGGTGGCCATACATTTACAACATTCTCTTCTTTTTATTTATTCATTTATTTGTTGGACTTTGCATTTTTTTGCTAGCGTGAGTGACGTAAGAGTTAACGACGCGACGCAATGAATCATGACATCAGTATCTTCATTATTTATTTTCAAACTACCTACTTGCAGGAAAATTTAGGCTTAGTCTTCTTCAGTAATCTGATGTATCAAAGTCTACTTTAAACTCTAATGCATTGAATATTGAATCTATGCAACAACTGATACGAAATACAGAAATTTAATATCAATAAGGAATAGGTAGGTACAAGGGCGTCGCCAGCCAGTGGGACAGGAGCGGGTCATATCGAAGAATTGGAAAAAATCCAAGCTAACCTAAACTTTTCAAAAAAAAAATGCCTTTTTTTTTGGTAATTTGCAAACCACTCCACTCATCATCGCAATTTTAACATAATTTTCGAAAGATTTGATCAACAATGTTAAACTCTTCTCATCCCGGTTTTTTAGTTTTTTTAATCTTTAGGGGGGGTCAACAGCCCCCTCCCTGCCCATGCCTGGAGACGCCTTTGGGTAGGTAGATCACTTGACCTTCAGTTCATTTTTTTAAGGGTGGTACCACATTCGCCTAATAAGCTGAACTGCTTTGTTTTCTTTGCGCTACCCTGTATGGTCACTTCACTCACTAGATAATAATCAATGGAATAGCTGATTGATATAAAAAAAGGTGTTGAAAGTGGTGCGTTTTTTTTGCTTTATTATCTTGAAGCCAAACGAACAAATTATAAATGAAATTCTACGTTTGCGACATACGGCGCCACCTTTGTTTGACCCGCTTCACCAACCTGATCAGATATTAATGGTTTCTGTTTTATGGGAGACGTATTACTAGTTGTCTAACTTTGGAATAAAACAATATTTTGGAAAATGATCCGGATATTATGAGGAAAGTTCCCATCACAGTTCAAAGTTGCTTCTTTATTCATTTTTTTTTTTATCCTGAAGGACTGACGAATAAACTAGTTACTTCTGACTGAACAATTCACTTTGAGTGGGTAGGTATATTATGTCTGCATTTTTGGACCAAACCTTACAGGTATTGTTTCAATAGTCTTAAAAGTAGGGAGTATCGTTTCTATATGTTATAATAACAATGTTAATGAACCTTCGTATCACATTTATTACGCTATTTGAATGATACAGTTTTGACTTCTTGAGGATTCTCACAACTCAATTAATTATGATATCCAATGTATTAATTTTTCCCATATTTTTCTATTTTTATCATTTTATCCATCAATTGTACAGAATGTTCCCATAATTGGCCGGAAATTCTCAAGAGTATGAATCCTTGGGTTTTATGGAAAAAAATCATATCAAACTTTCCATTTTTGAAATACAGGTTTTCTTGAACTTTATCGAGATTGCGTTCACTTTTTTGTTGACATTTGGTAGATACCCACAATGCATTGAAATTTTTTTTTTTTGGGTAAGAACTATCTTTATACCTTCTCCAGTGAAATCATGATATTATTGAATATTCTAATCCAAAAATTATCCGCAAGGGCTGTTTCCTATCGAACTATCGAACGCTCTCGACTGCTTAACGAGGATATTGCGAGGTTTCAGCGAGCAGATGTTGTAGATGGCAATTTTCTTACCATTTTTTATCGGAATATTCAGTCGATAAGAAACAAAACTGATGATCTCTTTTTGTTATTGGAGTCTCATCATTTTCCGGGTATAGTGTGCGTAACTTAGCATTGTCCTTCTCAGTTCAGTGTGTCGATCTATTCCAAGTCATGAGGAATCTTTAATTATGGCTAAGGAGAATATTGTGAAGCTGCTGCAGTTGTTTTTGGAGGACAGGTTTATTGATTTGAAGGAGGAAATGATTAAATGATTATAAAAAAATTCACGTGAAGTTCAGTTTTTTCATGATTATTTCAGGCGGTATCGGTCCTGTTACAGACTCTTGGTTAAGGCTGCCAAGGATAGGTATTATCGCAATAGGTTTAGTAATTATCGCAATGTCCAAAAGAAAAGTTGGGATATAATCAACAAAATTGTAGGCAGGCGAAAACGATCTGTTGTTTCAAGTGTCTCACCGTCCTGTCTAAATTATTTTTACTGTTCTGTTGCTGAGTCTCTAATTGGAAACATCCAAAACCCTGGTGATTCTATGGGATACTTGAGTCACTCGGACTGTCGTAAATCATTCTTCTTTATACCCACGAACGACCAGGAATTCCGGAAATTTATCCTTGAGGTCAAAAATAAAAAGTCTTCTTCTGGTGTTGATGAAGTACTGTCTGCTGGTATTCTGTTGTCTCTGCCAGAGCAAGCTCTTGTGGCCTTGGCGGAGGTGATAAATCATTCATGGTGTTCATGTGTATCCTTCTTGCTTGAAGATCGCAAAGGTGATTCCTGTGCACAAGGGTGTGGTGACTTGAATGATCCTAGTAACTTTCGACCTATTTCGCTTTTCTTTATTCTGTCTAAAATCATAACATGGAAAACTGGTCAAAAAAACAATGCTAAATTTTCTTCAGACCAACAAAGTACTGCATCCCAATCAGTTTGCGTTTTGCGTATCGGGCGGCACAGGGGACCGACGCCGGCGATGCTATTTACAACTTTCTAAAATATGTTTACCTGGGTTTGAATTCCAGAGAGGGCGGCTGCAGTTCTTTGTGACATATCCAAGGCATTTGACTGTGTCAGTCATGAAATTTTATTGGAAAAATTGAAGGTTTATGGTTTCAGTGATTTGACGAATTACTGGATTAGCGTATTTCTATCCGATAGAGTTTGGAGAAAAAGTTCAGAGAAAAACATGAAAAAATGTGGACTCATGGGTACCTTCAGAGAAACCCCTACATGAATTTGCTCCGCTTTTCAATGTGATCAATCAATCATCGATTAAGCCTCTGGTTCCTTGAAGAGGAACGCCCCCCAGTAACAAAAAAACAATGTGTTGCTAAATATCCAGTAACCAGAAAAAAAATAGGTTCATCTAACGCATGATAGTTATAGGTGTCATTATCCATATCATTTTGAACAAGTAAAGTGAGGTTTCTCAATTGTTTTCCTCATAAATCGGACATCAACATCAATTATTTAATTCATCGCGTTTGACAGCTACCCATTGCTTCAAGTCATTTCCGGATGACCATAGCCCCAGTCATGTGCGTGGAAATGTTACAACATAGGAGAGGTACTAGTGCGTTATTGCTTCAAGGAAAAGATGGACAGGTTTTAGGGCAACCATCAGCCCCCCTTGCACGCTGGTAGTGCGCTGGCCAGTAGCTTGCTTTTTGGTGGAGGGCACCTTCACCATGCTGTGTACATACTGTATATACGTTTTAGTTATACCTTTGCCATGTAAATACGTAATTCAATAAATGATTTGAAAGTGAACAAGTAAAGTGTCAAATAACACACTAGTGTCTTATAATCCATAACTCACTAGTCACTACTGAGTTATGGATTATAACTCACGTTTCCGTGGCAAACAAAACAACCTATCACGTTCCCGTGGAAACCGAACAAACAATAGCCTATTTTGACCAAGATGTAAATATGTCACTGTCTAGTCATTTTGACACTGAGACTTATCTCTTATAATATATAAATGTGAAAGTCTGTGTGTTCCTATCTCTAAGGATTTTGAACCGTAGCACAGAATTATCTGAAAATCTGCAGAGTTCTTAGCCTCTACCCAAAGATGGTTTAGGGAAAAAAATGAAAAAATGAAAAAGTCTGTGATGTTAATATATAGGTTCTATGAAGTATACGACCAGCGGGAGAAAAAAAAAAGAAGAAAAAAAAACATAAATTGAAAAAAAAAACTGTGTTGTTATTATGTAGGCTCAAAGGGGTATACGGCCAGCGGGAGGAAAAAAGATTAAAACATAAAAAAAGAAACGCGGGCGGGGCACGGGTTTAGGCTAGTATTTATTATTTAATAATTATCACATAATACTCATAAAAAAATCGATTTCCACAATTTGTTGGATAAAGCATTATATGGCACTCCTCCGTTATGTTTCACAAGTCATTTGATAATTTATAGTGTCTCTTCTTTCCTGTTTCGCGTGACTTATTTTCAACACAACGCACTAGTACAATAAATAAACACTATTTCCATCAAAACTTTATGTTACAAACAAATAATATCTGTTTTTGTAGTGTTCTGGATACTTTGATTCCCAAAAAAATAATTTAAATAATATAATTATAAACGTACATAATACATGAGGATACGATATACGCAGCTTTTATCTGGATTTTTCTAGATTTCTACTTTAGTCTTGGCCAGGGGAGGATCTTCTTTTTGCATATAAAAAGGAGTCATTATTATTTACATTATACAAGGTGCGGCAAAATGATAGGCTTTAATTAGGATCTCGATAAAAACCTGCTTCTGCTTCTGCTGCCTGGCAGAAAGTTGCATGTCCATGCGACATTGGAGTGAAAGCAGGCAATTTAAACGTTGGATAAAGAATAAGAGACATTTTAGGTATCAAACAAAAAAGGACAATTTGAAATGTTTCAATCAAAATACTTCTTGCCGTACGGTGCTTGGACTTCTTTCTTCATTCACAAAAGTTTGCGAACAGTCGTAGGATTAAAGATTGCGAAAGGTCCCAAAAAAGGGTTCTCTGCTCACAAACGTTCACTGAAACAAAAACATGTAATGAAAACTTTTTCATAGTGTGAGTATGTATAGTTACAATGTATCGTACAAGAACAGTTGATCCCCGTACTCTTGAAAATCGAGATACAAAAATCTACCAATGCCTACTTATTTCTTCTAATATCTAATATGTAATGATTTATCAGTTTTATCACTGCGCTAGCGAGCGGTCACAAATCACGAAACATCGAAACCCCATCACTTATAGGAATTTGTTTTACTGATGTGATTAATATGGTCGTTATACATCCGGTTGATCGAAAGGTGAGATTAGTGAGATGCGCTTTCGGTGGACTCATAGATGGTGGGCCAAAGCCAAAAGACAAATCAAAACAAAACTCCGTCGAACTAACAGCGCGCACACAATATGCTGCACTTGACTTGCGTCGTACGGACGCTAAGGGGACGGGAAAATATGGAACACCAAGTATCGAGCTGCAGCTGCACGATGGTTGTCTTGCAACGTCCTATTGTACAAAGTTCTGTACAATTCATTATTGAAGGTTTTTGAAATTTTTTGAGTTGGTCGCTTTTCTCTTCAGTAAATATTGGAAAGTACTGATTTATTCGGTAGAATAATTTGATGTAATAAATCTCATTTATGATTCATGTGTAATGAATTTGGCCATTCTTCAAATAATTCTCATAAGGAAAATTATTTGTACCTTTAGCAACTGTAAAAAGTTCAAGCGTATTCATTAAACGGCCGCCAAGTCCGGAAATAAAACAAACCAATCTCGTTTATCCTGCATGCAATTTTAACATGGAACCTGCTAATCTACAACACTCGAATGATCGCACAGTTCTAATATATTTTCATTTGGCATGCAACGAGACAATTAATCTCAACATGGTGAGATTCGTTCTACAACAATGCTGTCGAATAGCACAATAGTGCACATAGTGCAATCAATAGACATCACAAGAAACAGTATCTAAGTTGGTGTGTTGCGAATTCGTGCAAAATCCTTCACAAATACCGGCATTTTCATTCTTAAAAATCAATAATAGATTTGCCACTCAAGCTAAACTGAGTAATAAAGGCATTAATCATTCAAGAAAATGGTTTTCTGAAGATTCTTTTGAATTAAGCCAAGATCTTCTCAATGTGGTTTCTTGACATCTTAATAGTTTTCAACTTTTGCCACCATAGGGTGCATCATTTGAAAAACTCAGATATTATGGCTTTATTCCAACGAATGTGGAAATCTTGCCATGGATGTTTGAACTGTGATTAAATAATTTCCGTTCCAAAATGAAGAATTGACCAGCACAAGTGAAGTTAACAAGGAGGTACCAGGTTTTGAGGTGACTCCAAAAAGCTTATTATGTAGCATAATAACATGGTCCCACAGTCCAAAGCCGTAGTTCATACAACTATGATGTTGACTTTTGAGTCATGTCTGGAGTGTTCGTGTTCAAAGAATAAGTGTTTCTCTAATCATGTAAAATAACGGAACTTTTCATGATGTCGATTTTGCTGGTAGTTTTAACAAGCCCAGACTGACCCCATTACCAGTTGGTTTCGGACATTCAAGAGAAAACCGAAAAAACTATATTTGTTTATAGTTTTTGTCGTGTGATATTATTTTACAAATAAAGACGGTTTCAAAGTTAAAGTCAAAGTTCAAAGTCAAAGCTTCTATGTATACAAATCTGTAAGTATATATATATAAATACAAAACAACTTTCTAGACAGGGTACGCAAAGTTAAATGGGTTGTAATAAACTGAACAGTATTTAATACATTATGTACAGTATGATATCACAAGCAGTCAGTATAATATTGTAAAAGACTCAGTATTTCTGTTAAAAATGATAAGTTAAAATGGAATGTTTTAACAGTAAAAGTACTATTTGGCCTGTATTTCTATGTTCACTATTGTGATTCTAATGGTCAGTAAAAATTTATGAAATGTCAGTATGACTTAGCTGGTAATAATTCCACAAATGTACAGTAAGAAATAATAAATGGCCAGTATGCAAGAGTCAGTAATAATTTTGACTAACCCAAACTTGATCCACATAAAACCAATACACAACACGTCAATTATAATATACAATAATAATTGTTATGTTAACCTAGTGCTAACCAACGAGCCACTGCATATCTTTCATCAATTTCTATTATCAACACAAACTAACCCTAACTAACCCAAACTAAATCCGCCTCTCAAAAGAACCTATCTGACTACTTCATCATGACATAAAGGCAGAGTATTTTCTCTTTACTAAGTGGTGTTTCGTTCCGTTGTAAACATTTTTGTATTTATACGAAATAAAATATATGACCAACCATTCATTATTTTACTGTCGCTTTATTAATTTTATGGACTGTCCATTATTTTCGCCAGGCATTTACTAATTTATCTGATCGTTTTTTATTGATACTGACTCTTGATTATTTATGTCTACCATTCATTATTTTTACTGACCACTTATTCATGTTACTGACCCTTCATTATTTTTACTGACCATTTCTTTATATTACTAACCGTTAATTATTTCAACCGACCATTTATTATTATACTGACCATTTATTATTTTTACTGACCACTTCTTTATGTTACTGACCCTTCATTATTTCAACCGACCATTTATTATCATACTGACCAAGAGAAATAAAATAATGGCAAAGAGTACTGTCCATAAAATTAAAATACTGACCATTTAATTTGTTGCCAAGTTAAATGTCCAAAAACTTAATTTACTAATGTGGGTCAAATCAAATTTGACCAAATGAACTCTAAAAATTGCCAACCTACATAATTTTCCGCTGAGTACAATTTACAAGTCACTGTACAAATATTTTATTTGCGCATCCTTCAGTCCTCAGTATCAGTGAGCGGCTCCGTCAAGTCCGTCTCCGATGTCAGTTAAAAAACGGCGCGCGCTATTGAAAGACGTTTCGAATTTATTGACATAAATAATGCGGGACTTGGCCGCGAAAATGGCCGAATTAAAATTTGAAGCCCCTTTGGCGCAATTTGAGGAAGCTGACGAATGGGGCTCTTCTGAGTTCCAATCTTATAAAGGGAATGAGAATGATATGAATAATATCAACAGTAACAAGAAAGTTAAGGATTTGAATAAGGTGAGAGCGTAGGGGTTGTTTTTTTATTGATATTTGGGGTTTGGCGTTTGTAACATCCAGGTCATCGGATTCTTTTAGCTTCTCTTTCTTAGGATGTGGTAGGTATGTGGTGTGAGTTATCAATACAAATTCACTTGTTTTGTTATTAAGTGAATACTTTAAGACAACAAGAAGAGACAAATAAATGGTAGAAGGCAATCAATAATCTGGAATCGCAGAACTAATCTGTGAATAAATAATTTCTTTTTTATTTAAGAAATTCTAAATTTTCAAAATGATCCGTTCGTTATAATAGAGTAGCGAAACTAATTCTTCCGATTAATCACTTTATTTAGCAAATGGATCGGCATAAAATGAATCTACCCAGCAAACACACGAACATAATATTGATGTAAAAATTATGTAACAGAAGTTACCAGTTACGTCAATATGTCATAATAACAAGGTAACCAGAAAGTGAACTTCAACCCACGACTGCATAATGTCATACCTCCAGTGCATGTGAATTTGATATCACATTTATGTAAACATTTTTATATAAAAAAGGCTATGTAAATTTTATATCGATTTATTTATGTAAACATTACGTAAAATTTATATCATCGCTATATAAATAATCTACGTCACTCTTATCTTATTATTATCACGTACTTTTGTGTATATAACCAAGAAATCACGCATTGGTAAATATTATTTGGTACCAAAACTACGGGAGAAATCCGGGAGGTCTCGATCGCTTTCTTCTACAATTCTCTGCTGATGTAGCATTTCATCCAATTTGACTCTCAAAATTTCTTGTTTAGCGGAATTCAGACGATATGGAACGCTTGCAATAGGAGTGGCTGTTGCAGTGTTGATCTCTCGGTTGATCTGATGTAAATATTATGGTTCCTAGCTGCATAACTCTCTCCGACAGTTTTGAAATCTGTAAGGATTGATTTAAAGTTATTATTATTAGCATAGAAATAAGTTTACGTCTATAACTACCAAACATAAGTACATAACCTACCTTTTCCCGGGAACAGAATGATATTTTTGCCTCAGCCTCTAGATATAGCTCGAGTAACGTCAAAAACACATGCGAAAGAATGCTTTTCTTCTCACTTCAGTACCATCAAATCATTTATTTTTGCGAGATGGTACGGCTCCGGTCCTATAAAACACAACCAAAACACAGAACACGAACAAAATGACAAAATGGCTTCCCTTAGTCTACTTCTACTCTGTTGGGGGAAGCTGCGTGGATGATATGACCAAAGCCTCGATTTAGGATTTGCGCTTGACGCTTCGACGTTGTCGATTTTCTAATGTCACATGTTTATATAAAATTTACATAATATTGACATGAATCGCTTATGTTATAGGGACATTCATTTGTTTATGTAAAATGTATGTACTTCATGTACACCTTCAAATTTACATAAATGTTACATCAAAGTCACATATGTGTTTACTGGGAACACATTTAGAATAGAAGAAACCCAGTAAACACATATGTGACTTTGATGTAACATTTATGTAAATTTGAAGTAATTATGATTCTCACAATAGTTTTTATGTAAAAATTATGTAACATTCATGTGAAGATGTAACTTTTCGATCTATCATTATTACGTGAATGTTATGTAAAATACGTGATGTAACATCAAGGTTCACATGAAGTACATAAATTTTACATAAACAAATGGATCTCTCCATTACATAAGCGATTCATGTCAATATTATGTAAATTTTATAATAACAACAGAGTAGAAGTACAAGCCATTTTGTCATTTTGTTCGTGTTCTGTGTTTGGATTGTATTTTATGACCGGAGCCGTACCATCTCGCAAAAATGAATGATTATATTGTACTGAAGTGAGAAGAAAAGCATTCATACGCATGTGTTTTTGATAAAAACCCAAGTACCGTTACGTTACTCTAGCAATATCTAGAGGCTGAGAAAAATATCATTTTGTGGCAGGGAAAAGGTAGGTTATTTACTTATGTTTGGTAGCTTATATTTATAGACGTTATTTTATTTCTTTGCTAATAATAATAACTATAAATCACTCCTTACAGATTTCAAAACAGTCGGAGAGAGTTATGCAGGTAGGAACCATAATATTCACATCAGATCAACACTGCAACAGCCACTCCTATTGCAAGCATTCCATATCGTCTGAATGCCGCTAAACAAGAAATTTTGAGAGACAAATTGCATGAAATGCTACAGCAGATATTGTAGAAGAAAGCGAGACCCCCGGATTTCTCCCGTAGTTTTGGTACCGAATATTTACTGATGCGTGATTTCTTGGTTATATACACAAAAGTGCGTGATAATAATAAGATAAGAGTGACGTAGATTATTTACATAGCGATGATATAAATTTTACGTAATGTTAACATAAATGAATCGATATAAAATGTACATAACCTTTTATATAAAAATGTTTAAATAAATGTGATATAAAATTTACATGCACTGGAGGTATGACATTATGCAGTCGTTGTAGGTTGAAGTTTACTTTCTGGTTACCTTGTTATTATGTCATATTGACGTAACTGGTGACTTGTGTTACATAATTTTTACATCAATATTATGTTATTGTGTTTGCTTGGAACCTACATGATGAATTTATTAATTTTAATATTAAAGGATCGCTGACATCGAATATGTTGTCACTTGTCACACAATCTGCGTCCAAAAAAGTGGGTATTGTTGCCGAATCAATAATCGTAAATTTTTGTGATTAACCGTCACATGGTCTAAAATTTCAATCATATGAAAAACCAAAACATACCATTTCTAATAAAAGTTAAGTGAGACCGTATAGAACTTATTTCAAGCACTTCGCTCTCGCTCCAGCTCCAGTGACAAAAGTAACTGACCTTAATTAAAGGCCGAGTTACAAGCTCATTCATGAACCAGTCTCGCTCACCCGATTTCTAATTCGATGTAGGAGTCCGATCTAACCAAAAATAATATGTAGATGTAGGGAAAATTTACTTTTTTCAACTCCCTGATGATAAATCCAGGGATAAACCTTTTGTATAAAAAGCGCCTATTTCGAGGCCTATTTTCATATTCAAATTTATCCAATTTAATACACATCCAGTATGAAGGTCACAGTTTGTGCGGAATTTTCCTTATCTTTTTCAATATTTAGTATTTTTATGCAATAATCAAAACCTTACTTTCTGGTAACCTTATTATTATGTCATATTGACGTAACTGGTAACTTGTGTTACATAATTTTCACATCGATATTATGTTCTTGTGTTTGCTGGGAGAAAGAATGAATTTTCAAAAAATTGTATATTTTGATTTTACAAAGGTGTGAACTACACTATCTTAAAACGATGGAAAAAAGGTTGAAACGTAGGTTCATTCATTAAACCTCAGCATTCCTATCCACAAAAACCAAAATGTCTACCAGATCATGTGAAACCGTGAACAAAAAAGATCAACCACTGAATAACCAAGAAATTACTCTAGCCGCATTGCTTGACATACAGGGTGTTTCCTAACCTCTGTGACAAAATGAAAGGGGTGATTCTTCGCTTAATTTTAAGACGAAAATGTGGTATAACTTTTTTTCGAATTTCGCTTTGTTTCCAAAATACAGGGTGTTTAATTTTTTTTATTATTATTATTTATTTTTATATATTTTTTTTTATTTATTTAGTGTTTTTGAATTCTCCATTTAAATGATTATAATTGATTGCTCTATTTGTTAGAAAATTCAACATCAGCGATAAAATTACTTTTTGCGTCAAAACTCACTCAACTAGATTTAATTTTTTATCTCAAAAATTAAGCAAGATACGATATAAATTCAGGAGATCAAAAAGTTGCGTTTTTAGTTGAATAACCTGAGAAAAAAATGAAAATGACACAAAAAGTCAGTGGCGTACATTTTTTTCCCAATAATATTGGTTGAAGTGCCGCTCGGGACGCCACTGTATTCGAGAATTTTTATTTGTTCATGGCAAAATGAGCCCGTTATAACTATAAATACCGTTCCCAAACTTTAACAAAATCGAGTAAAAGATAAATTAATTAAAAATAAAAAACTAATAAAAAAAAAAATTAAACACCCTGTATTTTGGAAACAAAGCGAAAATCGAAAAAAAGTTATACCGCATTTTCGTCTTAAAATTAAGCGAAGAATCACCCCTTTCATTTTGTCACAGAGGTTAGGAAACACCCTGTAGAAGAAGCATTTGATCTCCTTCACCTCAATGACTATCGCAATTTACTGGCGGTGGGTGAAATGTAAACATGCTGGAAGGCATAGACTTAAAATAACAAGACACGTAACGCCTATACCTTTAGCATTGAATGTTTTGGTCCCAACACAATGATGATAAGCCAGTTTTGTTTTTGTTCACTTACCAGTGAAACGCCCGATTTTCGCCTGTTTTTTTTTCTCTGGCCACACACTACACACTTTTTAGGCACTGTTTATCAATTAAACACTAAATCTCGCAATTTAGAACAGACAGAGCAAGACTTTTTCTGACTTTGAGAAATAAGCTTTACTTACCGGTGAAACGCCCGATTTTCGCCTGTTTTTTTTTCTGGCCACACACTACACACTTTTTAGGCATTGTTTATCAATTAAACACTGAATCCCGCAATTCAGAACAGACTGAGCAAGACTTTTTCTGAATAATCGAGAAATAAGCAAACTATAAACGCATTAACCTCACTTAAGCGGACGTTTGTAAACAATGCGTCAGCCGGTCCGTCCTCAAAGTTGCGACCGGATGTTGCCATATTTCATCATGAAATGTAGAGCTTCATACAAATGTTCACCTTCAACAATGTTTTTAAACGACAGAAGAGTCATTTGTGACGGAAAACTGAGAATACGGAATTAAAGGTGTTTAAGATTGATGATTTGGTAGTTGAATTAAATTATTTTTGCCGGTATTTTCCCTAAAGCTCTAGAACATTAAGAGCACATGACAACGGCGCTGAAATAAAGTAAATAGCTTCATGAGGGAGATGTTGGGGTTAGCAATATTTGTTTTGTTACTTGTCTTGTTATTTTAAGTCTATGCTGGAAGGTATAGGCAGGCCCAAGCAACTATGGTTGACAATGACAAAACTGCTACCATAGAAGTAGCTAAAGGCTCTTCCCAGGAAGCAGTCTTATCTCCGCTTCTTTGGAACCTAGTCGCAGATAAAATGTTGATGGCATTGAACGGCAAGGGATTTTATCCCCAGGGTATGCCGACGAATAAGCAATAAATACTTGTCCGAGTACTTGTCCTGGGCAAACACGCCACAACGTTATCAGAAAGGATGCAGACAGCCCTGACCTTGGTCCTGACTATCGTAGAAGACTGGAGCAGGCTTCACAAGGAAATGGAACAGTGGGCCAATTCAAACCCGTATACTCCAAACAAGAACTGTAGAGGCAAGAGAAGTCAAATACCTAGGCATCATCCTAGACGACAAGCTCTCATGAAACTCACACCTTCAGAAGACAATTTATCGAGGAAAAGCCACAATGATGGCAAAGGAAAGAGCAGTAGGCAGAACCTGGAGTATAAATCCGCGTATTGTGCACAGGATCTAGGTACTATATTGTGGTAAGACCAACACTTCTTATGTTTCTGCTGTCTGGTGGCCAAAAATCGAGCAACCACAAGCAGCCATAGAACTTACTATGAAGGCTATGCTCAATCGCCCCCGCTAGAAAGCTTTATCAGAATGGAATCAAGAATGGAAGCATGTAGACTTGGCAACACCGGAAACTGGAGTCACTCAAACACACTAAGATGACCCGGACAATCACGAACCCCTTTAAAACAATGAGAAGTCATATCACGCCCCCAAAAACCGAGCTTACTGAGTAGAGAAAACAGTTCCGGGGATCACGTCACATGGAGCAATATACACAGACGGTTCCAAGACCGTGAGGCGGGAATCGTAGAGTAAAACGCGACGTGGCAATCATTGACAGTACGCTACTGCTTTCCAAGCGGAAATGCATGCAATAAACGCTTGCTTATAAGAAAATCTCAGGAAAGGCTACAAGGGAAGAAAAATTATTTTCCTGAGTGGAGCCGGTAATCGGGCTGTCGGGAAACTAAATCCGAGCAAATCTCGGATTGTCAAGAGAACCTTGCCACTCAGCATCCTATGATGTTACTCTAGAATGAATACCTTGGCACAAATGGATAGCTGGAAATAAGCGAGCGGAACAACTGCCATGCAAAGCTGCAAATACGCCACTTACGCGCCAGAACCTGCTACTGGAATCAGAAAATAATAGGCTGGCTGGAATGTTGGTTCAAAAACAACAGGAAGCAAGATGGTGGCAATCAATATCAGGATTGAAACACAGTAAATCAAAGCTGGCAGAGGAAATTCAAAAATCTTTCACTGGAAGTCTACTGAAACTCAGTAGAAAGCAGCTCAGGAAAGTGAAAAGTAACAGGAACTGGCCACTGCACCCTAAGAGAACATATGCATACCATGGCCTCTTCAAAGATGAACCCGTATGTAACACTCACGTTCTGGAGAAGGAATAACGTGGAATTCACACCCATTTCTCAAAGGTCGGAGAGAGAAACAGAAGAAAGAGTCACAAACCCTATTCAGGCAATACAACTCTTCGACTGAAAGGCACAGAGTGAACACAATAAGCCCAACGAAGATTGGTGCAGTGTCGGGGACAATAATAATTAACACGGCAGCCTCAAATTTTGGTAAAACTTTGATAATGCAGAAGTTATCTAAGAGATACCTGGAGGGTTCAGATGCCAATCAGTGTAAGTCGATTAACGATGAAATCGAGATAATTGGATCATTTTTAAAAACTAGGTTTGAAAAAATGAAGGTTTATCAATTTGAAGAAAGTCGATAATGCATTTGTGGAACGCGAGAAAATGAAGTTTTATACATGAAAATGAAAGCTGAATCTGAAACACCTGTAGAAATGATTACAGTGAAGTAGGAGAAAAAAGAATTCAATTTTCTCATGGTCAAGATTCAGTCGACTGACCAGTGACGTTGAAGCCCGGGATCTGTCATTAACGGAAGGCAAACTTTTATGAATATATGAATACAGTGGAGACCGAGGTGGATACTGGATGAAATTATATAAATTTGGAAGTATTTTTTCAACTTCGGTTTTTTTATATCAATTTCATAAAATGAACATTGATCCTGCATGGTATTTTTGTAAAATATGGAATTAGGTTTATTATTGCCATATGTCAAAGGTACCTACTAGAAGTTGGTTTGATCTTGATGCTGTCAAAAAAAACAATCCATTCTATGTTACAGTGATGAGTCGAGAAGAGTTTTTTCGACAAAAAGGTTGGAAGAGGATATATTTGCAAAAAAATTAATATTGAGAGTGGTCGTAGAGGTAATTGGTTGTATACATAAAATATTTAAGTTTTGATGAATGAATGAATATTGATCTTAGAAGCAATTTTTGTAAACTTTTGAATTAGGTTCATTATTGCCAGATGTCAATGGTACTAGAAGTTGGTTTGATTTTGATGCTGTCAAAAAAAGCAATCCATTCTTTGCAACAGTGATGAGCCGAGAAGAGTTATTTTTGACAAAAAGGTTGCAAGACGATATATTTGCAAAAAAATCAATATTGAGAGTGGTCGTAGAGGTAATTCGTTGTTTACATAAAATAGGTATCTAAGTTTTATTTATACAACCAATTAACCGTACGACCACTCTCAATAATATTATTTTTTTTGCAAATATATCCTCTTCCAACCTTTTTGTCGAAAGAAACTATTCTTGACTCATCACTGTTACAAAGAATGGATTGCTTTTGGACAGCAACAAAATCAAACCAACTTCTAGTACCATTGACAAATTGTTCCATTCGAGCTTATGAATCAATAACGCACCAAAGTCGGCGACATTTTGACGTCTCCAAAGTAACTTACACATTTAGTGACTTACACCAACTAGTTCGCCTCTGACATTATTTGCATATTATTTCCGCAGTAAAAATAAGAAATAAGTACCGTTATCTGATTGCTTGGTCATTTATAGGATAATCATTTGAGTATTTTCTCAAATTAAATCATAATCAACAAAGAATTACATGCAGTATGTAAGACATTTTCGAACAAAAATTGACCTGCACTGTTGACTTCTGAACACTCGAATAGTGCATTTTAAAAAACTTCAATCCTTTTGTCAGTTTACGTATCCTGGTGATTTTTTTCAAAATATTGTTTAGTGTCGTCTTGTCACGTTTCTTGTTTGAAAAAGGGTCAACAAACATTCTATGTTTCTTCTGATACAATGGATAAAACCATGAAAGAGAGGCAAATGTACTTTTTACTTTGTTACCTTTAACTTCGACCACATAAGTTACTTAGGTACTCGGTAACTTATATAGTACTTAGAAGGCTGTTTATCCTTATTGAGTGTAAAGTCTATCTCAAGAAAAGTGTTGACCTTCTTGTTCTTTATTCACACCAACCATTGAACTGCAGTGGATAAGTAGATTTTCAACTTGATTTGTCACAGACAATCAATAGATTTCTGTGTTGTCAACATCTCAGTTAATTCATAAAGTTCTGGCTACTTGATTTTTGTAACGATTTCTAAGTATCTATGATGGTACTCTGAGTAGTGTCACAATTTCTCGGAAATTTGGTTTTCTCTCACTTTACTATCACAATTGCCAAAGTTACAAAATAAATACTGAGGAGCTTGACTACCGCTGCGTTATTTGGCGGTAGCTTCAAACAACCCGTGTCGACGCGGCACCCTTGAATCTGGATTGTTTTGAACAAATCTCAAACCAATCCAATCAGTGGGTATCAAAGAAAACTTGGACAATCAGCTCTAATGAGAATTGATCGAAACACCACATATTTTATATAAAAAAATATTTTTATGGTGAGCTTTCGACTTCTCAGTGGAAATGAAGTCAACCGTCCAAATTCGAAAATTTCTAGACATATTAAATATAATACAAGGTGGGGCACAACAAAACTTCACCCGAGGTTTTGTTCAAGGTAATAATCGTTTGGACATCTCAATTTTTTTTTTTAGGAACAGATCTTGGTTTTATTTTTAATTCCCGCTCCACCGAAAAAAAAAAAATTAATAAGAAATAGTAGCAACTTGAAACTTCGAGGATATAATCTTGATAAACTCGACCCTAGTTTCCATTTCAAATTCTTCAAAATTGACGTGTCCAAGCGATTTTTGATTAATCACCTAAAACCTGGGAAAACCTGAGTGGGAAGTGTTTTGAGCCCCATCCGTTATACCTATTTCTGCCGAATTACTGAAACGGAAACTACTTTCTTGTCGTTCCAAACAAAAAAAAAACTGAACAACGCAAATTGTGACTTTAGTAGGAAATCGCGAATGAATTGGGGAAGCAAAAAAGGTCTAAATGAAAAAACAAAAACAAATCAAAGTAACCCAAATAAAAAAGTTAACGAAATGAAATAATTGACTTTGTTTCAAATTTGAGAATAAAAACTGAAGGGAAGGTATCTCTCCGCTTGCTCCGACAGAGTGTCAGTTACGTCACGTCACCGTCTAATAAAACTTTTTTTCTCTATGAAAGATGTCTCATCTTAAACATTGAGGTGTGGTGCTTGAATCTTGAATAAACACAACTGTAACTAAAACCCCTTGAACTCGTTCCATGATCATCAATCATTAGATTAAAACAAAACTATGATAACCACAATATTAGTTTTATATAAATAAAGTTCGTCATAGCAGACGTATATAGGCAAAAATATTGTTTCAGGTTCTTAACGATTTGAATGAAGACCTCACCAATAACTCCAACAACCCATTGAACCTCATTTCTCCCAAGTCCCTCCAACTCAAGAATGAGCAAAACCTTGCCCAAAACAATTCCAACCATGAAACCACCCAAAATGGACCAGATGACAATTTCACAGAAACATTTTCTGGCTCATTGGAGGATCTTGTAAATACATTTGATGACAAAATCACCAAATGCTTTGGGAATTACGAGGAATCAGTGGAAAAATTGGCACCTGTTCAAGTTAGGAGTCAGGAAGAAATAATGAACGAATGCCAGTGAGTACCATGTATTTATTTTTGTACTGTTATAAATTGTGATAAAATTTAACATCAAAGTGTCACCTTCGCTTGCAGAAAACTTTATCTCATTTAAGCAGTATAGTGGTCAGATTATCAATAATAATAATTATTGTTTTTGGTCTTTTGTGATGTCGATAGATGAATTTATCGGTATAACTAGGTGCTTCTTCTATTGGCATTGTTGTTGGGGTTGCGTCGACCCAAAATATCGCTAAAAAATCTTTGCTATACACTTATTCAAAGTATTCATTCTTCAAATTCCAATATCGTCAGTTGATTCTTTTCTCGTCCTAATATCATTGTCACTCTCATAACTATTCATCACTTTATTGTCTTCATAAGTGCAACTCCATAAGCATAAAACATGTTTTGATCTTATTCCGCTTTGCTTTCTGTGAGCTTTTGAAAATATTCCCTTGGTATTTTGTCACGCTTTCGTTATGACTTAACTGCATGCAGCATGCTTTGTTTCCGTTTTTTTTTGTAACCTGTTTAACCGTTTAGACATGGGAATGATTTATCAGCTTTTGCCTGCAGTGTATTATCATTTAGGGTAGGTATTATCTTTATTGTTCTAAGCAGCTAAGGTTTTTTGGTCGATTTTAAGCTTTTTGATGTTATTTGATCCAATTCATCCAGCGGACATTCAAAAGAACTACATATTTTATCAAAAGATCATTTCCTGACCAAAATAAGTTTTATTCCTTTCAAAATTCCAGCTAGCAAAGAATAAAAAAAGTCATCAAAAATTATTGTTGAAAGTGTTTGAAACTTTTTAATGAAACGACGTAGTCACACAATCATAACAATATAATAAACTGAATCATTACATAACTCTCAAAAACGAAAAATAAGAAAACAAGACATCTACTCTCGGAAAAGGGTGAAGCTCGTCTCTCTACCTGAATGCCAAAACATGTGCATTCGGGTCCTTCAATACAAGATTTTATTACGCGTCCATCATAATATTTTTCAACGGGCTTTGCTGAAATACGCAGTTTTAGAAATGTCCCCTACAGCTCGGCCATCCTGATGAAAGTTCGTCCCCGAACTTCAACTCCCATTGGACGTCGCGTCGCGTCGTGGTCTAGTAGTTCATCACTTCAAGCTGTAGCTGGTTCAGGACTACTACCCAAAGTACCCGATCCTTACGGATAGTCAGACAGTTACCTTCAGAAAAGAAATAAAGTAAATACCAAATAATAACATAGTTTTACGATCATTCCTATGTTTTAGCATATTATCTTTCATGAATGTAACATACATATACAAATGAGATCTATCATGGGCAACAACTTCCATCTACTCTTATACCTGAGTAGGCTTCTATCAATATGGCAACAACTGATAGGCTTCCGAACCACAGCAAATTCGGGCATTTAGTCAGAACCCGCAGTTTACTGACTAAGCTTCTGAATGTACAGAGAAATCCTCGAAGTCATATAGGCCAACTGTATATAAATATGTCCACTTAGCTCACCATTTCCCCCCCCCCTTCCTTTTGAGTCGTCTGTTTTTGTTCAAATGTTAGTGTAGTTTCGTAGTTTGTTGTGTTGTGTCTGTCATGTAATGGTGTGTGGATCTCCCTTGAACTAACCCAATTTGGCTCTACTGGCTTCGACGACTAACCTGTTATTCAGGGTTTCATCCAACTCCAACGTGAATTGGGCATTCGACCCCAACATATGCGACTCATCACGAGGTCGAGCTTCTAGAAGTAAAGAGAAAAGGGTTGTTCTCTCTCTTCACTGCTAGGCTTCTGTGCAACCCCACAGGCTTCTGATTTTTGAAACAATGCTTGATAAAACCAGGCTACCATTTCATTTGCAGGAATTAATTTCATATCAACAAATGACTATTTACAAAATTCAGGATTTCCCCGTAGGGCTTTCAAACTCTCACTTATGAGATTGAGCTTCTAGAAATAAAAAATCTCTAGGCTTCTGCATAATGCAGGATTTTTGTCATTCAATCCCCTACTGATGAGATTGACTTTCTAGAAATACAAGAAATTAAATATTTCTAGGCTTCTGAAATATGCAAGACTTTCTGACTACAAAAACATTCAGGTTACAGTACATAGCTATGCTGTGTTTCACTCAAAATATTATGTTCTCGTATATGTATATGCTAAGACATGAATGATCAATATCAGTCGTCAAAATTTACTCACTGCCGCTGACAGTCTTGGTCATTCAACGTAATCCAAGGTTTCAAACTATCTATAGCTATAACGCTTATAGATTGCCTGGAACCACGGAGGTCCTGTACTATATACCTATCATTTTCTAAAACTTTTGTGACCCTGAAAGGACCCTTGAATTTTGGAATCAACTTTTTGGGACCCCCACTCGACCCAAAATCAGTCTTGCGAACCATAACTAGATCATTAACCTTGAACTCGATGGGTGGTTTGCGTTTTTGATCAAAACTGAGTTTCGCCTTCAGCTGATTGTTATCGATTTTTTGAGAAACCTGTTCCCTAAGAGTCTGTAAGTTTTCTCGTGCCAATGTATCACGTATAACAGATAGAATTTTCGCGTCTGCTATGGGTTTTGGGTTCAATCCCATGATTATTTCATAAGCTGATTTCCCAGTCGTTTTATGGATCGTCGAATTGATACTTAATTGAATAAGCTTCAAATGCTTATCCCAGTATTCTTCGCTTTCATCATTAGCAGTATAGCATCGCAATGAATTCAAAATTGTCAAATTGAACCTCTCACACTGTCCGTTTGCACGTGGTGTGGCAACGGCATTTTTGACGTGTTTAATGTTGAAATTTCGACAAAAATCGTACATTTTTCTGGAGGTAAAGGCTGAGCCTCTATCGGAAATTATTTTGTCTGGAGGTCCAAACAAGAAAATAAAGTTTTCGAGCACTTTGATGACGCATTTGATATTTGTGCTTTTGACTGCTTCAATAAATACAAATTTGCTAAAAGCATCGACTATTACGAATATTTGTGTATTCTTATGTTTTGACTTCACGAATGGGCCCATGTGATCGATGTGAAGGGTTTGAAACGGAGTTGTTGATTTTGGAATAGGATGAAGAAAACCTGGTTTCCGCCCAGTTGAACCTTTCATATATAAACAGTTTAGACATGATGACACATATTTTTTTACAAAATTGGACATCTTTTTAAACCAATAGTTCCGTTGAATTCTATTTAAAGTTTTCTCAACGCTGAAATGTCCGGCGTCATCGTGATTGAGACGACAGATTTGCCACCTGCAAGATGTTGGAACTACCCATTTGTGGGATCCATGAACTTTTCGATATAAAATATTTTTCTTGATGATATAATTTTCAAAATAATTTTTATTGGATGAGTTTTTTTCTGATTGAAGAATTTCCATGACGTTTTTGATATGATCGTCTTGACCTTGTACTGCTGAGATCCATTCTGATTCCGTTAGATTAATAATGTTTGAAACTAGTTCTTGTTCGTCAACTGGGTGTCTACTGAGGTAGTCAACATGATTCATGGATGTTCCGGCACGGTATTCTATATCAAAAGTAAAGTCTTGAATTTCGAACCACCAACGAGCTATTCTTGGTACTAGATCTTTTTTTCAATGCAGTAGCTCGAACCGCGGAACAATCGGTGAACACTGTGAACTGTTTTCCTAGTAAGTATACTCGGAAATGCCGTAATGAAAATACTACGGCCATGGTCTCCAGTTCATAAGAATGGTATCTACTTTGATCATAAGTGCACTGTTTACTAAAATATGCAACTGGGTGCCATTTTCCTGAGTGAGGTTGCATCAGAATTCCACCTATGCCGATACTGCTAGCGTCACAATGCAATTGAATGGGCAGATCATGATCGAAAATTTTAAGAACTGGACTATCAGCCAAAAGAGATTTTATGAGTTCGAAAGCTTCCTCTTGATCTTCAGACCATGACCATAGAGCATTTTTTTTTAATAACTTGGTTATAGGTTGGATGATGAATGCATAATTTATAATAAACTTCCTAAAATAATTAGCCAAGCCGCAAAATTGCCTCAGTTCTTTTTTTATTGGTGGGTGATTTAAGTTTGATTATTGCATCGACTTTGAGTTTGCTTGGTTGAACCCCTCGTTCAGAAATATCCCGACCAAGATAACTGATTTGAGTAAGTAGAAATTTACATTTTAGTGGTTGAAGAGTTAAGCCATGTTTCTTCAATATTCCTAGTACTTTTTCGAGTTTTACTAAACCTTCTTCGAGTGTCTTAGACGGTATTAGAATATCATCTAAGTAAGGGAATGCAGTGTCCGTTTCCAGTTCACCCATAATTTTGTTCATCATGCGCTGGAACACAAAAGGAGCGTTGCATAGACCAAAACTCATTCTTAAATATTCATAGTGTCCATTGGGGGTGATAAACGCAGTTTTGGGGATTGATTCTGGGGCCATCGGTATTTGGTAGTAACCAGAAAATAAATCCAATAACGTGAAATATTTGAAATTTGCCAACTTGTCTATCTGGTCTTCGATTAATGTTAGTGGGAATTTTTCCCTTATAGTGATAAGGTTCAATTTTCGGTAATCCACACAAAGTCTTAGTTCACCATTGACTTTTGGCACTAGAATTATCGGACTTGCATACGATGAGGATGATTCCCGAATAATATTATTTGCAAGAAGTTCTGATATGATGTCTTTCAATGCCATTCGTTGGTTTTCGGGCAACCTATATGGATTGTAGCATACGGGGTTTGAGCTCGATAATGTAATGTTCATTTCAACGCAACTTGTTTTACCCATTTCACTCAAATTAAGTGCCACACATTGGCGATATTTATTCAATAGGTCGAGCACGGTAGTGGTGTAACTGAGCTCGCAAGATATATCACTTTCATTCAATGGTCTTGAGTCCCTAATATTATTAATGAGGTATAAGTCCGCACAGGTACTAAATTTAATTTCACTGCCATTTTTCTGAAAGGAAACATGGGGTTGAGACAAAAAATTGTTCCCAATTAGGATATCAGCTGGGCACATTGCGTCAGGTACAATAATGATTCCCGTTACTGCACTTACTGAGTCTATGGAAACCGCACAAACAGTTACCTGCCGACCTTCAAAAATCTGTCCTGAAAATCCCTTCAAAAATCGGGGCTGGCTTTCAACTATCTTTAAATTAAGTTTTATGGCAACCGACCTTTTCATTAGAGAGCACACTACCTGTGTCAATTAGACCAGTTATTTTGGCATTGTTGATGAACACTTCCGCAAAATATAGATTAACAAAATGTTTTGAAGCAAAAAGTATCCGACGCTCAGATGATAGTCATGCGGTTTTGGAATGGTTAAATTTGTGGTTTTTCTTGCGACAGTCTTTCTCAAAGTGTCCATTTGTCTTACAAAAGTTGCAAATTATTTTGTTTCCGCGATGGAAAGGATTTTGACCCATTGCACGCTTCTTGGGACAGTTGAAACTGCGATGTCCTACATCCTTGCATTGATAACAACGCATCTTCATACTTTCGTATCTATTTTCCCCGCGGCTAGTTCCCGGCATGTTCAAATCACAACCCCTTAAATAAGTTAATAAATCTTCGGATGATTTATAATTATTACTGAGTGCCATGTGTCTGATGTCTTTGTTCTTAATTCCATGTACAATAATATTCACTTTTTCGTTTTCAGGTATTTCCCAGTTGAGGCGTTGTAACTTGTTCAATTTTTGCACAAAATAGTCCACAAATGTCTTGTTTTCATCAGAAGAATAAAGAGCAGCGTCTTTGAATAATAAACCCATACTTTGAGTGTCCACGTCAAAAGTGTTACGTAAAGCTGTCTTCAGTTGAGACCAATTTTTATGAGCAAATTCACCTCCTAAGTACCATTCGCGAGCACGACCGGTGAGTTTTGAGACCGCAAACCGAGTTGTATTAACATCATCCCACCTTGAAAAATACGCTTTTTCTTCTACAAGACGAATCCATTTATTTACAGTTAATCCCAAACCAATAGTTGACGGATTGAAGTCCGGAATGCATGACCAAGTAAAATTGTTTGTACTGACCTTTTGCTCCCGTTGTAATACCTTTACTTGTTCCTGCAAAAACTGCAATTGTTGCTGAACTGTCAAAGGTGGCGTTGACGATCGTTCACTTGAATTCCCCTCCATGGAGTGAGGGCTTGCAGTGCTTGCACATTCAGATTGGAGGTTAACCAGGGCTAGTTCCTTATTGTTTGCCATCACGGACACTTCACAAATCACTAACTAAAGGAATGTAAGTTTCGTTTAGCACTACCACAAGAAGGTATGTCTAGCGTTTTCACACAGTCGGCACAGTTCACTATTAAAAGATCAAACACTATATACAAGTCAAAATACTGTTTTTTTTTTTGTTCATAACCGGAAAAGTTGATGAGGTTTAAATTTTTATTAAAACCGCACACTTCCGGCGATCCCACTTCTGACAATTTGTTGGAAACTTTTTAATGAAACGACGTAGTCACACAATCATAACAATATAATAAACTGAATCATTACATAACTCTCAAAAACGAAAAATAAGAAAACAAGACATCTACTCTCGGAAAAGGGTGAAGCTCGTCTCTCTACCTGAATGCCAAAACATGTGCATTCGGGTCCTTCAATACAAGATTTTATTACGCGTCCATCATAATATTTTTCAACGGGCTTTGCTGAAATACGCAGTTTTAGAAATGTCCCCTACAAAAGGAACATTATTAATCTTCTACTTCGATCAAACACAACAAAAAAAACAGCTTCTAAAAAGCATACCTTCTCTATAGCCTATTGAAGCGACACGGTATCCCATTCTCTGCTGTTAGGGAAATTGGAATGCGTTGGAGTAAGAGGTCGTGCGCTCGAACTTTTTCGGTTTTACCTAGAAAACCGATTACAAAAGGTAAGATGTAATGATACCCTGAGTAATGGAATGAGTGTGAGTTCTGGAGTTCCTCAAGGAACGGTCCTAGGACCCATTCTATTCCTGATATATATTAATGAATTAGGAACACTAGTGGAAAATGGCACAGTTATATGCTACGCTGATGATACTGCAGTTACTTTTACAGACGACACTTGGGACGGTGTGTTCTTGAAGGCAGAAGAAGGTCTAGGCGTGATTTATGATTGGATAAGCGATAATAAAATTAGTCTGAATATATCAAAGACCCAATTTATAACATTCTCTTTGACAGCTGCCGACCAACCAAAAAGAAACGTTATTAAAATGCATGTCCCATCGTGTAAACTATTGAAAAATGATATCTGCACCTGTCCATGCATATGGAAAACTAATAAAATTAAATATCTAGGCATATACATCGATCAACATCTACGCTGGAATGAACATGCCATCGAAACGTCAAAAAAACTGAGAAAGCTGTACTATAAATTTTACCAACTGAGGAACATTTTGGATGAAAAAACAATTAAAATAGTATACAACTCACTAGTTGAGTCAATTTTAAGGTATTGCATAGTAATTTGGGGAGGTATTAGAAACAATGCTTTACAAATTTTGAAAGTTTGCCATAACAAAGTTTTAAAAATTATACTTCGCAAAAACAATCAGTATCCTACAGCCGATCTATTTTCGGAATTTGAAGTTTTGAACTTTAGAGGATTGTTTCTATGTGCAAGCCTTCTTTTTTATAAAAAAATTAAACATATCTTTGTAGAACTAGACCATCAATATAACACTCGGTCTAAAAAAAACAAAGATGTACAGTCACATTTTTTCAATAGGTCACATTTACAAAGAAACATATTATTTTCTCTTCCAAAGACCCTTACATTGCTACCCTTAAATCTGAAAATAAAAATTGAACAACATAGGTGCACCAATAAGTTAAACTGCGAAATAAAAAAATTCATCATTCATAACTATGACCACTTGAGGGTATTAATTAATTCGTAAAATTATACAATACCTACATATCACGCACGCTCGTCGCCCCTCTCTCGCTCCCTTTATTAAATTTTATTAAATTTTGTAGACATTTATATTTTGCTTTATTTTAGTGGGTGTAGAATCTCAAATACAGACCAATTAATGGCCTAGCGAGACTATACACCCCATAGTAGACTAGTAGAACTATCATTGTTATATTTTAGAACTATGATTGTTATTTTAAATGTCTAAATATGGTAATATATTGATTGATTGATTGATTGAAGCTGTCATTAAACGTACGCGTAAAATACGTTTTAAATAATTATTCCATGTGTTCTGCTGAATTACAATCTGGAGATTTAGCGGAATAAGCCACTGACGCATGTTTAATGTCATTAGTGGGATTGATTTATACAGAACCAGCATGCAGTACCCGTCACGGCTTTGCCGGCAATTGCATAAATTTGATCAAATATTGTTGAATATATATATATGTTAATTAATCGGGGATTAATTCAATAAAAACCCCTTTTTGGTTACAATAATCAAAGCCGTTTTATTTTTAACTTCCTCGAATTACAAAATTCAACCCTTGTCTGTCTCTTCCTCTACCTGCCGCCTCGTACCCGATCGTAGGTAGCCGCCTATTCTTGCATGCGCGTTTCGCAACCCTTGTTGCCAACCTTCACTTTCACACAGCGGGGCTTGGAACTCGCTGTTGCCAATGATGATCGGTCTTCCTGATTTCAGCCAAACTCAGATTGCGCTAACACGGCCATTCTGTTTATGGAGCGTCCTCGCTCCCCTCGCTCCTTTCCTGAAATTACAAAACAGCAGCGCATTTCCATTTATTTTGGATCGCAAGTACTTTCATCAGCATAATATTTCAGAAATTCCAAAATCAAAATACTATGACAAAACATGTCAAGTGAAAATGGGATTGCCATTACACCTTTATTTTCCTTTTTTTTTTTTTTTTTTATTATAGTGATAATGGGACTGCCATTATACGATCTTCAATTTTTATAGCGATAATGGGATTGCCATTATACCATCTTCATTCTGTTTCCAGATGGGGTTGCCATCACTTTGCCATTTTTTTTACTCAGTGCATGAAAATGCCAACTTTTCACAAAAGATAATGGATTATGTCCACATGTCTTATTTTTATTTTTCTTCGAAAAAATTTTTATTTCTGCTGTGGGATTGCCACCGTTTTACCTTTTAATCAAAACTTTGATTCTCAAATAACTCAGGGAAATGCCTATTCTTTTCAAAATAAAATAGTGCAATATAACATATTTTACCCCTTTTTCACCAAAAAAGAATGTTTGACAAATAACTAAGGGAAATGCCCGTTAGTTTCAAAATGAAATAGTGCAATATGACACATTTCACCTTTTACCCTTTGATGAAAACATTGATTCACAAATAACTAGAAAGCCAGTTTGACTATTCAACTCAAATATCAAGAATTGTCTGTTTACTTGATTGTTTTTTTTTTTAATAATTATTGACTTTAGCAATTAGTAACCAAAACGTTACTCACTTTTTATTGTTCAGTGGAAGGCCATGGACGTAGTTGATCATGAGCGGCAAAAGTGGTTCGCCGGCTCTGACTTTGGAGATAATATCTTTCATTCGGTAGTACTGCACGGACTGTGAATGGTCCTCGAAATTTTGGCTTCAATTTTTCGCCACCAGCAAGCTGAGAATCCTCTACAGCGACAAGGTCACCAATAGTAAACAAATTGGCTCGGCAACGTGCAGCATCAAAGTGTTCAGCTCTCTTTTGGGCACTATTATTCAGACGTACCTGAGCCCCTGCGACGGCCTTGTCTGGATCAATAAAGTTATCAGTTTGCGGCGCGTCCGCTAAGAATGGCTGAGTAGCCAATAACCTTGGGTTGGTGCCATGATGCAATACTTTCGGTGTGTATCCAGTTATTGAATGAATGGTTGAGTTTATGTTGTCCTCTATAGCAGGAAGAACGACGGTCCATTTCTTTTCTTTTTCAGCAGTCAGCGTTGCTCGCATCAGATTGAATACAGTTCGCATAAGGCGTTCAACTTGACCATTGCCTCTCGGAACTCCAGTAGCAATGTGATGAAGCTCCACATTTCGCTCACTTAAAAAGTTTCGAAACGTCGTTGATGTAAATGCGGCTGCTCTGTCGGCAATTATTCTTTTTGGAGGTCCCAGTTCGTCAAAGATTGAAATTAGAGCGCGGATTGAATCATCGGTTGTTTTTTTAGGAATTGGCATTAGTCGGCAAAGTTTTGAAAATGCATCTATCACTACAAGAATTTGAGTGGCTCCATTTGATTTTACTAAAGGACCAGCATGGTCAATGTGCCACGTATGAAGAATATCATTTGGTTTTTCACCATGTTGCCACTTACCCGCTCTACGGCCAGTATGAGATTTTCCCAAGACACAAGCTCTGCAGTTCTTGATATACTTTTTCATGCACTGTCCCATTCGGGGCCAGTACAAATCTTCTCTCATTTTGCTGATGCACTTGTTCCATCCTATGTGTGATGATTCATCGTGATAGAGTCGCATGGTTAAAAGTCGAGCAGCAATGGGTACAAAACACTTTGGAGGCACTGTCTTCGTAACAACAATGTTGTTTATGACGTTATAATCACTGTTACTGTTTGGGTCATTAAATATTTCAGTACAATAAGGATAATTTTTCTGGAATTCACGCAATGTGTTTCTATCTGCCATTTTTTTCACATTTAACGTTTTCAACGCGCACACTTTCAACACAGTTTCAGTTTTGGTGCCGCCAACTCAGAAAATCCTCTGATGAACCGGCGAAAGTAACTAGCGAGTCCCATGAACTGTCGGACACTTTTTACATCAGTTGGAATGGGTGCTTGAGTTAACGCATTTACTTTTCGTTGACTGGGCTGCACTGATCCTGCACTTAGAACAACACCAAGATATTCAGTCTCTTGTGCAAAAAACTTGCATTTTTCATAGTTCAATGCAAATCCATGAGTG
The DNA here is from genome assembly GCA_958502075.1 of Orchestes rusci. Taxonomy (NCBI): domain Eukaryota; kingdom Metazoa; phylum Arthropoda; class Insecta; order Coleoptera; family Curculionidae; genus Orchestes; species Orchestes rusci. Next base: position 32,579,363 of record OY293304.1, on the reverse strand, counting down.
GAGAGCGCGTCAAGAACTTCCTCCAGGTTTTGTAATCCTTCTTCAATGGTGGTTGAAGGCACCAATACGTCATCAAGGTAAACGAATGCTTTTGTCCCTTTCAAGTTACCCAACGCTTTGTCAATCGCACGTTGGTATATCGCTGGAGCATTCACATATCCAAATGGCATACGGTTGAACTCATAATGACCATCCGGCGTAACGAAGGCCATTATGTGCTTTGATTTTTCTTCAATTCGCATTTGGTAGAAGCCTGACTTCATGTCCAACGTAGTGAAATATCTTGCACGACAAAGGGCATTAATCTGATCTTGAATGTGGGGTAATGGGTATCTTTCTTTGACTACTTTTTTGTTGACGTCACGGAGATCCACGCACATTCGAACTTCACCGTTCTTTTTCGACACTAACACAATAGGGCTGGCATATTCCGACTGACTTTCGCGAATTATGCCCGCACTTAGAAGGTCATCAATTATTTTTTTGACGTGAATTCTCTCTTGATAGGCCAGTCTACGGGGACGAAATGCGACTGTAGCAGTGTCTTTTAAGTTAATATTCATTTCACCAGTTGTGATATGATCGGGAGTTTTATTTTTATAAAACACTAGGAGACTTTCTATTCGTTTTTTCAAGTCTTCATTTAAATCACTCTGATTGAACACTATTTGATGTACACTTTTTAAAGTCAATACTTTAGGGATGTTGAGCAGGTTATGGTGTAACTCGAGTCCATAATCGTTCTTTTTGATTCGTAAGCAAGGTCGACTGATGACATCTCAGCCAATAATAAGATCTATGTTGTTTGGAATAACACTATCCGGCACTACCGCATAAGTAATGTCTAGTGTCAACGTTGGCAAAACAGTCATCAAGTCACAAACACCGATCGCATAAACAACTTGGGTCCCAAAGCCCGAAAAAGCACGTATTTTATTGTCCACTTTAACTGTCGCATTTAATTTTTTTGTCACTGAATGTTTCACAATCGATTCATCCGCACCACTATCGACAAGATAAGTGAAGGAAGGAGCACTGTCGTTACACAATAATGTCGCTATCGGTGTGGCGTTCAGATGGCGTCATTTTTTTAACAAAAAAGTCTTCTGAGGTTTTCCATGTTTGTACCAGCATGTACTTTCACTGTGGCCAATTTTCTTGCAGTGGGAACAAGTCTGAGCTTTGCTGGGTTCTGGAATGTCTTTTTGAACACCGGTTGGTGGTTGTTGTTTTTGTCGACATGCGTCACGTTGGTGTCCTTGGCGACCACAATTGAAACATGTACCATGGAATTTCCTGGGTCTTTCTTGGCTAATTTCACGCCTTTCGCCTAACCGGTGCTTCTTTTTAAACGTGTCATCCACTTCCAAAGCCCGTTTCGTGGTTCGTCTTGCGTCAAATTCACTAAGTAACATCATAACTTCTCGATCAGATTGCGGTAGTTGGATATGCAGGGCAGCACGTGCTTCAGCGTGGTCCAAACCAAATTCAATCATGCTCAAAGTTTTGTCCCAAGGCAAATTCTCGTGAAACCTGTAGATACTTCGAATTTTCTGATTCCCATAATCACAAAGAGAATCACAATCACGACTTCGCAGTGTGGCAGCTCTGAATGCTCTTGCTCCTGGTGTTTCTTTGTCTGGAAATGCAGTGGTGAGGTCAACACAAAAGTTCTCCCATGTGCGGCGAATTGGTCGCCATTCGCAGCAGTATCGATAGGCGCGGTTTTTCAACGCCTCGCCTGCTTTCGCGATCATCAGGTTATCGCTGACACCTAGCTCATCTTTTAGTTTCGTAGCATCTTCCAGCCATTCGTGGATTGCATATGCGCTGTTGTCGGGATCGTAGCTCGTTAATTTGAATGTAGTAAAGCTTGTCGGCACTTGCGCAGTTGAACCATCTGCTACGAACAGGTTGGGCGGTGGCCCTGGAGCTGGCTGACGTGATGACGACATCATCGCCATCTTGGTTTGTTTTGCCAATTCGGCAATTTGCTGTTGTTGCGAAGCAACTAAGCTTACTAAGGTTTCTTGCCACGATGCACTCTTCGGTACTTCTGAAGAAAGCTCGACTGGGGGCTCAACTACTGGGGGCACTATTTCTTCGTTCGAAACAAAGTCTCGCGCGACACGGTCGTTAACCTCACAATCAATCTCCTCCATTTTTAATGTCTAACTTGTCTAGATCAGTCACAAACTGTAAACTCTGGCACACGGAACACTATCCCACTTCTGATGTTAATTAATCGGGGATTAATTCAATAAAAACCCCTTTTTGGTTACAATAATCAAAGCCGTTTTATTTTTAACTTCCTCGAATTACAAAATTCAACCCTTGTCTGTCTCTTCCTCTACCTGCCGCCTCGTACCCGATCGTAGGTAGCCGCCTATTCTTGCATGCGCGTTTCGCAACCCTTGTTGCCAACCTTCACTTTCACACAGCGGGGCTTGGAACTCGCTGTTGCCAATGATGATCGGTCTTCCTGATTTCAGCCAAACTCAGATTGCGCTAACATATATGTAGAGAACACTCAAAAATGCTCAGCAAAGGCTATGGATCAGAGAGATATTCTGAAATGTTTTCTTGATGCCTTTAAATCTCCGCAATTCTTTTATTTTTTTTTTCAAATCATGTTCAGGTTGAAATAACGTTTGACGATGTCAAATGCAAACCAAACCAAAGAAGAAAACAATCGCAGCCCTGTTGTCATCTGAATTAGTCAGCTCAGTCAATACTCTCAAAGTATCAATTTTTTTTGCGAAATGGTACAAATCTATGATCTTCAAAAGGTACAAGATTAAGTTGAAAATATCGGATCCATTGAGAACCTGTGATTCTCTATACTTTCCAACAACTGTGATACGCCTTTTCTTTAATTCCTGTAATTATTGATAACTCGCCAATGCCATATTTTCATAAACTAAAATCTGTTGATCATCATTGGAAATGACTTTCAAACATTCTGGAAATAAGCTCTTAATTTTATTTCTTCAAATCATCTTATCAGAATTAGTTTGCATATTTATCTTCGTCTTGGACTGAGTTAAATCACATTTGAAAGTATCGTTTTTTCCATGGTTTTTTCCAATCTATATCAATGACTAAAACTAGACGGGTGCTATCATAACAACGGCGACTGCTTTCTACTTTCGACTCAATTTTCAAATCTCAAAGACTTAATCATTGGCTGCTGCTAAAACTCTTCACCTACCCATGTGTTATTGACAACGGTCACGAAGGGCCATGTCTCGTGTACCTGTCCCCCTAGTGTTTTCTACCTACCTGATAAAAGATTTATCGTTCTTTTCAATCATGGAGTGGGTTTTGACCAAAAAGTGGTAGAAAGCAGAATAAAGTATACTTGCATTGAAAAACATCTAATTTGTCACAAGAAATGTATTAACATCTGGGAATAAACTGTTTTCATGGTTTCACTAAATAGACATACGAAATCATGTGAAAAAGTCAAAATCTGCCGAGACGAGAAATCTGCAATTCCACAAAACTCTAGACCCTAGACCTAGAATCTTCCTTACTTCTACAGTTTATTTTACTAGCGTAGCGGATTGGTAATATTTGTGTGACATTAAACTTAATCCTTGACTTAATCTTAGTTAGCGTATCTTTTGAGACTTTGACTGAGTTTTCCGACCCGGTATTCCCTGAACTAAGTCTCTTGAAGTTATGGACGCTTTTCTTGAATTTAATCTTAGTTTCTGCAATAACTATTGATTGATCGAAATCTCTATCGAAATTTATAGATTTGAAAAATTACATCAATAATCCGCTTTCATTCACAATAAACGATACAAACTGTAGTTCATGGTTAACAACGGATATTTCTTAATATCAGGTGTGGGTTAGATATATCAACAATACGTTTGTCAGAAAAGTCAATAAAATCTCCTTACATGGACAACATTCGATATCGTGTTATGCAATAGCATGAAAAATAGTTTTGAAGGAAAACCACCTTGCTTTTTTATTTACCCATGGTAATTTGTGTTTATGATTTGAATATCCTGTGAATGATCAGCAAGGACAATATCCTTTTTGGAGATATCACACGGAAGGCTGTTTATCATTTCGGAAAATACATCATGTTTTAGGAAAAATATATGTTGAGCACTCTCACTTTGCCAATTTTTCAAAAAAATATTAAAATTGGGTCATTTTTGTCTAGATCTCAACCCTAGAAAACCCTTTGTTTAATTACTGTGACATTTCCAGGAAGTACATAATAATTAGGTACATCTTGTTCCGAATGGTGCCAGCCATTTTTATCAAAAGTTACACAGAAAAAAGCTTAATCTTTATTTTTTTTTGTAAGCGTGACAAAATGACCCTAATTACATTTTGGAAAAAATCACCAGGGCCCGTACCGTAAACTAACAAATGGAAGTTTTTGAATACAGGAATACTCGTTTGATAACTGATGCAGGATCAAAGTTTTATCTAATTTCAGGCTATAATCATTATTGTTGTTATTCTTACAGTATTTAAGAAAAAAAAACAATATCATTTTTTTTCCAAATACGCATATCAGTGTCTACACTGTTTGGGTTAGCACGTAAAACATATAATTAACACAACTCCAACTGAACAACAATCATGTATTTGCTGCATAACAAGCCCACACATAACTTCTCCACGTCTCTACTCTCTACGCATGAAGTTGCACCTAAACATGAATCACTCTTGGCACGGCACTGGATTAATCATATTACAAGCTTTCCAGGAATATCGCCACTCAAAAAATTGAATTCGTCATGCTGTTAGAAAATTTGTAGTAATCGATGCTTCGTCCGGCCTGCGAAAATTTGTTGGCAAAAGACCCGGGGTTTTATGGATCTGATGGGAAATTTTATTTTTGGGCACTTTTCCCAATACCGAAAATGGAGAGTTTTTGGCATTCACAAAAGTGTTTTGTTGGGTCGTTAGTTTTATGGGAATTCAGTAAAGTTGTTATTCTGTTCTGCTTGTTTATTTGAACCATCACAGATTTATTTGAGTAATCTACCCATATCAAATCCAGTCATACAGTATACAGTCAGCTATATACAGGGTGTCTCACCGGGAACAAACTCGATCTGTATACGGAAAGTCATACATAGGAAAATGTTGAAAATTTGACAGTATACCATCATCGATGGGGGCAACCAGGCTAAAATATTTTCAAGATGGTAGTACTTCCGGTTGTACCGGAAGAAGGTGTCAACTCGCTTGTTTCAAATAGAACACCATTATATATTATTACATTTTTCAATTCCACTTAAAATTCTAGGGAGATTTTATGTATGATGTCCTATACCTAAGAATAAGCGTTTTTGAAATATTTCAGTTTCCATGTCAAAAATGACGTTTGAAGGTTTCCATTAAAATGTAAATTTTTCGTATGAGAAAGCCTTTATTGTTTAATTTGTATTGGATTTCTTGTTGAAAGGGACCTTCTTTAAAAGATTTTTCACACTATTTTGATAACTATTATTACAGGGTGGCCCAAAAATAAATCAAAAATAAAATTGAGAAAAATGCCAAAAATCGATGTTTTCAAATGGAAACCCCCAATTTTTATAATTTTATCTTATTGAGCATTGAAAATAAAGGTGAGTTTATATAATATTGTCCATTCCAAAAATTCAAAAAAATAAATAAAAATAAGGATTTCTGGTTTCCGGTGAGACTTTTGGTAAATTGCATAAAATGATTTAAACTTGGTAATTTAACTGCAATCAAAACAAATGTGAAACTTTTTTAATCGCTTTATTCGAATATTTATTTTGTTCTTCATAAAATGAATCTATTCACCAGTCGATTTTAATTAAAAGTATTGTGTCGAGTGAATGCATACTCTGTTAAAAAGCTTTCACAAATACAAATATTTCTATATTACATTTCAAGAATGTGATGATCATTAAAATTCACTTGATTAATTTCAATTGAATTGCAATCCTCATTCCAATAATACATGTGATATTTTCTCTAATACATGACACAGCTTCTTTATTGTAACCTGTAACCACAAGAGCATGACAGTACCGAACGAAAGCAGAACCACCAATAAGAACTGGTTTTCTCTTTCTGTAAAAATGCATCCACTGCATCATAAAACGAGACGGCAATCTCGACAAGACCGTTCAGGAAATTACTGGTTTCGTTAAGTGGTGAATTATTGCTTTCTTCTGTAATACCTAGGTACTTGACTGTACAATGTGTTGTGAACTCCAACCATCAACACATGTAGATTACATAAGGAGGGAACAATGCAGGGGTATGTAGAGCATATCTCATTCGATTTATATGGCAATGTACGAACGAGAAATTTGTGGTCACCAAAACATTGGATTTGTATGGATACTATCGTGTAATCTTTTTCGGAAACCTAAAGTGTTATCTTCACTGTCGATCAGATAATAATTATTGTTTTTTTCGTGATCTTAGTAAGGATACTGTGCTGAATTTATTTATAATCTTATTTCGTTAGTTTTGTAAGCTTTATAATAATAGTTGCTTTCCATTTTTGAAAATAAGTTAGATCTTTAGAAAACATATTTTTTTTACGAACTTATGATTGATTTACAGGGCCTAGAAGATCAGAACATAATTCCACATAGTCTAAGATCCGAATAGGTTACGAAATTTGATTTATCAGAAAGTGTATCGTGAGGTGGTTACCTAAAAAATGCTATGATTAATCAACAGTACCTACAAGAATGTTTTTTTTCAATTTCTTCACCCACTCGTTTATTGAAAAAATCAGATATCAAATGAAAATATGGAGTCTACAGAATATGCAAACGATAGGTTGTCTAGTATTTTTTGGTCATAACTATTAGGTTGCCATCAGGCATATATTTATTTCCCGAGATATTCTAATCGACCACTTAACTTGGCGCACCCTGTATAATTTCTCTTGTGAATATATTTTGATTTAAAGTCTGATGCGGGCGCTTCAAAATGGTGCTCTTCTTTTCAATTTCATGCGCACTCTCTGGCACCCATGTCACCAAATTGAAACTGTCACTTTTCAAAGCTCGGCAACCGTAACCCATGAGCGATTTTTCTCAGGCATCCTTATACCACTGCGTTCGTGACAAAATTGTCTTCAATTTGATATGATCTATTGAATAAACAGTTGAGTGCAAATTACTACTATCAACATACCTCTTTATTCCTGGCAACCTAATAGTTATGACCAAAAAGCACTAGGCAACCTATCTTTTGCATATTCCGTACACTCCATACTTTCATTTAGTAACTGATTTTTTCAATACAGACGTTAAAAAAAAAGCATTCTGTACTTTTAATTGAACATAGACTGGACCAGAATTTTTTAGGCAACCATCCTGAAATATATATTTTTTTTATATTAAATTTGATATAAAACACTTCTTATCAAATAAACAGATGAGTGAAGGTGGTCACCTATTCGGATCTACATCTAACAAGCTTACAATCTTTTCTGGTACTCAGTACTTTTCTATCAAATTTATCACAAAAGCGGTATTTAATATTCAACTATCCAATGCTCATTCGTTCTAGAATGAATCATGCAGTTCATATTCTTCTCATAAGATCCAATTTTTCCAATGTCGTTTTATTGACTTCAGCACCGATATAACCCTCACTAGGACATCAATCTTTTGCTTTTCCATAATACCTTACATTGCGAAAACTATTTAATACGGCAGCTGGCGCCGGGACGCCGCCCCGTGTCGAAACACTCACCGTCGCCTCTTTGTCTAGCCCTGCGTCCCGCTTTCTATTTGTGTATTCAGGATCTCCACCCTCGTACATATCTAAAATGAGTTTTGTATCGTTGAAAACTTCTACCCTGAGACCCTTAGGTGAATTGAATAATTGAGTTTATTATGCCGCTTGTCGATGACAATGTTGAAGAGTGCTCGGAGCATCCGCAGAAACCAACAAACCAGATCAAGTGTATGCTTCAAGACAAAAAGTTTAGTTCTTTCGCAACAGCATGAATCTCAATGCAATCAATTATAAATGATAGATAAATAACACACTGCAGCATATTAAAAAAATATATCATACCATGATGCTATTTCACAACCAATCTTTGGTATCAACCAAGTTATCAACAAAGGCTGATAGAGCTGTTTTAAAAGAACACACCTTCAGTTTGCCTGCCTACTAAGTACCGAATTGGTGTGTATTTGAGAAACAGTCCCTATACAATGTTTGCCAAGGGATCTCATCAAGGAACCTTCTTCGGGTGCTTTCAGGAACATTTTCACATAGTGCCAGAATAGCAGTGGAGCTGCTTGAACACACTGCTATGTTGATTTGAAGTTTGAAGTCCTTCGTCATATGCCTATACTGCTACAAAACTACATGGGAAGACTTTCCCAGTAGAACGATGAGGATTATATTTTGAAATTACCTATCACCGTTTTATAATAAGACTAGTCTTATTATAAAATGCTATTATACAATCTCGAGAAGACTGAAACAGTAGATACCTGATTATTTTTTCGGGAATTATGTCTATCGAGAATAACACATAAAAAATAATCCCATCTCAGGTGGTGTGGAAATAAGTTCAAATGGAACTAATGACAATACTCAAAACTCAAAACAAAAAAAATAATATAATCACTTTATTTAATCTGACATCCCCTACTTACACTGCGAATTGTTATGATTTCTGGGTGGACACGGAACAGTGGCGTCTTATAATAGATACAGTTCATTTTTTATTTAAAGTTACAGTGACAGATCAAAATTGGAGGTTAAAGGTTGGCAAAAAAAATTAAATGACATAAAGTGCTCGCTAATTGAAATAAAAAGATAAAATATTTGATAATAGACTTAATTTTCTCGATTAAATAAGGATTTTGATCATCAATTCCAAAATTATCATCACTCTCTATTCTCGAACGTTTTTTTTCTGTCAAATCAAATACATTTTCAACAAAGCAAAATAGAACGAATCGCAGTTCAATTTATGACTATCGTAATAAAACAGGTTTGCCAACCTTTACCTACAATTTTCATTTGTCACTGTAACTTTAAATAAAAAATAAACTTTAGTGTGGCAGCCATAGGTGGCAACAAACGAACAAACTAACCTACAATAATCAGAATGAACATTGAAGTTTAGTAAACGCATCGTTCGGATATCTTAGTTTCAACAAATCTTTCATTTGCAAAGTCAATATTCTATTGTAAATTGTAAGCAACATGCATCCCGTTTCCAGGTATCAAGTTGCACGTCGCATGCTACTTTGTTGTGAAAGCTCACTGACACAGACCTTTTACCGCCAAAACTCATTGGGTCCTCTATTCGTCGAGACAGCCCTCGAGCCAGTCTTCTATCTGGTTGTTTATTACGATAGTTTGTTCTCATACCAGACTATGAAAAATAACTTCCAATATACCCTTTGGATATATCGTAGCCTCTTTTCTAGTGAATACTCACAGTAGCGATAGCAATCACGCTTGATACCTGACCATAATTTTGGAAAGGTAGAATAATCTACAATATAAACCACTATTTCTATTGATGCCATTAGAACAAAGGGTCCGGAATAACCAGACTATAATCTTACTTGTATCTTTATATTATTTGTGTTTGAGTTGGTATCTTATCTAACTATTGGTAAATAATGGCAAATAATAAGAAATCAATTGATCCGTTAAAAATGGAATAACCCACACGTCGAAAAGATAAGGTTTGTCATTTCCATTCTGAAGCGATGATAATGGAAAACTAACCCCGCAGTAACTGAGTAACAGATAAACCACAACATTCAATTTAGGAAATGATGTTAGAACTGGTTAATATCAGTGGCGAAGTTAGGGGGGAGCTTGTGGGGGCTCAGCCCCCCAATATTGTCCCCCCCCAAAAAAATTTGGGAGTTTCAATATTTTTACATGAGTATCAATTATGAAGGATAGCTGAAACTACAAACATCATCAATGGATCATAGATTCATTGGAGTAAAAACGTTACCAAAATGCGTTTGAACGATTGTGGCAAAAAATACAAGAGTTGGAGTTGGCCAAAAAAAATGACATAGGGGTAGTTCCTCAAAACGCAAAAAAGCTGAAAGCGTTCGTTCAAGTTCTCAAGGAATATATGGTTTCAATTTTTATTTATTTATGTCAAGACAAATAGATGTGGATGTTTTTTGACTTGTAGATTTTCATTTAGTCTATAGTTATTTATACCAACACCCACTCACATTAACACAAAAAAATATACACATCTTTCGTTCTACCCAGAACCCAGAGTAGATATGATCTTGGGGCTTTCACGTTTTAGTTATTAATCCTGATTTATGGCTGCTAAATAATTAATGAAATTATTCTTCATTTGACATTATTTGGTAAATAGTTTGGGCGAATTGTGATAAAATGGCGAAGGCACGGCCCAAAAATCTTTCGCCTCCGGTGCTACATGATTTTTGCCTGGGGCTCAAGCCCCCCCCTAAGACAAAGACCTAACTTCGCCTATGGTTAATATACAGACGAATAAACGGAGCATGGTTTATCGATTGGAGAAAGATGATGATCAACTGAGAAACCAATAAGAAGCTCGAACCAAATATCCTGCTTAATTCCGAAAAACGAGCCCAGCTTTCAATAGACAATTTAAAAATATTGGGGTATAACGAAATAAAACAGGATCAGCAAGGAGCCAAATTTTCAGAGTACCCAAGTTCGAACGGTACTATTGAGAAGTGTTGAACGATGAGACAGCCATACACAGTTGAATTATATCAAACTTGAATGCTGTTTTGAAATTCAAGATATTCCGAGTATTTCGCGGTAAATCTAAGAATCCATAGAACAACAAAATATGGTATAGTCATTTTTGATTATATTTACTTATGACTGTAATGTATGAAGGCTTTCTCATTTTTTAAATATGGAACTGGGTGTTCATACATGTTAAGAGAGTACTTTTGCTATAATATTGTTATGTGCCATTAAAACTGTTTATTATGGTTTGAATAAAAAGGGAAGACATTAGAACTTGAAGTTCACTGAGTGCCGCCCGTGGGAAAATTGACATGCACACAAAAATCATATCAGAAGAGATAAAAGGATTATGAAAAGAAGCTTAAAATTACTCAAACTTTATAAAATGAGAATTCCAATCAAACAATAAATTTCACGAAATCACGCATTAACGGAAATTATTGACTTCTGAATTCGTCTTCAAGCAAATAATACTTATTTACAAAAATAAACCGTTTTCTTTGTTCTAATTTTTCATATTAATATTTAATCAAAGTAGTTATCTTGGTAGTTATCAATGAAATACATTATTAAAGGTTCAGATTACTTATTGAATCATGATTTAGATATATCATTGAAATGTATTACAACTTGTCAGCCAAAATTAAATATGCTGATGACCTAATATACATTTTGACCGACTGGTAGATTCACGATAATCAGCATAGATGGTTGATGACCTGTGACATAATGATGCTCGTTTTGTATGCTCATATTGCTGATTTGGTACTAATTATTTTTGTCTATGATTAATACTACAAAGTGTACACGAAGAGATTTTAATAATGAGGGTTCATTAGATGCCAATAAAATTTAATGTAGTGGTAAACAAGCTCATTTATTTTGTTTTAATAACTGCTCTTCCAAATTGTAACACACGCTTAAATTTGATATCTACGTCATAGGATAATTTCAAAAAAATAGTTAGTACATTAAAAAATCGTTTCATTTTATGCAAGAGATCCTGTAAACACTCATTTTGTGTTTTCCATTTTTGCATCATTTTATTCATTCGTTTTCTATCTTGGTTCTTTCAATTAATTCTGAGTGAATAGTTAAGGCGAATCAAACCATATTCGAATTAAATTTTATGATAATTTCAATAGCCTTCGTCAACGTTGATGTACCTATCTTCGGATTTATTCACATTAGAATAGACAAAATTATCACAAAAAAAATCGAAATTCTGCACATTGTGGTAAAGTATAATAATATGCAGAAACATTCATGATAATGGTCTTTAGTCTTTAGTGCAGACGTTTTCACTGATCAGCAATGATTGATAGTGATTTGGTATCATCAGTGCTTTTTTCTTGGAGCAAGTTCAAGTGAAATCGTTTGTTCAAATTTGGAAATACAGTTGCTGCTATTACGCGACTGTAAACAAAAAAGGAGAAGTTCATAATATGTCATACACTCTAAAGGCCCAAGCTAGCGGTTTGTAAGCCATTTTTGAAATGTATTTTGGTGATTAGCATATTTTTATAGTGTTCTATGAAGATGGTAGATATCTAGTACCGTTCAAGTTCAAGCTTCATATTAAGCTGTATTATGACATACATAATGTGACTTTAATAATAATAAGTTCCGTTACAAGAATTATTGTAGATTCTATTTTATTTTTCCTATATATTCACATGCATTCCCTTAGCTTTTTTCCAAATTAATATGATCGTGAATGAAAAGTAAAATACCACGTCTTTGCTGCGTAGCAAACATGCAGATATCTGAATTATTTATACAAGTTGATAAAGCACAGTGAATAAACTCATACTTACCAAATCACCTTGTCGAAATCCACATAACAGTAGGTGTTATGTGTCGAAATCTTACAGACTTCTAGCAAAATATTTGTTATTGACGAGGTTATTGATATGTAAACGTTGAAACGGATATAAGTGTAGGCACATCAGACAGGAAATGGATATGTTCTTGTAAGTTTACATTATATCAAAGTAATATTCACTCAAAACTTCAGCGTTGATGATAAATGTATTTTTAGATTGATTTAATTTAGGCAACCTATACTTCTTGAGCTATAGAATAAATTTAGAATGATTGGAGAAATAAAGAGCTTGAGGTGGAGTTTTTTGGAGCGTTGTTATACGATATTGCGTATAATTCACAACTTCCTTTCTCATCCTCACCGTATCTGACAAAAATACCCCAACGCTTCAAAATATCGATTCTCCCAACTGGGGGATGGAGATGTTCAGTGACCTCTTGTGTTGGACCGATCATGCGCACGTTTCAATAGGTTAGCACTTATCTGAGATAAATAGATGAAGTAGAGGAAAAAATCGATTATCTATAGAACTGGAAAGTTTTTCTTTCACGAGCAACACTAGGAAAAATCTTGGAAGTTTCTGGTTACATGAGTCTTCTTCAGAAATGAATACGGCAAATTTTGAATGGAAAACCCGAAGGTCAAAATCACTATATTTATTTTAATTGTGGGAAATCCTCAAAATTTCTATGTCAATGCTGAACTATAGAAAGGTGAAATATTATGTTCTAGTTTTTAAAAATTATGCCAGGAAAACTCAATTGGTTGCGGTATTATCAACCGTTCAATAAATAACGAATAGTATGACATATTTATGAAATGTTTACCTTGGTACACATTATACAAGTCTGCTTATATAACCTTGTTTAACCAGCCTATATTTACAGAATATGGAATGATAACAATTTTTGTTGGTAAAACATATTTTGTTCAATTGAAAACAGAAAACTCAAAGATAAAATCTGAAAATTGGTAGATATAGAATAGTCAAAAAAACACAACTGTTTAACAACCTGGTCCACTATGATTGTTTTCAATGTTTTCAGTGAAGTCAGAGTATTTTTAAACTTTATTCATTCTGTTCCGCGTGAGAAAATAAACTCTAGTGTCGGAAAATAGGCTGTGTTAAATTAAATTCCTACAAATATAAACATGACATATTGAATGAAAGGATCATAGATCATACTAGAGGAATGATAAAACATACCTGAAATTATCTGATGAACATTTTCTTTTTCAGGATGTGGTGGACTATTACGGGAAATTTTGGAAATATCTTACCAATTGATTGGTCCAAATCATATGCCAGAAAATTGCAAATAGACTCTTTGCATTTGGAACAGGTAAGAAGGGACAATTTTTGATCTGCCTACACCCTCTACAACATGCATATGGCTGAAGTTATCCACAGATTTTGTGCTTTCCAAGAATGTATTTGGTGTTAGGTCTTTCATGAGTCATTTTGATAAAAATATTTCAAGATCCTTTTAAAAAGTCGAGAATAATAATTAATAAATAAGATTTTACGATTATCGTCGTAGGATCCATCAGGCACGCTCCCTTGTCTGTCTTCTCAAGAAGTGGGGTGAGATACGGAATCAAATCATGTAGGTAGTTGCTCAAATCTACATTTTGGCAATTTAAATAATAACTTTGAGTTAAATAACGTGAAATCGATTTGAAGTTGATATGCGAGAATTAATTCTTTGATTTTCTACACACCTGCAGGTTCAAAAAGACAATCCTTCGACCTTCGAGAAATCAGTAATTACCATTACATGTCCCAAATAACAAAAAATTAACAATGGCAACCAGATGTTTTACATACATATTTAATTCCAGTTTTATGTCCCACACAAAAAGCGATTTCAAGGCAATATTCGGATGACTCGTCCGTGGATGTGTTAAAATAATCAGCCTCAATTGTTGTCTATTTACTCATAGTGTCATACATCTCTGACCGACATATTTGCTTTAATGAAATGTAATGTAGAAATGGTTTGCAACTGGCGTTACGTGATTTTTGACGAAGTTGATTTTAATGTGGCAATTGGCAGATGCCCAAACGGAAAAAAATCTCAATGCATCAATCGCGTAAGCCATTCTAAAGAAGAAAAATACAATTCAAAAGAATCTTTTCTAAACCTCACCTCTCCAATTACATAATATTTAATTTATATCATGTAGGAGGAACAAATTATCTTTATTGCTCGGATTTTAAAGTTTTCTTTGTTCATATGTAAAGTTACTTGAGAAGCTTATGATATGCTTTTATCCATAAACAAAAGGACTTGAATATACGTATACTTAATAAATAACATATTTCAATTGACTGACTCATCATCGCCGAGCTATTGAAGCTGGGAATATGGAATTTTGCCAGAAGGATACCTTCATAATGTTTACACCCACTAATAAGGAGGCATTTCTCAAATTTTAAGGTCCGTTATTTTAGTAGAGAGAAGCATCAACTTTCTTTTGAGGCTTTTGATTAGAATCAAATTAACATGAGTTCCATTGTTTTCAAAATTCCACCCTTAAGATGATGGAATAAGGTATGAAAGTTTGTAAGGAAGTTCGTCATTTTTGGGGATGAAAGTTTCCACATAGAAGTATGAAATAAATGAGACGTTGATCGATGCTGGCGGGCTTACCTGCTGTAGTTTTGTTTGCATGAAATTGCAACGTGAGCTGAGTACAGCTAGCGGAGGGGGTGAATAGCCGGCTAGTTTCATATAAAATTATAAATATTATGATAACAATCTAGCTTTCCACAGTTCTACTACATACAGAAACATACGTTTTTCAAGAATCAACACATCTTGTGAATCTGAGGAATCATCTCAAATGAACGTACATCAATAAGTTAACATTTGCATTGATTGCACTGTTTGCAGTAGTAACATTTTATTTCTTGTTTTCTAAAATACATCATAAGATTGTTTATGATTGTGAGGCAGATAAGCTGGATAGTGGATACCATATAGTATGAAAGACTAATATGAGACATAAGGATATTTCCATGAATCAGACTGCGCAGATGATTATCGAATCATTTTTTTAAACAACAAACTTCAAATATCCAAAATTCAAACATTTTGACCAAGGAGCCCATATAAACCTGCTTTCAATTAGGCCCGAACAAATGTTTAACTGGCTTCGTAATGTCGCTTCAACTTACTGTGACTCATGACAGATTTGCTCATTTGATATGTAATATGTAACACGACTCTTTTGTGGCTTTCGTAGAAACGGGATTTGAGGAAAACTTATGAGTGTGATTTAAATGACGGAAGCAGTAAAGTAAAATACATCATTCTTGCTTCAGGTTTCATCTTATTCTCAGGGTGATCAAATTAAATGCATTTAGGAAACAAGAAACCTTGAAACCTCCATACATCGCTAATGTACTCAAAATAATAGAATAAATCGTCTTAAGGTGCGTCCCCACTTGCAACAAAACACCGAACCGTTGCGAACCCCGTCGCGAACATTGCAACATCACGGCGTGCCACTGGTTGCTACAATAAATAAATGGGGTGGTATAATTACTTGCATTTTTTGAAATACACCCATATACTTCACTCACCCAACAACTGACAAGAATGATATTGGAGTGAAAGCATTTCATCTTCCTCCATCCATAACATAAAACCGACAACTGGCGTAATTCAAATCATGACAAAGTTGGTACTCTAAAAATTTATTAAGTTGTAGGAATACTTTATCATGTCTGCCTATAGTGCACTGCCTATAGTTCATCCTAATGCACAACAGCCCAGTTTGGGTTCTAAATTATAGCCGGTTCCGAACAGTTCTAGAACCTACTACACATGCGCACTTGAATATCACGATGGTAATATAACTTGGAACCAAAACAAAGCTAACAATTTTTGTCATGCCTTATTGTACAACCTTTTTTTTTGCTGTATTGTGTCGATGCACTTTACACATCCATCCTTAAATAATTTCAACTCTTTGTTGAACTTCTCAATTTAATGCCCTTTTTTATCACACTTTCATTATGCTCTGTCAATTCCCCTATATAAATTCCATCAGCTTATAACCAAGTTTTTTCCACTTTTGTGATACGTTAAGTAAGTACCTATCGTTTATTTTTAAAAATCACGGAATTGATAGAAAATAGTTTTTATATTTTGTGAAAAAACTACGCACATAACTGTTATTATTTTTATTAATTAAATTACTCAAAATGTTGCATACCTACAATATAAAAATCGAACAATTCAAATCCGATTTAGTTGAACCACTTATTCAGAATGATTCATTCTCCCAGCAACCACAAACATCAGATGATGACCTAGATCTTTCCTCGGAAGATGAGCAAGTAGCAAATGATCTGGACATGCATGCTCTCATTTTGGGAGGAATCCAAACTGACGCAGAGCCATTGAAAACAGCAGACGAGGTAACATATTATTGAAACTTTTGATCAGTTTGAACGATTATCATTCAGGTGATCCAAGAAATAGACGATATGATGCAAGACGAAGAATTCTCATCCGACGAAAGTCCCAAAGATTGTTTCGAAAATAGCGAAGTGATGGAGAAGGCCAAAGAAGTGTTAGCCTCACCTCTTTATGAAGACAGTAGGAATACTTTTTTGTAAATGAAATACATCAAAAACTACTACTTCCCAATTCTAGAACTCCGAGACCTGAGCCTTTCTCAACTTAACGAGCTTTTCCTAGAACTGGAGGTGTTGATCAGAGAATTTTCAGAGACTCTTATCAATGAACTGGCACTACGAGATGAGTTGGAGTATGAGAAGGAACTAAAAAATACATTTATTTCACTGTTGTTGGCTGTTCAGAATAAGCGGCGGCAGTATCATGTCGAAAAGAAGAGGAACTCCAAAAATAAAACAGTAACTACACCAAATGGATTAGATCCAAAGGTAAAAACGTATTACATACACCCGATGTTCATGATAATATTTATTTTTATTTTAGTATTTAACCACAGTCATTCCATACCACATAGATAATGGGACTCCTGATAATCAAACTTTACAAGTATTAATCAAAAGTGAGTCTATATATCCACAAGAACGAAGATTTTATATTTGTATTATTGACTTTCAGTACTCAAAGCCATAAATGAAGATAGCCCCACGGTTCCAACATTACTCACTGACTATATACTAAAAGGTAATCCACTACATTAGTTTCTGGTACTAACTAAATTTTGGAAAGCAGTCTTCATATTCTCTGATACCTCAATTCCATATAAAACTTTTGTTTGCATCCGGGATTATAACAAATCTCCATTTTGTAACTCCTGTTCTGATGACAAAACTATAGTTAATCATTCCTTTGACCAACAACTATAAAGTTTCTTTGTTTCAGTCATATGTCCAACTTGAACTGCTTCTAGAAAATCAAGTTTCCGGCGCACAAGAAAACTTTTTCTTGACACCTCTCCATAGTTTAATTTTAGATTAGTCTATAAGTTCGGCTTCTTTAACAAAAGCAAACAGTTCCGAAATCAATAGAACAATATTGTATCCTATTGCAATATGTTTTAGCTGCTGAAAGAATCAAGTTGATATTTTCAAAATATGTATTTTTAAAATGATTGATTTGTTTTTGTATGTGTCATATCTGATTCTAGTCTATATATTTTTAGACCTTTATACATTATTTCTAACTTGTTTGTATAAACTTGGTATGTGAGTATTACTTGTGGTTGATGTTGATTATTTTAATTTAGAGCTTTCTGTGATTTTCAATTGATATACTGTGGGTATATATTTATTTTTGCGTAATGTATTTATTGTATAAAACTGTATGTATTTTCGCTAAATTCCACTTTGAATTATTTTTGAGCAACTACTATGATTGAGCTTGTATATAGTAAAAATAATCTCCTATACTTTGTTCAGAACAAAGAAACTGAAATCAGAATGTATTCTCGCACAAAAAATGACGTTAAATAAACATTTAAGTTTCCATTTCATTCATAAACATACTTGTCTTAGATTACCTTAACTGTTACCTCCAATTTTCTATTGTGCTACAAACTATTAAATTATGTGCTTGAATTCTATAAGGAGTTAATAAGGTTTTCTTATGAATGTCACATAAAAGGATGTGCTCCAGATTGAAGCAAGCTTAAAATAAAAATGTCATAACTTGAAATTTATACTTATTTGCTCTATCCCGATGATATAAATGTTCTGTTCCAATTTATATCCATAGTGTTCGAACTTTTTCGCTTCCATTGCACATATCAATCAATAACCTGCCAAAATAACCACCCAGTTCTTGTAGAGTACCTATGCGCCATGATCTCAATTTGTCCTCATTTTTTTTCTTTAGAAAAACTTACACTATATTCATAGAATCTATCAAAGTTCTAAAGTACTACATGGCAGCTCCTGTTAAGAGTGCAGTAAGCAATGATTTTGATAGAGGTACCTCTACCAAGCTAAAACTACTTGAACATTATCCAAGGAACTATTCTACATTATGATCTGAAGTGCTTTTAAGGACCCCTGATTGATATAGTTTATGAGGTGGGAATCGTAATTGAAAATCGTCAAATATGATTAAAATTATTGGATTGATTCATGTAAGGAATTTGTCACCATTCAAACATACAAAAAACTACAGGTTGAAATTCTTGGAAAATATCCTCTGATAAAAAACGCTAATGCCGCATTTTTTTTAGGTGTACAGTAAAGACGAAAATTATGAACAATTAAAGCGAGAAAATTTTGCTTTGAGGATACACAATTCAACCTATGGAATGCAGGTGAACATCGATAAGTCTAAAAGGAAGTACCTACAGGG
Organism: Orchestes rusci; assembly: GCA_958502075.1. Taxonomy (NCBI): domain Eukaryota; kingdom Metazoa; phylum Arthropoda; class Insecta; order Coleoptera; family Curculionidae; genus Orchestes; species Orchestes rusci. Next base: position 32,559,995 of record OY293304.1, on the reverse strand, counting down.
TGTCCCTGCTAAAGGTTTCACCCTATATAAATAACGGCCCCCAATAAAAAAATTAAAACGCACGGACACTCCGAACTTTACCCCAAAAACTTGAGGTTTTTGCTCGCTTTGGATTGAAACACATCTTCGACGAAAGAGTCGAGTGTTAGTTCATTTTGAAGATCCTCATCATCCCCTTAGTTTGAAGAATCTTACAATCTGACTCCTGTAATTAATCGAGAAGATAACTGAAAAAATAAATACATTTCAACAGGCTGATGTCATATCAACAGGAATGACAGCAGAGACTGAAACTCGGCAGTTGTAATCAGGGTTTAAGGTTGAAGGACCTTAAAAAAAACCGTCGATTTGATATCATGTGGAAAATAGGGATACAATGTTTGTTACTGAAGCCCAAAAAGAGGCGAATCTTGGGTATGTTCATTCAAGCACGGCAGATTAACATTAACCTTGCATCCTGTTGCATGAGTACCTCCACTTTAACTAAAAAAAATCCATACCTAGTCGGAATTATTTGAGTGCGTCAGATTGAGTAAGGTGGAAAGGGTCACAAACTTGCAAAAAGAAATCACTTCGGCACTCACTTCGAGTGCAGTCTTTTTTTCCATTTTGAAAAAATAACACGTCCCCTGTACCGCAATTTTTGACATCATTCGCATGCACGCGTACGCGATCCTCTGCGGTGGGGATTTTTAGGAATGTTGCAAGCGATCCAAGAGGTACCAAATTTCGATATTTCAGTGTGAGCGGTTTCGCAAATATTGAGAAAGGCCGTCTTTAGAGTGCCGATGCATCCATGTAAAAGATTACAATTTTGTCGAAAACTACTAGCTTTATCAATGTGAACTGAGTATTTCTTTTTCACCTTAAAATCCTTCCTATTCTTAAATCTGAATGTTGAAAAAAGTATACATTGAAATTTTGAAATTTTGAATTCAAATTCTGATTCAGCATTGAAATTTTACGCGATGTATTAAATCGCATGATTTTCTTTATGAACGGTTTCTGAAATACTGAAGAAAAAGGAGTGTGTCTCAGTGTGTCAGGAAACACCCTGTAAAATCAAGATTTTCAATGTTTGCAAGGAGATCCAATCAACAATCAACCGTGATCTCGAGTTCAGCAAATATAGGATTTGTTTTTTGTGTGGACAGTTATTGCTTTCAAATACACAGGCCAACACCGTACGTACTTAATTATCAATACATGTGTTTATAGGTTGCGTTGGAACTTTTTCAAGTAGTCATTAAGAGAATCCCTTCAATAATAGTCAAATTCTCAAATTATGGATCACCATCACATATCACTCAAAAATCACTATTGCTATAGGTAGGTAAGTACTTCGTTTTTTTTCTCGCATTGTCAAAAAGCATTATTAGGGTCCACATAAGATCCTGTCTGAATATCTGACGAGCTCGAGTAATGTTTTGTTACTAATTTCCAACCGTTCCGTGTGGCTTTCACTATGCAACCAATGCAACCAGGTCGCCATGGTTGCATAGAGTATGAATGTAAGGAGCATTCTTGCAACTAGTCGCACGTCACGTGATACATTGCTGTGAAAGCCGCCTTAAGGTGCGTCCCATCATGCAACAAAGCAGCGAACCGAACGCCATCGAGAACCTCGTCGCGAGCGCCGTTGCGAACCCTGTCGTTTTACCAGTCGTGGTTCTTTTGGCGATAACGATCGCTGCATTGTTGTTTGTAGCAATCTGGAGAAACGAGAACGGACAGACTGAAATTTCGATTTTTTAGCGTCAGTTGTTGGTTTATGTTATTGCATTGTTGTAGTGCAGTAAATAGGTTGTTTTGTTGTTTCCAGTGTTTCTTATCAGATTCGAATATTAATAAAGTGAACTCAAGAGCGACCATGATTGAACTAATTGAGAGTTTTCGAAAAAAAGAACTTTAATGGGTTGCAAAGCATCCCTCCCAAGTAACACAGAACGATTTATAAAAGTTCTATAGTGGCATAATATTATGAAGTCTAGCATAATGGAAATTTGTACGGTTGGTGGTTGTTGTGCAAAAAGCTGTCGATAGTTCAGACACGGGGGCATACAAATCAAATCAAATCAAATCAAATATGCTTTATTGCCACAAAAAAAATTAAATACATTTTATGGACAAAGCAAATACAAATGCAAAATGGTAGAGTAAAAACAATACAAAACATGATAATAGTATACATTACGTGAACAATTACGTGAACAATAGAACAAAACTAGTACAAATATATTTTCCCAATATTTTGTCAAATTTAAATTTAATTGGAAATTGCTCATGGAAAACAATAAACATTGGCACACTTCCAGTTATGTGATGATGATGTGAACACAGCAAAATCAACAATTGTGTGTAGGGTAGAACAATTAATAATACTGCGGTGTTAAAAATCGAACCGGGAACCAACGATTTCTCACGTTTTTTTTTCGCTTCCCATTCAAAAAATAAACATCAGGTGCGGTGGACCCGAAATTTAATTTATAAATCTGAAGTCACCTTGTTTCCGCCCTGCCTGCAGCATGTAATTATTTTTGATTTAAATATCAAATAAGGAACTTGGGGTTGTTTACATTATTGTAACCAAAACGTGTCGATATCCATTTTCTATTCAGGAAATAAGCAACAGTCGAGGTGCGCGACCTCAGTGCAATTTGAACTTGACCCTACTGTGTTGTATGAATTACCAAACTAGGCGATTGTTGACCCCTAAAAAATATGAAAACTCCAATGTTCACTGAATGCCCTAGAACAACTTCCACTTCACCAATGAGTTATTGTGAAACTGCCGCGTATGGTGCCCAAACAGAAATATGGAACTATCCCGTGAAAAACTCATTTATACCTAAGTGAACACGACCTGCCAGATAAATTTTACTGTGATAATGTACTCTGCTACTTCGTAAAAATACTATTCGCTATCGAAATTAGGAAAACTAACCATTTTCGAAATAAATAAAAATATATTATTAAAACTTTTTTTTCAAAATAACAATATTTTTTGAATAACCATATCTATTCGAAATAGATATCCTATATGAATACTGGTCATTTTTATGAACAAAATCTATATTATATTCAATTTTTGTAAAAAAATAAAATTCCATTTCATCAATCAAAAGCAGATTTCACAAAACAATATGGAGTCACTGATGATGATCACTGGTTAGCAAAGATTTATAAATCTTTGCTAACTTGTGTATATAAATCTTTGCTGTTAGTAACTCAAAGAAGAAATTAAATGGCTTATAGCTATCTTTTATCTGTCGAGTATGGCTGATGTCCATATTCTGGAATTGTGGATTTTATATTTTTGAGGGGTTACCTATATACAATAAAAAAGCGTTAATAGACCCCTTTCAATAAAAATACTCATTATTCTGCGTAGTGGCATTACGCGTTCCAAATTTGCTTAAACAGGTAATCTGGCTCTTTACATGTTACCATTTTATAATAAGACTATATCAAGATATTTCCCATGCTAAGAATTCTCCCGTCCTCAAACATCTCCAAATCGATGTTTCCACTTACAATCGAGGACGGTAACTAACTAGATTCGCCCGAAAAATATTCGATATTCACCATAATCACAAACTTAGATAGATAGATAGCAGAGGGCTCTGGTCAAAGTAGAACTTTCAAGTACCAACAGATGGTGATTTGGTTTTTGAACTGCTTTGAAGATGTTAATTATAGCCTTTGGATTTGTATGGGAGAGTATTCTCAAGTGTGTCAGGTGAAAACAATTCACGTCACCGATTTTGTTTAAACTCTGGTAGATTGTTGTTATTGTTCATAGTAACCGATATTGAAAAGAATTTTTTTCCAAAAACATTTTAAAACACCTACTTTAGGTAGGTATATGAGTTTGAAATTTTGCACTAGCTTTCTTGAAATTCTTGCCTATCTCACGTCACTCTTACGATCCGTATTCCCAATTAGTGACCATCATACTATCGGAATTGGAATGGGGAATTAAAAAAAAAAGATTTAAAATTTCACAATGATTGAGAATTACCATAAATTATGTTTTTTTTGCAAAATGTTTGCAACAAAATTTCTCAACTAAAATTGACTATTTCTTTCGAGAGCAAGAAAGACTTTCAAAGATACCGGTGGCAAATTTATTCCACCTGAATATAGTTTTTTTCTGAAGCGGCTACTAACCACGTGAACTTTGGTTCGATTTATGAACAACAATATCAATCTAAGGATGTGTTTGTTATTTCAATATCATATTATTATTCTGTGTAGCGCGGAATATAAAGAATACGAAAGATATATAAAGGATACGAAAGATTCGTATATTCTTATCGTTTTCCGAGGAAATTTTAAATGATATTCAATAATTTGATAATAAGAATGATAAAATGGTTCATTTATATCCCTCCAATGCCCATCAAGAGCGTTGTTGTAGACTTAAAAATAATAATATTTGATGACCAAGTTCAAAGGTTTGTCTATAGTTTTTCTTCTCATATCTTATGTAGATAATGATAGTTTGATAAATTAGATTATATTATGCCCGATTTAACAAAATCACGTGGATAGTTCTGCAAATAAATAAAGTAGAATATACTTATAAAATATTTTTTGATTATAATATACAGTGTGTCCACGGATTGGGTTTCGGTAAGGTATGTATAAATGACAACCATTTTCCGAGTTAGATTTTGATATTCTGTTCGGTCTCAAACTAAGATGTTGAGAGAATGAACCAAATCAATTTATTGAGAAAAGTTGTTTAGAATTAAAAGCTTAAGCAGTCTCAATTTTCAGACAAATCCGATATTCTTTGATTTTGCAAGTACCTATGTTATGAAATTGATAATTATCAATTAATTTCTGATTTTTGTCCAGTTCGTAATGATTTTTGTCAACAATAAACGTTTTATATTGTTATAGTCGATTATTTATTCATTTTTGTTTTAGCATTATTTCAAATTCAGTCATCTTCGATTGATCTATCTGAAAATTGGGAGTATGCTTGAGCTTTTAATTCTAAACAATTTCTCTCAATAAACTTTTCTGATATCTGTCAAAACAAAGGTACTTTACTCTTGTCAATTTTCACTAAATCAATAATTCCAAACCCCACCTGTATATTAAACAATTAATTGATTTCGCTCATTTTCTCAACATATCGTAGTTTTAGAGGCAGGACCGATTCCCAGAATATCAGAATCTAACTCGGAAAATGTTTGTCATTTTACCTTACCGAAACCCAATCCGTAGACACACTGAATGTACATATTATTGAATAATATCATTTTATAGATGAAATACCTTTGCGTATTATACAACTACTTATCCACTGTGAAATAAATGCAAGGCAGTATTGTAAGAGGAAATATTTGATCGCTAATTGAAATAAATAATGGACATTTCCGGGAATAATGGAAATATTTCACCCTCTTATACGGAGTATAGAAAGGCGACTTTCTGAGGTAGAAAAGCATCAAAAAAATTCGAAGAGACGTCGTTGCCGCTATGATTGTTCAATTGATTTGTTTGTTTGAATTTGGTTTATTGCACTAACAGCGAAAGTGAGATCATAATGTCATCGAATGATCAACGTGTCAAAATGACAGAAAATGATTAGTTCTTTTATAAATGACTTTGAGGTCCCAGAAAGAATGGGACATACGGTAACAGCAGATTCCTCACACAAAAATGTTGCGATCGCCCCGAACTTATCTATCCCGAAAGTTGATATGAACCAATGTGGAGTAGCCGTTTTCAAGATATTTGCACTCTGTAATCCATGCAGTGTGGTTTCGAATGTAAAATTTAGACATAGGGGGCATCGAAAATGCCGTTGTCAAGTTAATTTTGACAATAAGCGTTTTGATGTTCAATGATTCTTATAAAAAAAAACTAGAAAAAAATGGAGAACATTTTTCAAACAAATTTCATATTTTTTTTCTTGGTAAAAAAAATATAAAATCAGATTACATTTTTTTTAATCAAAAGAAATTGAGCGATCAAGCTAATGTCAAAATTAACATGATAACACCGTTTTCAAAAACCCCTATGTTTATTTTCAAAATTTTCCATTTGAAACCACATTGCATGGATTACTTCAAGTTCAAATATCTTGAAAAAGGTTGCTCGTAGCCACTTCTACAAAGTATACCTTTTTCATATAAATGTGATGGAGAAATCAGTTTCTCAATTTCAAAGAAATATACGGGTGCGTACAAAAAAGTTATGATTATTTGAATGAGTGAAAGGGTGTGTAAGTGGCGCCCCTTACAAATAAGAGCAATTCCGTGCTCAGATTTGAATTTTGCATATCAAACAACCCCCATAATAAACCAAATCTCATCAATATCACTCGATTATTTCGAAAGTTATTCAAATAAATCAAAAATGAAAATTCAACTCTGATACCCTGTATCCTCTATTCATATCAACTTTCGGGATAGACAAGTTGGGTGCGATCACAATATTTTTGTATGAGGAATCTGCTGTTACCGCATGTCCCATTCTTTCTGTGACACCCTGTACAATAATGATTTTTTCACACAAAATCAAGTTTTGCTAAGCATGTGGATGTGAGGCTTAGTTCATTGAATTACATACCTATAGATTCATTGAAAAAGGCTGGCATTATTTGTGAAATCTTTTTAGAATTCTTCAATTTGTTTCTAATAATTCAATGGATATTTTTTTTAATTTGATATTTTTGTTGTAACGTTTATTTTGAATGTCTCCATGTATTTCTGAATTTTCCAGAAATATTAACAAAATGCATATTTCCCAGAATTTAACGCTACAGGGTATATTGTTCTAGATTTCTTGAAATTGTAATCAGCCAGAAGTGTGGCGAAAACTAATTATTCAAAATAGTTCTTTGATGGTGATTTACGACCCATTCACCAATAAAAGTAGCGCCATTGGAGAAAACGTCTAGCCCCTTGGCTTTTCCCGGGTTTAGCCACCTTTTTATACATTTTATAATGTTTATTGTAAAATGCTTTAGTTACCTTGAATATTTGTGCAAGAAATATTTAGTTTGCAAAGTGAGGTGCAGAGAGTATATTCGTTGATTTGTTGATTCCCTTTTTGTTTTTTAAAATGTTCACAATGAATCAAGCTACAATAATTTGAAAAAACATCATGTTTTTAAATTCTTTACTCCACAGAATATTTGAAAATTTTGGTGTCAAACTATGATGATTCGATATGCATTAGGTGCAATGTCCTGATCTAACTTCAAAACATTCTGTGGAGTATACAGAGTGTTTCCTGATTGCCTACATCAAATTTAGGGACGTACTCCTGAGCAAATTTCACGAAAAAAAAACATATAAACTTAGGTCCGGATAAGTGCATTGTTTTTGTGATATAGGGTGTTGAACTTGAAAAAAAATTTACGCAACTGAAATTATTGTGATTTTCATTTTTTTCTTGAATGACTCAACCAAAAACACAACCTTTTTGTCCAATAGGTTTTTTTTGTATCTGGCCTGGTTTCATTTGTTGTAGAATACTCTGAATACTTTACCCGTGTAAAGAAAGTATAACAAAAATTTGCGAAGTTTAAAAGTTTTTTTTTTTTTTGACAACCAGGCCAGATACGAAAAAACTCTAAGAAGTAAAAAAGTTGTATTTTCGTATGTTTATAATTTAACAAAAATATTCGGTAAGATGGCCGTCGGGCAATGGTCTTTATAATTTCTATCTAGCTAAGGCTACATTAGGCTTTCATTACAAAAAATTGATCTGCCAAATAATAAAATCGGTTCAAGGATATTTTGTAACATTCGTAAAAGACCCATTTTTTAAAAAGTTTAACACCATGTACCTTGAAAACCATGCATTTTCGGACCCACGTTCATATGAACTTTTTTTCATGAAATACTCAGGAATACGCCTTCAAATTTGAAGTACGCAATCATAAAACACCCTGTTCTAATAGACAAAATCAGAAACTATTATTGAAAACAGTTGATCAGAACTAAAGACCTTGTTCAAATATGCAATTAGGTACACCCATCCACAATTTTTTCTATTATGAATGAATATCTAGCTCTTGTGATTTTTTTATTTTGTCTAACAATTTTGCAATTTAAACACGTAATGAGTGCATATTTAATATTGTCAATGAGAAAATACATACAAATAATGTTTTCAATATAAATGGGTGTACCCAGGTAGCAAGCTGATATTTGGTGATATTTGGTCGAAGACGTCATATTTCCTAAAAATGACGACATAAACACGTCACTTTGACGACGTCACATCAACTATTCCATATGTCGTCAAAATCACGTTATTTTTTGGACGAAATATGGGTGTTTATTGATTAAGTTCTTTTCAGTAGCTTCTGCTATTAAAAAATGGAAAAGACAATTTTCATCTTTTTCAAAAAACATGTTTAAAAAAAATTGTACTGAAAACAACGTGGACAGCAAAAAAATGTTTTATCTCCGAGACTGTTAGAGATTATATACTTTGATGTCAGATAAACAAGTAGTCTTCATTGATTCCGACAGTTTTTCAACTTCTCATTTATTTTAGAAATATAACGTCCTTGTTCACGTCAATCCCTGGTACCAGTTGTACCTGATGCCGAATGTCATTGTGATATTAGAAATTGTCATTGTCTCCAATTTTGCACGACCAGTTGTCGAAAATTAAATAATATAAAAAACCTTGTCAATGTTTGTGTGACCAAAAGAAGAGAAAACACCCCAACAGTCCTGGTTGACATTTTTGGTTCAAATGGTAATAGATCAGCCCATTCTTAATTGTTGCTGTAATAGACTAGAGACTGCAATACTTATGCCCCCGTTTTTATCAATTGCAACAATTCTTTTACAGCGGGAAACACACACGTTTGCAAATGTATTCAAAATCCGCGCCACAAACGGCCGCGCGCTTTCCTAGCTGTAGAAATTTGAACTACGTTGATTGAGTGCCAATGAGCAGGCTAGAAAGAATTCCTACGCGTGGACTATTACCCATAATGCCTCGTTATTCGCGTCACTCGTCATCAAAATAGTTTTCGGTAAGTTCTTTTCACAGTAAATCAATTTTAAAGGTATTTATTTAGGTGAAATTGCAATGATTTGCTTTGGGGCTTTGGGAGAATGGCGGGATAGTACCTATAGCTTTGGAATCTAACAATGAAAAGAGATTCAAAGTTCTAGAGAATAATTGTATTCTCTAGAACTCTGAATCTCTTTTCACAGTCTCAAAATGTATCAAACTCTGCTAATCGAATATGTCCAATTCAAATTTTGCGGTTATAGCTCGGGTTAAGGTTAGAATCCACCTTTGGTTTTTGTGCTTGATCGTTGATTGTTGACTGGAATTTGTATAAGGCTATATTAATACACGTAATAGCTCTATTCGTATAGCCAATTACAAATCAGATAGTGATTTGATTGTTTTTAATTACATAACTAGCATTTATTATAGAATACTATCAATTTCAGATAATTTGGAAAGGGCCTTGAAAAAGTGTAAAGAAGCAGAAGATACCTCAAATTTAGACATAGATATGGACAGCATTTTTTTCATTAAAAGTTGTCATAAATAATTTACCTACGTATTTTTATTTCAACCCGAATATACAAAAGCACCTGTATTAGGCTGCAAAATGACGTCATATGTTCTGCACATGATGCCGTCGATTCGACGTCACATAATGACGTCATCTTACCTCTGACATATTCACGTCATCCTACCGTTAATATGTCGTCATTTTTAAGGTCATTTCGACGTTAAGGGTGACGAAAAAATTACGTCATAGTAACGGCAGCGGGCTACCTGGGTAATGACTCTAATGGACAATTGGCTGTTTTTACGGAAATATGGAAAATATCAGGATTATTAACTATACGTATATAAATTATCAAGTCATTTGAAAATTTATACAAATTGTCCATTGCATTGCGTATTTAAACGTGGTTCTTAGTTTCGATCAACTTTTTTTGGAAACAACCTTTCATATTGTCAAAAATAAAGGTTCTTTACTCTTGAGCAAAATACATGTTCTAATAAGCCTCGTATACGACTAAAAAAAATGTTACCACATGATTGTGTTTCAGACATGAACATGTAGAATGTAGAACTTTTTATGAAGAATAACTTGTTTTCTATAGACTATAATAATAAAAAGGTTTTCCAAGTCTTCGTAACTTGGAACCATATTATGTCATTGGGTCCAGGTTACGGTTACGTACAGTATACCTGATCTTCATTCTTTATTACCTGCAAAAGAACCCATTACCATTTGATAATTTTCGGTAACAAATAAAGATCAAGTACCTTTACACTTCACTTTGAAACACATTTATTAATTTCCATATATACATTAGAAAGTACCTGTACAGGTACTTTTTCTAAAGGGCCTTATATCGGAAAGTAATAGTGATACGCTTAAACAAATTCACACTCTTTTTGAAAATAGTGGCAGTTTTCTATCACTTCCTTTTATACCGGAAGTAGATACCAACTTCCTTATTTTAAATGGGAAGCCTCATTTTTTATTTCACATTTAGATTCCTTCTTGAAAATTAAGGACAGTTTATCCAATAATATCCATGGCCATCTTTGACCATTTTGGAGATATTTGCATTTTAAGAAAAAAAAATGAGTTAGGTTAGTGGGGTACTTTGAAGCTTTGTATCTCAGAGACTATTAGATGTAAAACTATAAAATTTTGGAGGTTTCTATAAAAAATGTTGGTCATCCAAATAGCCTTGATCAATTTTTACAATAATCTACAATGTCTTGACAATTTAAGAAAAACAGACGGCTTTTCCAAAAAAACTCGGGTTTTTCAAATGGAATACCATTTTTTAATTCAGATATGGATTCTTGACAAAATTTTATTTCGATTGACACTATACATTGTCACATACCTTAAATTGATAGTTTTCAAGTTATTTTCATTTTAAAATTAATCCATTGAAAAATATGCAAATAGCTTGAAAACCATTAATTTTAAATACAGTATATTATTATTTACTTTTCTGTTTAAATATTAAGATCAGTTTATCAAATATGACATCTATGGCCATCTCTCAACGATCTGGAAATATTTGCATTTTAAGAAAAAAAAAATACAGTTAAGTGGGGTACTTTGACGCAACAACACAATAATCTACTACATACCACAAATCATAAAAAAAAGTCTTTTTGAAAAAACTCCGGTTTTTCAAACGGAATACTTCTTGTTCTAATTCAGATAATAATTTTAGACAAACTCTTTATTCGATAGACATGATATTCTGCTCTACATAAAAAAAACAAAAGATTTGATTATAGATAAAATTTTCTTTCGTTTTATACTACATTGTCCTACAGCTAGAAGTGATATCATGTTATTCAAATTTTTTTCAATAAAGTAATTTGAAAATCTGAATAACTTCAAAACTATCAATTTTAAGTATAAGACAATGTAGTGTCAATCAAACGAAAATTTTGTAAAGGATAAACATCTGAAATGAAAAATGGGATATTCCATATAGATACCCGAGTTTTTTTGGAAAAACTGAAGTTTTTTGTTTTTCATAATTTGCCAAGACCCTGTAGATTATAGTAAAGAATGATCAAGATCATTTGAAAAACCCAGCATTTTTTATAGGTAACCCCAAAATTGAATTTTCTTACGTCTAATAGTCTCTGAGATACAGAGCCTCAAAGCACCCAGGTAAACTCTCATTTTTTTTCTTAAAATGCAACTATTTCCAAAATGGTCAAAGAAAAAGAAGGCCATATATATTATTCAGTAAACTGACCTTAATTTTCAAAAAGGAATCTAAATGTGAAATAAAAAATTTGGTTACTCATTTAAAGTAAGGAAGTTGGTAGCTACTTCCGGCATAACCGGAAGTTATAGAAAGCTGCCAGTATTTTAAAAAATTAGTTCATGGTCAAGAACCTTTGTGTGAGAATTTTTATGAGCGTATCACTATTACTTTTAAAAGAAAGACCCTGTATAAGAACTGGTTTGATTAATTTTTCAAGTGAACAATCACTACTTGTTGAATAGATGTTATTAGATTTCCAGATAAGTGATTTGGTGTGAAGTTTTTGATGGGATGTGGCGGAATACCCAACAAAATCTGGTAAATAGTGTAAGTAATAATAATTGTATTAAAATAATTTATTTCATTTTCATATTATTCCAATCAGGTACCTAATCACTTCAGTGGGCACAGGAATATGAAAATTGGTCAAGACATGACTGGGCCCCTATTCTGTTCACCGATGAATCCCGAATCGGACTAGCACCTGATTACCTGATACACGCAGAGACGCAGAACAAGAGTATGGTGACGACAGAGAGAATATAACAGTAAACTATTCTCTCTGGGTGACGATCTGAAAACGCAGAGCGCTTGGCAGCTACGCGGGACGCGTATTCACCGACCATCTAGAGTAGACGACACAAAAATGAACAGGCCGCTTCTTTAGGCATGCGCATTGAAATGATATTTCGGTCATTTCGGTGTTTATTTTTCAAGATTTGAATTTGTGATTTCTGGCGAACAGTTTATTTTCCATTGATTATTGGCTAAAAGTATTATATTGTTTATATAGATTTATATTTTTCGTATTTAGAGACTTCTGTTAGTTCTGTGTGTGTTGAACAAAGTTAAACTAAAACCTGTTTGTTTCAGGTGAAGGTCGCGAAGTGGGCCATTTTAAAAATTTTAATTTGAGCGCGAACAATTATAACATGCATATTTTGTGTATGTAATGCCCTAATTTAAATGTTCTTGAGTAAAAGGAGATCGGTATTATGCCATTTATACACTCGTTAATACATAGGTACTGATTTTTTTAAAATTAAATTAAAATAGGTATACATAATTTCATTGACTATAAAAAAAAATTGACTTTTAATTCAAAGTAGGGTTCAAAGTGTGTAAATGTAAAAATTATTTCTGAAGAAAAACAAGCCAATTAAATTTGTTATAAGTTTATTTTTAATTACATTATGAAAAATAACAATATTTCAAGACTGTTAATAAGAAAATATATAAGTATTCACAAATAAAATATACATGCTAAAATATACATGCTAAACTAAAGAGTCTAGAACAAAACTTTAAATTAACAACGAATAACAAAAAAAAAATAATAAATTAGGTATAATAATTTAAATTCTAACGCTGACATCTTATTACACATCACACTAATACTTTTTCACAACATTATTAGCTATAATACTAGTTACAAGCTACATATTATCTATTATGCCTACATAGCTATTATGAATGGTTCGTTTGACTTTATCAGTTCTAAAAATTGAAATGGTTGTTGACGTTAAATAGGATGTTTTTAAATTAATTCTCTTACTTTTGAACGCTTATTGGAAGGAAAATATTCCTGTTTATCCATTTTCCTCTTTTTCGAGGCTGTACATCTTTTCTCATCTATTTGTGTATTTGTCAACTGTAACTGGTTGATAACAATATTGAACTCTTCATCATCAAGATCTTCTGCCCAATTTAAATAATACTTGAGCTGAATATTTCTCTTGTCGCGGTCCTGAAGAGGCTCTTCATTTGATGTGATTCTATCATTGAACAAAATATACTTATACCTATTAATTGTTTTTGTTGTGACAAACAGGTTTTCGTTTAACTTTGTTCAACACACACAGAACTAACAGAAGTCTCTAAATACGAAAAATATAAATATAATAATAAATATAATACTTTTAGCCGATAATCAATGGAAAATAAACTGTTCGCCAGAAATCACAAATTCAAATCTTGAAAAATAAACACCGAAATGACCGAAATATCATTTCAATGCGCATGCCAAAGAAGCGGCCTGTTCATTTTTGTGTCGTCTATTTAGAGTAAGACCCGTAATAGGAAATGCGCCGCTCCGATTGGGCAAGACTTGATTAGTCGCGACGTCACATTTTAACAACATTAGCAACAACTATTAATTCCAATCACCAACTTGAAATCATATGATGTGTGTTTTGTTTTGTGTAATGTGTACATTATTCTATGCCTTTGATTGATTTGAACCAGGATTTGAACCTACATTATTTTGATTTTCGACTGAAAATACAGCTCAAAAGCTTTTTCATGGTCGTAATCTAGTAATTATTGTGATAATCATTTCTTGAAAGGTCATCAATATCAATGTTTTCACTTTGTTTAGTATCGATATTTTTTTGTCACTATTTGTTCCAGTCTTAGTCTTATGCTCTTGATAATGGCACGTAGGTAGCCGAAACGCGTGGAGTAGTTTTGTGAAGAGGCTTTTGGAGTCATAAAAAATGACTTTTATCTGTATTTATTGAAAGGGTTACAGAGTGATTTTTTTTCATTTTGATGGTAATAATTCACATTGTTCAGATTCAGGATTTACTCGATTTATCAATTTAAAATGTTTATTATACTTCTCAATGTTTTCTTTATTACAGCAATCGAATTTGCAGGTAGTCAAGTCAAACTTTCAAAAAATAAGGTAAAAGCTTATTTGCTAATTTAAAAATTTGATTTTTTTGTCCATTTTCTGAAAGGTCTAGCTTGGAAACCAATAAACGGATTTTGTCGAGTGTTTCAGCGTTTTGAAGATCGACTTCCGTACATGAGACCGACTTTTTTAGATTTTCTGTGAAATGAGGCCTCAACAGAGTGCGGAAGAAAGTGAAGCAATTTTGAAAAATTTCGAGATACTGCTATGCTGCAGTTTCTCACTTAACTAATAGGTACCTTGAGGGTGTAGCTGAGGTAAGCACCTCGGGATGTATTTGGTATTTTTCGCATAACGCTTCTGCAACAAAAAATTATCATTTTTTAACTATTGGGATGTTTTTTTTTTAGATTTGCGGATTCAACTTAGATTAACTTCAAAATTCCAGGATATACGATACATTCAACAAAACTCAAAAGAAAAAAATGATTTAACTGAAGCGGTAATATACAGGGTCCCTCAAAAATACGAGAAATGTATTTTTTTGGTATGTATCACGAAATTGATAACTCATAATAGCTTATATAGGTAGCTAGGTCCTGGTGTCCTACCTACAAAACGTCTTTTTGATAAAAGAAAGTCTACTTCATCAAGTTTATCAGTTATTGATTTCACAATACCAGAAAAAATTTGTCTGAATAATTATTAGCATCTTCCGTAAGTTCAAGTGACCCTGTATATATTACATACCCAGGTAGCAGCATCACGTGAAAATGACGTGGAATTCTGGTCAGCCAGTGACGAGTTATGACGAGTCAAATGACGTCAAAATGACGTGAAAATCACCTCCTAATGTCTCGGACGAATGACGTCATATTAGGGACGTCATTATAACGTGTTTTTAAGAATTGAATATGACGTGCTTTGTACGTCATATTCACGTGATACTTACGTGACATGTAACGGAAATGAAACTCACTGCATTTTTGAAAAAACTATATATTAAAAAAAAATACACTCTTATTTTAAATTACACTATGTATGATGGGAAGTGTCACCAAGCCTTTATCGTTGTATGGGAAAGCGACGCATTTGCCAATAACCTCAGTGATAGAAACCGCTTTAAGCTTTGATAAATTATTCACAACAAATATGTTCAAAAGGCTAGAGGGGTATGGATATGAGTACAGATCAGAATAACAAATAAATTCTTTAGCGATAAGATAAATTTCATTGTCGCTGGCTTTAACGATATTATGTATTTCAATTACTTTATTTTCATTTTGACACAAGCAATAGCAGTCTGCCTTTGATTGAGTTAATACTGACAAAGTGGTATCATGAAAAATAACTTTACTAAACTGTTTAAGATACCTGTGTTCGGGAAAAATAGGTAATGGGCCTCTCGAATGTTCTAGAAGAAGTTTGAGATGATCATCAGACTGAGAGCTTACCTTTGAAATTAATAATAAGTCTCTTTCAATTAGCCGACGATGAATCTGCTGTAAAGGATTTGTTGGAGATTTCACTAAAGATTTTAATTGGCCCAAGTAGTTCTCAAACGGGAAAGCAGAAAAATTATCAAGCACACCAAATAATTCTACATCATCACAAATGTGTGATAACAAGTGTACATTATAAACCAAAAACTCTAAACCATATATGGTCTTTAAATGTTCAATAAAAATATTAATAATATTTCTTACAAATGAAGCTCCAAATTTTGTAATATGATTTTTTGATAATAATATAAAAATCGAAAAATGAAATGCAAGAAAATTTTCATGAATTGCAATGTCTAAAACATCCTTCAAAACCAAAGGCCCCAAGTAAATTAGAAACATTCGAAATTCTGTGGCTTTCCAATATGACAGCTCATCGAGAGAACGAGGTTTTCGATTAAACTCCAGAGGAATATGATTTTTTAAATCAAGTAGGCGCTGAGATATTATTTTTACTTTTTGATTTGGCAATCTGACTTTCAAAGGACCCCCAAGCCAAGTGTTGAGTAATTTTTTAACGATTCCCAAGCAAATATTATGCATATAGTCGGTAGGGAAACATTTAATCAAGTCAATCGGTAATTCAACTAATGGAGATTGACCAGTGTGATGCTCTTCATCAAGTTGCTGTCGAAATGATTCGTCCGTGCGTGTTTGGGATATCAAGCTATCAAAAACAACTTTGTTTTCATAATACACTCCATGGACAGTGCATTTATCGCAACAAGAATATCCCGTGTGTGATTTGGTACACTTTAAAAAAGCTCGTGCAGGGGCATCGCAAATAAAACTATGAACTTTTACATCAAAATAATTGTTCGACCCCTTAACAAATCCATTTTGAAGTAATATATTCAGTTCTTCTATAAATGGTTTTAAAAATGTATTTAAAGGTTTTGGTTTACTTTTGCCACAAAAAACTGCAACTGTAAAAGGATTACTATAGGGAATATTTTTAATTAATCCTAAAATTGGCCAAAGTTGTAATTTTGAACTTTTGAATAGGGGGATACCATCAACATTGAAACTAACATGAATTTCGCTTTCAAAAGTGTTATTTAAAACAATTTTTGAAAAAATGTTTTCAAATCCAAAATAACAAAACTGACCTGTCTCCAAATTAATTATTTCAGTAGAAATGGGAGTGGCTAGTAAGGTTCGACTATCTAAAGGGAGTTCGGGATGATAAGGGGAAAGTAAATGAAGAAGGTCTGTTAAAGCGGAGTGTGTTATTTTATGTTTCACGGTTGCCCATTCGACTAATTTCTGAGAAAGTGTATTTTTTGGTTCGGATGAATTATCTTCGTCGGACACTAACGATGACGTAGAATTTAAAGAAGATGCAGTATCACTATAAAGGCTACTGTCATGGTCAGCAATTAATTTCGGTGATGTAAAAGACCCTTCATTTGGAGGATCAGAATTCGGTATTACACAAATATTACTTTCCACGTGATACGATTCACTGAGATTATTGGCAGCAGTGTCCTTACAAATATCTTTGACAAATTCTTCGGAAGCCTTTAAAGCTCTCCTTGATTTTTGTCTTGCCCCAACGAACTCTTTTTCTTTTCGTTTTGACATTATCAAATACAAAATAATATTATCAACTTTCTCAACTACAAAATAAGATTGTCAACACAAAGTAAGATTACTCACGTTTACGACATGAAAAACTATTCGAGAATAGAGTTTTGCTCTTTTTTTTGTATTCTCTGCTTTGCATGTTTCAGCCATATTTTTACTGCATTCTCAATATCAGCATTAGTGGTAGAAGGAGATGTAATCTGTATAGCGCCTATCGATAAAGAAAAATGGTTAGAATAAATAGGTAGTACGTTTCTCTTGTTTGCTTACGTATGATCACAGAATTTAGCTTGG
This sequence comes from Orchestes rusci, assembly GCA_958502075.1. Classification (NCBI taxonomy): domain Eukaryota; kingdom Metazoa; phylum Arthropoda; class Insecta; order Coleoptera; family Curculionidae; genus Orchestes; species Orchestes rusci. The sequence goes on along the minus strand of OY293304.1, from coordinate 32,542,206 downwards.
TACTTCCGAATGCTTGTTTGTTCCGTTGCCCGGCGAAATTGTAGTTTGCAGCTAAATGATCTGACATGACCATTCTGAGAATTTTATTGACCTGCGCATGAGTTCCATTACCCCCAAGAGTTGAAAAATAGGAAGCCTAAAACAGAAAATTATTTGTATAAAATACCTATGTGGATATCATTTTTTTTTTTTAAATTTAAATAAATAAATAACCAATTACCAAATCATTCAATTTGTCGTCTTCTATATTTAGATACTCCTCTAATAATTTCAAATTCGTGATACTAGTCAAAGGAAACTCCACAGGAATATCATTGGGTAAACAAGAAATAACACATCTTGAGTTTCTTGATTGTTTAAACAATCCCTTGACTTCTTTCAACTCTTCTCTTAATTTCCTGATTTCTTTAAAAATTTTCTCCAAACCTAAAAATAGATACCTCACAGTAAGTATAGATTTACAAACAACAGTGTATATACTACTACCGTTGGCAGATACAGTGATGGTTCTATTGCTGTCACTTAAGACTGGTTCGCTATGAAGTGATGAAGTTATGTCCTCATCTTCAGGAATAGCCGATGATGGTGATGCACTAAAAGTTTCCCTCGACGCTTGTGGTTTCAATAATGCACGTTGACAAGTTGTTGGTGTACTGGTAAAACTTTTGTTGCATCCAGATTTATCATCGTTATAACCTCTGGTTGGTCTTGGTGTATCGGTCAAATTTTTCTTGGAATTTGAGCTACCTGTTTAGAAATACATATTGAGCATACCAAATTTTTGATCATGATTAACTTGAAAAAAAATTAATATTTGTATGTTTATTATTACCGGGTTTTATTATCACTTTTGGGAAAATAGGTGGCCTTGGCAGTTTCGAAAGTGGCTCTTCGTCTTCGCTACTTGATAAACATCTCTTGGAAGTAAATCTTTTTCTAACGGTCAAGTCCAAATCTGATTCTGATGACTGTATATCTGAAGTCTCTTCACATTTTTTTAGTTTCTTTTGAGCTTTTTCAAAGTTATCTGTTAAAAATTTTCATAGTTAGTTTGATAAAGATAGAAGTACTTAGGGCATTCTAACTCTAAAAAGCAAAACAAAACTTACATTCCCTAAATTCCCATTGTTAGACTAAAGGAAAGCAATTTGTTAGTTGTTGATATTTTTCAAAAATACAAAGATATACCCATAGCAAAATTCAAATTAAATTCATGCACAACTCAGAAATATTTAAAAAATGTACAAACCACACTCAAAAAACAGACGTTTTATGGGGTACAATTTCCAACTACTCTGATCAGGTTCTTCAGGAGTCACTATTGCTTTATTAAAAACATTTGATGTTTTATAAGGAGGCCAAAATGCTTCTTTTTTTAGAGGTGTAAGCCAGGAAGAGTGAACCACTGCTATTCCGCCACCATCTCCCAAAAATTCCACGCCTACATAATCCATGTTTTGTTTCTATACTCTTCTACTACTGATCTAAGTTAAATCCACTTCTACAACTGTTAAACAATTCTAGTAAATTGCATTTTATAAGGTTGATGATTTTTTTCAAATATAGGTAGGCGAAAATAAACTTTTGCCAATAAGTATGTTGCAGCTAAACTTATTTTCATCAAATCAATGTTCGAGTTAAGTAAGTTGATATTCATGGTTTTCAAAGTTGCTGGTGTGAAAAAATATCATGAAAACATTATGTATACCCACTGAATGATGCAAGCAGATCAATATTTCATAATAGTTTGTGTTCTTTCGACATATTCTCATATGTCACTATTTCTACATCACTTTAGTGCAACAAAAACTCATCATTTTTGTTTGAGAAGAATATACATTAACATTTTCCATGGTGTACCAGGAAATTCTTTGAATTGATTTTTTCTAAAATTCAAAATCTGTACATGACTGTTAATTCATTTAATTATAATATTATTCGCAAACTAAACACAGATTATCCCAAACTAACCATACAAAACTAACCCAAACATTTGTCAATAACCTCTACTCTCTACTCCGCTAAGAAAAAGTAGCAATTTGATTTGTATTTCTTGAAAAATATAAAGTTTGTTGCACTAAAAAGAGATATACCTATCACCGAGTACGGTTTAAAAAAAATGGAAAAATGAATTTATGAGTAGGTAATGAAAAAATCGGTTAATGGCTGGTAGAGATGGAGGGGTTGCCTTTTGAGACTATTTTCCAGCACCATGATTTTTTTACCTTACCAAATTGTATACTTACTATACTTGGTAATAAAATAGGAATCTAACTTACCGTAAATGTATCTCAACTCTCGAGGAAATAAAGAGAACACTAAACCACAGGCCAATAATTAGTTTACTGTGCACACTAAACAAAAACAAGCTTTGCCGTTTGCATAGATAAATGATAAATATGGCCGTTTGCCGGTGGCTTTGCAACAAGAACAAGTGAAGTGTGACATACTGACATGTGACATGACGCGGGACGCCAGACGCCACACCGGGGTGAGTTCGAGGAGCACGTTATCACACATACGCCCGATTTACTCCGATCATCAGCTATCGTGTTTTGTCTCTTTTTGTTTTACGTTTATAAAAAGAGACAAAACACGCAGCAGCTGTTGATAGGGTTGATCGGATGGGGATCGGATCTCTGTATACTTAAATCTACATGTCAAGTAGCACCACATAGCGGAAATAGCGTGTCCCCGAACTCGCACTTGACCGCCAATCAAATAATCAATTTTTCCTTTGACATAGCGGCAAATTCAAACGCCCGGGACGATGTACTGCACTTTACCTTACGGTTATCCGCCAATTTTTTCACAACTGCATAAATTACTTTAGATCTGTTTTGTTACAAATATCTAATTTTCGTCAGTAAAGCAATTTTGATTGATTGATTGATTGGAAATATGTAATCCATGGGATGGGACTAGTGCCGAAAAAAGTAAATAATTTGGTTGGTGGGTTTTTGGCGCTGCTCGTATTGTGCATTTTGCCAGATTGAGTAAATATAAGTTTGGGTTTTTTTTAATATATAATTTATGTATATTATTTGTCGTGTGCTTGGTTTTGGAATTATCAAAATGGTGGAAAAGGACATAATATCTAATAGTGGTAGCAGATAAAATGGTCAACTTTCAACTGTTTATAATTTATTTGAGATGAAAACTTGTCACTTATCTGACGTCATTATGTCGTCATTTATCTAACGTGATTATGTCGTCAGTTTTGTGACGTGATTATGTCGTCAGTTTTGGGTGATTTTTTGACCACTGACGAGTTCTGACGAGTTATCACCATATAATCACGTCATTATGACGTGACCCTGCTACCTGGGTATATAATATATAGCAAATCATCTCTTTTTTTTAATGAAGAAGTCCTGATATTTTGAAGTTAATTTAAAGTTGAATCCGCAAATCTCAAAAAAAAACATCGCAAAATACGATTTGGCTTGAATACCAAATAAATCCCGAGGTACTTGTCTAAGCAATATACCCTTGTGGTACCTAGGTAAAAAGTTATGATTTAGCAAAATGGCAGTATATTGACATTTTTTAAAATTGCATCACTTCGTTCCGCACCATGTATATCATAGAAAACCTCTCACAAAATCTATGAAAGTCAGTCCAATCGAAAGACAACATTCAAATTGCTAAAACACTCGACAAAATCCGTTTATTCGTTTTAAAGTTACAGCTCAGGTTACAGCTTATTGAAATACCTAGCAAAAAAATTGCTATGTCCTTTATTCTGACGAGCAGTTTATAATACCGCAGTAAAAGTGAAGCATGTCTTCAGTTTCTTGAAAATCCGGCATGCAGGAGTACCTAGTAATTTATTCTGTTTTTAGAATTCTTTGGATTTTCTTGATTATATTATCTTGAAATTTGCCTAATCCCAGGAATAATTATTAATTATATCACATGCCATTTCTGTTCAATCTTTTGTTGTCTTAATTTTTCAAGAATGTATGCATGGCTAATGACAAAGCAGGTAAAAAATAGATAGGCTTATTACGGCAAGAAAAATAAGGATTTTTTGTAAAATTTTTGAAAAGCTGTATGAAGATATGCATCAGGCCATTTTTTATGTCCACGTTCAACCCCTGGGGCCAAAGTTTTGATAAAGGTTGGGTGAATCTAAAGTTGAACTTGGTTCGTACAGCATGTTAACTTTTGGCTCGCAAAAAAGCTCACTTATTTTCACACTGCTAGTCTAGCAAAACAAAAAACAGCGCGTTTAATATTGAGAAAACATTTGGAAAATCATACATTTCAAAAGTTTGATAAAACAATAAACAATAGTGAAAATTAACCATAACCAATCTTTTGAATGTCAACCGGTCGAGCGGTGTAGAAAGAGCGCGCAAATTGAGTTTGACCCTCAGATTAATAAACAAGAATATTAATCTGAGGTTTGACCAATCAAAACGAGCGAAATCGTTAATGGGGTCTCCAAGGGCGCCCACAGGGGGGGTCAGGGGAGGTCGCGTGACCCCCCCTAGATTCACGAGGTTCTCAAAAATCGCAGTATTATTTTTCACGCTATTCAAAAAGACCAATTATATAACTCCTACATTCAATAAATGATTTAATATAGGTTGATTCTTGACAGAGGGATGTCCACGATCCACGATTTGCAGTCTCTTTTTCTAACATCAGAAATCGATTTTCAACAAAGAGGCGAGCGTTCCAGTTGTGTTTATAGTTCAGTGGACAAAACTGACAAAACTGGTTTGGCGGTTGGCGCGCTCTGCCATGTGATTTACGCAAAACGTTTAGATTGGTAGTGGGTTTGTTTATTGTATTGACACATGCCAGTGTATTTCAAGTATTTTATTAAGCGAAAATATGAAGCAAACATTAGTTATTCAGTAATAATCATTACATTCATTACAGTATAGTGCGAAACCAAAATTTTTACGGTTTAGCTAAAAAGTGGTGGTTGGTAATTTGCAGTTTCCTTACAAAAGTACCTAATAGCTACGGTGAGTTTTTTCTTTTTTCTTTTAAAGAAAAATTAAACTCAACACTGCCGTCGTTCATGAAAACACGGCTATTTTCTTAACCTGTTTTGGAAGCCGCGAGCCGATAACTGAATAGTGTATAATAAAATGGTGGATGCGCCCGGAAAATTTTTCGTCTGCGGCGCTTTTTTTCACCTCCGGCGCTTTTTTCACATCAGTCTGCTTCACCTACTTACAACACCGCGAGCCGCCACTGACCCCCCCTACAAAAATATCTGCGAGCGCCCTTGGGTCTAACACTAGTTGGTCGGTGAATACGCACCCGGGACGGTCCATAGGCAGCAAGGAGGAACTGAAATGGTGTGGGGTGGTATCACTCTTGGAGAAAGAACTGACCTCGTTTATTTGGATAGGTTATCGAGACATATTATTCTTGAACCCTAATTTCAACTGATGCACGACAATGCACGCCCACGTACTGCTAGGGTGGTGAGAATATTTTTTGATAAAAATGGAATTCATGCACAATCACCAGATTTAAACCCAATCGAGCATTCATGGGACACATTGGGTAGAGCGATTTGACGTCAAAATGTAGTGTTTAATACTATACTCAAACAACGGTTTAATACACGAGAACAACTGTGTGAGTGCCTTATTATTCTGTCGAATGGATCGAATGCAATTCCCAAAAATCACATTGACAATCTCATTCTGAGTAGGTACCTATGCCACGAAGATGTAGAGCGGTGATTAATAACCGAGGTACATTATATTGAAAACAATTTAGTTACTTTGTTTCTAAACTTTCAAGCAAGAAAAAATATGGTGCATTATTTTCTTCTATAGTTTTTTAGAAATTTGATTAAGTTGAATGAAATTAAGTTGAATTAAGTGGGTTTTTTGGAAATTTCTATTTCCATTTGTTCAACAAAATAAAGTTTCTACAATGTTAGCAATTCACTACAAAATAATAACTTTCGAATACATTTCCTTGTATTTTATCAAGTGTCCCCTAGATTATTTTGATGTGTGTTTATGTTAATTACGGCTAATATACAAACTTGGATGGTTTATAAACTAGCTGGTTAGTTTATAAACTAACCAAACCAATGCATATTTTGATAGAAAAGGCAATTTCCACTAAAATAGCAGTTATTTTCCAAAGTATCCAAGAATCTCTACTTTAAATTATTGAGAAAACTAAAATAGCTGGTTAGTTTGTGAACTATCCAAGGCAATCTGTCTAATATGAAAACCATAATTTCTAGTAACATAAAATAGTCAAACTTTTGACTGGTTTATAAACTAACCAACCATAGTTTTCCGGTTAATTTAGAAATTTAGTTTGGTTATGAATATGAAATGTTTGTTTTCTTTCACACTAACGCGAAAAGTAGAGGTTATTATTGTTGGAGGAATGGATCGGAAAAAAAATTAACGCCTCTCTTTTAGAACTTTTTAATGAGAAAGCGAATAATTCCAGACTTTACAATGAAAGTGGGTGTAAAAGTGTTGTGGATAGGTTTTTTTTATGATGTGTTCAAATACCTATCTTAAGTTTATTGTAACTATTTATTTAAGAATATTCTGTTCGTTTGTGCGTCCGCCATACACCCAAAGATATTTATTATTTCCTACTGTTAAAATATACATTTTATAAAAAGCAGATATATTTAACTTATTTGATAATAAAAAATTCAAATCAAAACTTTTCGTTTTATTCGTATCTTTTTTTTATTTGATTATTTGAATTTGAATCTGAAAATTCAATTCATCAAATGAGAATAAATGCCTAGCCTATCCCAAGCAACACATGCACGATCACATATAATGGTTGAATATACGTGTATTCAACCATTTTTTTGGAAATATTTGGTTTTGGTATATTTATTAAACGTATATGTTTTGAACCGTTCAATACACGTTTACAATACACTATATTTTTTTGGAGCAGGATGAAAATCTGGTATTTCTTGTGAGGAATATCAAGTATATGTATCCAAGTGTCGAACTGTATTTGTCAGACTTCAAAGGTTAACCAAAATGACCCGCGCATGTGAGACTTGGTATACGATATACCTCTCATACACGTTTCTTCCAAAGTGTAATAAATGGTATGTCTTTTTATCGCAAATAGATTGAGAAAAAAAGGTTCTGGGTGTACTCATCTTCATCTTCATATTCATTTGACAAATCTTACTTACATTTATCGGCTGATCATTTTTGCAAAGTGTGGGGTAGATGTTTCCAATAGTATATTTTTATTCTAAAGCAACGTTTATTCATTGTATAAAAACCACATGGTACTCAACCAACGTGTATATGATATTGATATCCAATCCATATTCCATATCCAATATAATACAGGACGCCGAGAGTTGGTATCGTGGAGTGGGGGTTTCCGTTCCTTAGAGCCAATCAGGTTTTTGGAAATGTATCACGTGATGCTGAACGCGATCCATTTTCCATTTTCAGCGTCACTTTCTTGGTCAGCCAGCCGGCTTGTATGTAATGTACTTGTATAGTGGTTATCTGTACTGTTGATGTTTGCTGGATAACTGTTAACTTCGGCAATTTCGACGATTTTGCCACTTGTTGAAAGCGTTACCAGTTGAAATATATCGTGCTTGATCGGGTGTTCTCTTCAGTGGAAATCGGATTGTTTCGAATTGAATGATTTATTATTGTTGCCATAGCTAGGTAAGTACCTTGGTGCACCTTTTCAGCTACTTTCCCATTAATTTCTTTGAAAACACCCTTTTTTAATATTCATTATGATATTCAATAGATCAGCAAAAATAGTTCATATTCGTAAATTTTGATTCATTTTATGTAAGTGTAGTGTACCCTTATAGTTTATTCTCCTTTCCAGAGGCCTCCGAATAGATTTAAACGGAGAGAAGCAGAAAAGTTCAACCGTTGGAGAGTCCCCAGACAAAACAATTGGGACAAGGGACAAGCATATGCCAGTATAAGACTGCGATGGTTGAAACAGTCGCAACCAGTCGCAACCAGTCGCAACATAGTTATCAAAATGCCTTGAATATTTCATAACTTTGTTGAAAAATAAAGAATTTAGATAAGTATGCTGATTGTTTGATTGGAACGTTGCTATTTCAAATATCGTAGCTAATACTTCAACGTTTCCTTTATAGTAAGCATAAACGTGTTGTACAATCGTTTATCAAACGTATATCGTACACGTGTAATACTCTTGTCTCATAAACGTGTATAGTTTGGAGATCATATCCCATTCGTAAACGTTTATCGGGCGGACATTTTATCGTTTATTTAAAGTTGATTCTCAACCACAAATATACGCCTGGTATAAACCAAAAATAAACGTTTATTCAACTATTGTGTGTTACTTGGAGTTAGTTTACAGGCCAGCCAAAGGTTTGGCTATTTCATGTTACTGGAAATAATGGTTTTCATATTAGCCGGATTGCTTTGGAGTTTACAAACTAGCCAGCTATTTTGGTTTTCTTAATAATTTCAACTAAAAATTAGACAAGACTCTTGGATAGTTTGCAAAATAACTGCTATTTATTTAGGTTAAATTTCCTTTTCTATCAAAATGGCCAATGGTTTGGTTAGATTCTAAACTATCCATTTAGTTAATAAACTAGTCAAGTTTGTATATAAGCCGTAACATATATATATCTCCTCAAATAAATCCCAGCGCAAATACTACACAAATACTCACCGCAGTGCATAGGAAATTCTCTTTTCTATGCCGCAGTGGCTTGATAGTTCTTGTTATTCATGGTTTAAAACCAAAAATCATCGAAGTAAACAAGCGACACGTGATCAGAGACGATGAAACGATCTAGCAGATCACATATCACATGTCTGTTGGTTTATTTCTAAGACCACCTATTACGAGGGTTCTCAAAAAATAACTGTGTGTGCGAACCATTGACATTGAATACTAAAAACTCAATGGTGCGAACTCATAATATTATTTCCACTGTACTACGCTTTGGAAGCATCTATAAAAGCTTAGTAGTATCTTTCTATACTTACAGGCCCGGGTGTCCGGGAAAATGTGGGAGATCTCTCGGATTCAGATAGAACATTGAAAAATAAGATGACAAGTTCCCGTTAACTTTTTTCCTAGTGGAGAGGGCCTCTCTACGGAGATCCGGGCCCCGAAAGGACGCCACTGGAAATCAATTTTTCTTGAATAACTTTTTAACCACTTATTAAAATTTGATGAAAATTTAATATGATAAACAGTCAACATTACCTCTTGAAATACTGCCGTTAAAACATAATTAGCTTGTTTAGTTTACCAGGGGCAGACTAGGTTGTACATTTTAATGCTTACATTTTCAACACCCTCTGTATGATGAAGACTTGAAAAAAATAAATTCAGATAGTCTGAACCTAAGGCTACAAAAAAGGTACTCGTGTTCATTATCGATAAAATGAACCGTGTTCGAGAAAAAAATATTTTTATTGAAAAAAATCTTGAAAAAGCCATGACGAAGTGGTGCCCTTGACGAAATTATTTAAAAAAATGTGAACCTATGGTTTTTCGCATACTTGAGCAATAAGCTAATTATAATTGGTGAACTGAACAAGCTAATTATATTTTAAGGACAGTATTTCAAGAGGTAATGTTTACTGTTTATCATATTAAATTTCCATTTCCAGCAAATTATATTGAGTGGTTAGAAAGTTATTCGAGGAAAGTTGATTTCCAGTGGCGTCCTTTCGGGGCCCGTTTCTCCGTAGAGAGGACCTCTAGGAAAAAGGTTTACGGGAACTTGTCATCTTATTTTTCAATTTTCTATCTGAATCCGAGAGATCTCACACATTTTGCCGGACACCCTGTATACTTTTCGGTGAAGTAGTAGCATCTATCACAAAACAGCCCACCCTGCATCTACCGGGTACTTTTATGCATGCCACCCAATATTTTGAATCCAGTGCGGAAAAGGGCACTTTTTGGAGGGTCGTTAAAGAATAACTGGATTATTTTCTTGACTATAAATATCAACATATCAACAGAAAACAAATAATTCTGAATCATTATACCAAAATACCACTCCTTGAATTTACTCACATTCAATCATTCAATATAAGCTTGGCAACAGTGTATTCAAAACAGAATCATTTTGGATCGTTTATCCATAATTCTAGACTTAACTATCAAAATGCGGTTTCAGCCTCTTGATCATTGATATCTGCGGATTTTGTGATCGGTTTTTGCCAAAGACGACTTATTTTCTTCTCATTGTGGCGGGTGCGCGGATGGCGTGTCAAATCAAATCAAACTTCAAGAGAAATTTGACTGAGCACCATAGGAAAAAGAAATTCTCTTTTCTATGCTGAGAACGAGAACCTGCAAACTGCAACCTGAGGAGGAGTCCGCGGAAGACCAGAATTCAACTGATTTCATAATCGAAATCGGAGATCGTCAATTCTGCTAGTCGTCAAAGTATACGTATTCCTATGCTGATTGCTGATCCTACAATAAAACATACCTAAGGTCTTTGTTAGTTTAGTTAGATATGTATATGAAAACTGCAAAAAATACAGCCAAAAATCCAATCATTTCAGTGAAGTCTTCACGATATAAGTAGGTACCATTATAGAAAAAATACCAAATAATCTCAAGTTTTCAAATGATTTCATTTTACACCAAAACTAATGCGCAAATGATTCTGACAAAATACAGATTTACAGTTTTCTACAGTATTTGTCATCGGTAGATGGCGCGACTAACGTTTCAGGGATTTTATCGAATGGCTTGATCGGTCCAACTCGTGTCTTACGTTCGCAACGTGATTGGCCACGAATAGTCCCGATCGGGTCAATGTCTCAGCATCGAAAAATTAATGGGAAGGTGAAGCCCGAACTGAGTGTAAAAAATGGTTTAACTATCAAACTAAATCGTTGAAATGAATTGTTCGTGTCTCGTTTTCGTCTAATTTCACTATTGACGCCAAAAGACTGTCCGAAAAAGTCGGAATTTCATCAAAAGTAGTGCAAAAGGAAATGTGATAGGTGTATGAAACTTCTGGGACTTTAGTGCTTAAGGAAGAATGAGCGGACGACCAAGAACGACGTCCTTTGCTGAGGGCAACAAACAACCTTTAAACCCTCCTTTGGGAGGTATGAAAATTAGTAGTAAGTACCTAAACTACGTTACGTCTTCAACTTATATCTCTCCTGCCTGTGCGCACCAATATGGCCGCTCCTCCTGTCAAATTTGACCAAGTTCATTTGGATTTGTACGCCTCAAACCTCCAATATATGATTTTCCTAAAGAAAGACAGTTTATATGCGATTATCCACGTATTCATCATCTGAATCCATTGGCCAAATCTTTTCTACATACATCTGTAAAATCTCATTTAGTTAGTTCTACCCCCTAATTTCAATCAATTTTATACATTTCTTCATTCCGTTTTTGCTGCTTGATTTCACTCGTATACTCTGCATTTATTAATATTATCAGGATGTTGCAATAATAACTCATATAGGGGAAAATCATGTTTGTATGCTCTAATTTTTAAGTAGGCCACTCCCAATTGAAGACTTCGTAGCTCACTACCATGATTATCCTAACATTCGACTTCGATCACCATACTAATCATGGTCACGGTCATGGAAGTGAATAACTATTATCTAGCTACTTAGCTCGTAGCTTTTTTAATTCAATCGAGCCTTCCTTTACTAAGTTGTCATTTTTAAGGCTCATAATAATTATGTGATAGGATAAGGTAATCTCCGAGGTAATCTCATTAAATGTGAAATCATCGCATTCCCAAGATTCTTCCTTGACATCTGTCTGGAAGTGCATTTTTGGAAATTACCAACTCATTCATCGATGTAGGATGTAGGTAGTCACTAGTCATGCAGAGTAAAAAAAAAAATCGGGTGGGAGGAGAGATAATTTACTCGAGTATAGACCGAAATCTGTTAGGAGTTAGGTACTTACTGAAGGAATGGTCTTGGAAAAGTCGAATAAGTAACTGACTTGTGTGTGATAATTTTAAAAAATCAGACCCGAAATCAGAGTTTGATTTCAGGTTATGAACTTACCAACATACAAATATTTGAAGAACTTAATGTTGAACTTAAGTACTCCTCATTCCCCAAAAATATATCATTAAACTTGTATGTCTTCAAACTAAGAATTCATCATAATCTTTGGCTTCATTTGTTTTGAAAAGTTCTGCGCTTAGTGACAAAAGTACCTTTTCTATGGAAACAACTGTCTTGCTGGTGAAAATATACTACATAGGTCGTGATCAAAAGTTTGGAAACAGCTGTCATTATAATATTGATCCTGCATCTTCAGATAACTGATGGTGCATTTAAAAACTTCATTCTACCTATTTGTCATTTTGTGTGTCCTGGCGATTTTTTCAAAAAAAATTCTAGTAGGTACCCTTTTTTCCGAGCTTTTTTCCCTCGTTTTTTTCCCTTTCAAAAAAAGGACACTTCAAAACGTTTTTCTGTGTAGTTTTTGATTAAAATGGCTAGCTCCATTCGAAAGAGGGGCAAAAATCATGTACATAGGTATGTGGGTGCCTACCGAGGTGCCTACTTCCTGAAAATTTGACAATACTCAATTGAACAAAGGATTAAGGCGAGGATTAAGGTCTAGATACAAAATCTTGAACTTGGCAAAAGTGGCCCATATTTGAGAAAATCTCGAAAAACTGGTCATTTTTGTCTAAAATAAGTAAAAAAGCACTAATACTTACTCAAATACTTGAATCACTTATTTTTTTACAACATTCAAAAAGAAATTATCAGAATCTTTGACGAGATCGTTGGTTTTACCCTCGGTTTTACCGGATTAGGTAGGTAGGTAGGTACTAGCTTATAAAGAAAGATGGGTTGGTTCAACAGTTTCTGTTCTGAGACCTTATTCGTAAAATTTTCCTCAAGGAAATATCCAGGTAGGTATTTGAAACTTTGAAATTCATAATGATCATTCATCTCATTTTTCAAGCTAAGAAATTCTAATTTTGATACTTTTTTTTAACAAGTCGAGGTTTAAGTAGGTAGCTCGAGGTAGGTACTAGTGTGTAGTGTGTTCATTGAAAAGAAGAAAGAGTTGATGGTCGAAAACGTGACCCGAAATATGTACGGGAAAGCTGCTGTTAACTTCTCAACTCGCTTCTCAATCAGCGCTATTTTAGGCACTTTCCGAGGGCACTTTCACACCATTTCAATGTTCCCTAACCTTGCATAACAATTACCAGCACGATTTACCGTTTTGTTTTTTCAAAAAAATGGGTTTGAAGAATTGAATTGAAGAAACTGAGGGTTTTGGCGAGTCACTGTTTGTTATTCAAGCGAAAGGGTATTTATCGAGGGTATTGGGGAACGACCAAAATAATTGGGAAACGAGTTGGGAGATCATTACAGGCAGCTATTTTCACTAATAAGTCTCAAAATATTTTGAATGGAAAGTTAAGTAATAATTATTAACTAGTATTACACGCATTTTTTAGTGTACCAACTTTTGATTCTTTTGAATTCGCACTGTCTGGTGTTCGCCCATAACCTATTTGGATTCCTCCTCTCTGGCTGATATTTTTATCCAGGATGGTTCAAAAACATCCATATTCAATAATGTAGAAGAGAAAAGAATTATCTCACGTGAAGTTAAAACCTACTTTTCTACAAATTTAATTTTTGTCGCATTGTTCCATTCTGCAGGTGAACAGATTTTGAATTTTGAAAACTCGAATTTTGCAGTAGAATAAATAATATTTGAATGTTCTCGTGGTCACAAGCATTCTCAAGAAGTATTTGAAAAGTTATGCGTATCGAGATGCGTATGCTATCATGCTTTTTGAAAACAAACAAAAATAAATATAAAATTATTGATAACTTGTGGGCATTTTAAAATTTGTCTTGTATAACATAGACGGTATATTCTTGGGCATACTATACAGAGTGGTCCAACGAAAAGTATGCACCTTCGTATGCACCTATTACACGACCCCAGCTTTCATCTAAAATTTTGGGGTTGTTACTCATCCTCGCTAGGGAGTGGAAACATGATAATAATATGTCCAAAGGCAAAATTCACGTGTCGGACCAAAGCATTTTTGCATTGTTAAATTACAGAAAAAGAGGAAAAAGGCCAGGGGCCGGATTCCGTGTACTGTCGAATTCCATAGCGACACGTCCGAGGACACGTTGCTCTCTGTATAAAATGATGATGGGAAGCGACGTGTTTCTTAGAATTTCACAGGTACACGGAATCCGGCCCCAGGCCCCCCTGATTCAGGGAAGTGAATATGATGTTATATCTGGACTCTGGACCAAGCGTAGCATCATTCAGTGAATCAGAGCCCAGGTGCATACTTTTCGTTGGACCACTGTGTATGATTTTGAACGTGACTTTCTGAATTCTTGATAGAATCTGCATATATCTCGATCTATGATACTATAGTTTCCGACATACTTAGTAGCTGATGCAACCTATTTTTAGAATGAATGTATGTGAATTAAGTATTTGGATGTTAAAATACTTTGCAGGCTTATAAAGATTTTATCGGCAAACAATATAGTGTTACAAGTATAGAACTTCAATGGCAAATGTTAGTTTCGCGCACATTGTAGTTCACATTCTTGATCCATTTTTTTTTAACGATTGAAAAATTAATCGTATTGACATGCAGGCGTTCGAGTAACGACGCACAGTGGTTTAGAATTCAAAAAACCTGCTCATAGCTTCAGAATTGCGAGTTGCGAATTCAAAATATTAAACATATTATCTATTGTTAATAACGAACCTTAATGTGCCTTAATCTACCTCTACTCAACTTGTTTTGGCCGTTGAGCTATTAAAAGCCTTATTCACAGCAATGTGTTAACCTCGGTGTTAACCATATTTTTCGAATATTTTTTCTAAAATGTAATTTTGAAACGGATATTGATCCATCCGTTTCGTTTAACATTCAATTTTTGATAAATCGAATATCACATTCTGGAAGGTATATTCAACTATTCACTTTCACAAAACTCCCTTTTCTACGGAAGCGCTGGAAGCTCACATGGAATATTTTTTTAAGTCGTTTGTTAGCCGACTTTTTATCTCGTCTAACAGACAACTTCTTTCTTAGACGACTTTATCTCGACTAACAGTCAACTTGTTTGTTAGACGACTTTATCTCGTCTAACAGCCAACTTCTTTGTTAGACGACTTTATCTCGTCTAAGAGACAACTTCTTTCTTAGACGACTTTATCTCGTCTAACAGTGAACTTCTTTGTTAGACGACTTTATCTCGTCTAACAGCCAACTTCTTTGTTAGACGACTTTATCTTGTCTAACAGTGAACTTCTTTGTTAGACGACTTTATCTCGTCTAACAGACAACTTCTTTCTTGGACGACTTTATCTCGTCTAACAGTGAACTTCTTTGTTGGACGACTTAATATGGCGCACTCTCCATTTGAGAAACATAATCATTGTGTTGACTGCAATGCTTATTATTAATTATTACAGAACTATTTGGTAATATCGATATTCAACCAGAATAATATGAACAAGAATTTAGGTATACAGGGTTATTCACGTCATTCGACACGAAACATTATGACTGAAGTATCTGATCTTAGAGTAGTTTTTTTTTTCTGGATGGATAGGCTACATTTTTTAAATATTTTCTAGTTATACAGGGTGTCCCCAAAACACGAAACGTATCAAAGATGTATTTTTTAAATGGAACCCCTTGTAAATTAATTGGTATTTCAATTCTTCCTTCAACTTTGAACGAAAATTGTGACACAACTACCTAATCAGAGTTGGGCATGGTCAATTGACCAACACCTATTTGACCAGTGAAATTCGGTCAAATATCTAAAAAATTATAGTAACCGAAATTGATATTTTTCGTTTTATCATTATGCTTGTTAAGCATTCCTACTTCCTTTCTTCTTCCAAGAATCATCTCGACTTCTCTGTGACAAAAAACTGACTGTTTCCAAAACTAGAAATTTCCGGTAGGTATCTGAGGAACGTGTTGAAGGACACTAGTATGGTTTATTTTTTTTACTTGAAAACCGTGCGTCGGAGGAAGAAAACTCGTTGAGTATGAGTAGTTTTATACCTACCTAGAATTCGGAAAACAAAAGTCTTGCAAAAAAACTTACGCCACATTTGTTTTTATCAAAAAGGTAGGTACACATGTTTCCAAGTCCGGCGGATAAGTTAAATCTGCTCCAATGGCTCCAAAAATTTAATTTATACATATTTTATACAGAGATGAAAAAATTGTATTATTTAAAAACTTCTACACCCTGTATTTTAGAAACGAAGCACTTCAGGTCTTCTTAGAATCTAGAAGTTTTAACCAGTAGAGCGGGGACGGCTTGTATAATGTGCCCCTGAATGGACCTAATTATACTACCTTTCTGATGATCACCCTGTATTATCCCCAAGTTAAGGTATCTTTATGTTGGCGCGTGTCAGTTACAAACACTCATTCGCATGCAGAGTTGATGAAATGTCACGAAAATGTATCAACTGCGCATGTGATTTAGTTATAAAATGGTTCGAAATAATTTCGAAACCGACACGCGAACACAGCTATTATTACTGTTTTTGTAAATTGCAAAATAAGAAAGTTGACTTCCTAGTATAGTTAAGTTCATCCACTGCATTTGTTTTCATTTTTTTTAATTCTTTGATTTCATCTTTGCAATTCATTCAGTCAATTGACCAAAAAATCTTTGAGTGGTCAAATCCACAACCCTAGAACTAATGTTCCCAAATTCAACCGTTATCGAGATATCGCGTTTTAAAAATGGCATTTTTGCACCTTTGACATGCTATTAAACTCAAACTATTCAAGTTAGAGAAAAATGGTCCGCACTTTCCTATCTCAACATTTCAAGAGCTATTCTGTCATTTGAATAGAAGGTACTATCAACACTGTCAACTTTTTACGAATCATTTTGATTTTTTTCACAAGAATTAATTCATTGTCCTTGGAAAGCTCTTGAAAATTTGAGATTAGAATGTGCAGACCGTTTTTCTCTATTTTGTTAAGTTTTTAGTTTTATAGCATGTCAAAGGTGCAAAAACACGATATGTCGATAACGGTTGAATTTAGGAACATTTTAGTTGAATCACAGTTTTTGTTCAAAATTGAAGGAAGAATTGGGTTATCAATTAATATAGAGGGAGTTCGATTAAAAAAAAAATACAACTTTGATACGTTTCGAGTTTTGGGGACATCCTGTATAACATGAATATAAAGTCGAACTTCGATAACTCGAAGGGGCATATTTGTGCAAAAATAAAATCGACTTATCGAAACTTCGACTAAACGAGAATAATATGCAAGTCTTTATCTTCCGTACCTACTTGAAGAAAGATCAGTTCGAGTTATCGACGTTCGACTTATGGAAGTTCCACTGTATTTTTAAAACCCTATCCATCCAGAAAAAAAAACATTTTTAAAATCAGATACTTCAGTCATAATGTTTCGTGTCGAATGACGTGAATAACCCTGTATATCTAAATTCTTGTTGATATTATTCTGGTTGAATATCGATATTACCAAATAGTTCTGTAATAATTAATAATAATCATTGCAGTCAACCCAATGATTATGTTTCTCAAATGGAGAATGCGCCATATTAGGTCGTCTAACAAAGAAGTTCACTGTTAGACGAGATAAAGTCGTCTAAGAAAGAAGTTGTCTGTTAGACGAGATAAAGTCGTCTAACAAAGAAGTTGGCTTTTAGACGAGATAAAGTCGTCTAACAAAGAAGTTGGCTGTTAGTCGAGATAAAGTCGTCTAAGAAAGAAGTTGTCTGTTAGACGAGATGAAAAGTCGGCTAACAAACGACTTAAAAAAATATTCCATGTGAGCTTCCAGCGCTTCCGTACTTTTCTGTATATTGTTCTATGGGCAAAAATAAGATGTTTGAGAACATGGTACAGAATTTTTTTAATTGAAGTTTTATAACTGAAGAGGCTTGTGAGGAACCGTTTTCTTTTTTTTATGGATTTATTCTACTTAGTGTAGTCCGCCCCCCTCGGCGAGTTATCAATTATGCGAGGGGTGGCTCACTCCGGAAATCGATGTACATTTTTACCCGAAATCCCGTGAAATCGTTTCGAAATTTATCGGAAATCCTTTGGAAATTCCGAAATCCATTGGAAATCGATTCGAAATCCCGAAATCCTTCTGAAATCCCCGAAATCCTCTCGAAATCCAATCAGATTTCGCGAAATCTCGCTTCAAATTTTCCGGAAACCTGGGAACTATTGCCAGTTTTTTATTTCTTTGTTTTGATATTAGAAATATTTCACCCTTTCACCTTTATGAAACTTTATTAAATATACAGGGTGTCCGTAAATAACGTTTGAATAATTTAAGGAGTTTGTAAAAATGTTGCTAGGAGCAACCGTTTTCGAGATATTTGCACTTACATTAATTCATGCAATGTGGGTTTTGAATGAAAAATGTTGAAAATAAACATAGCTGCAAGCATAGGTGGCTTTGAAAACGGCGTTATCATGGTAATTTTGACAGTTGTTTCAAATATATTTAAAAAAAAATAATAAAAATGAAATAAAAACCAAAAGAAAAAAAGAAAAAAAAATTTAAAATCAAGTAAATGTATATTTTTTTTTGATAAGGAACATTAGAAAAATTGTCAATGATAACGCCGTTTTCAACGCCACCTATGTCCATTTTCGAAATCTTCCATCTGAAACCACATTGCATGGATTACTTTGATTGCAAATATCTCAAAAAAAGCTCCTAGCAGCTTCCAACGAGAATATAATTTTTTCGGGAAAATGACGTTATAATCTTTTTTTTAGTCAAAACAAAGATACAGTACCTATATGTAATCTTTTGGAGCTTCAAAAACAACTGTTTATTTATTAGGCAATCTAAATCACTAAAAGAGTAAATTATTTTGAACTCTCATCAGATGAACAACCTATTTTTATTTTATTTTTTTGCAGGATTCATTCAATAAATTCCTTAGTTTTCTGTGCTTTTGGCAAAACGCTAACATATTTTTTTGAAAAATGGATAGAATGCAAGTTTCAAGGGAAAGATTGGATGAAATATTGATAGAAGTACAGTTACCTGAATTTCCCAAATACTTAAGAGACTTATCCTATGCTGCCTATGATAATCATATATCTTCAAGTGAAATCACCAAAGATGACATTAAAAAAATTGAGGCTTTTACGAAAACAGTTGTTTCCGGAATGACACAGAGAAAAAAAAATGGAATATTTTATGAAAAACCCCGATTTGTTTCGAATTGGTGGAAATAAGATAGATAGGTAGGTACTTAACAACCTACGAAAAATATGCCTCGCTATCTGTGAAAAAAAAAAGATATGGATGAGGTCTTCAGACGATAATAAAGGCAAAGACTCGGGCAAAGAAGATCAAGTACAAAAAAGATCTTCCATACACTTCAAAAGAGAGCAAAAAATTAAAACTAAATCTCGAAAACGATGACTGGCAAGATCGTAAAATAATGTTTTTAAAACACCGTGTTACTCAATTCCTTTACTTACTAATTCTTTGCCTTAAAATGTGAAGAAAGAGAATTTTCCTCTACTAAAAATATAGTTGTTGATTCAAAAGAAGATTGAACTTTTGTCACTTCTCCAAAATGTCCCCATTAGTGTAAGGCATATCACGAGGAAGATAGAGGTAAACTATAATGAACCCTGAAATCAGACGAGGCATCAGCACAACCTGAACTGAACAAAAACAAAAAAAAAGCCTTAAAAAGGGGATAATGTTACTTAGTTGCAGGAAAACATCGAATCAAACATTACATAAATTGAAAAACGAAATCCCGAAATGATTTCCAAAATCCCTAAGAAATCCCCGAAATCACCTAAAATATGTCGAAATCCCAGCGATTTCCGAAATCGATGTACATTTTTTAGCGAGTGAGCCGCCCCTCGCAATTATGCAAAGTAATAAATTCAAATAATTTGGTTATGTTCAAAAAAATGCCTGGTTTGACGAAGATAAAAATTGAAAGATGTTTCAATGAAATCGTCAACAATTTTAAGATTCATACTTTTGAATGGATTGTTTATTGAATGAATGAATAGACCAAAAAAGTTTTTCTTATGAATAGAACTTGAAAAACTTGATTTGCATCGTGGATAGGTGTAATTGTATATTTGAACGTAGTTTTCAATCCTTAACAACTTTTCTCGACAGCAATTCTTGATTTTGTCACAAATAAAGGTATACTCTATTCTTGAAAAAAAATCATGTTTTTTTGGTCATACCTCGTATATGAACATTTCTCATCTGATTGTTGCATTTCAGGTTTTGGACCATGTACTTGAGAGTTAAAAAAAAATCGTAAAATATATAATAGAATAGTTCACCATATTATGTACACAACTTTTTGGGACACACTGTATCTGTATATCGATTAATTTGTTGAATAAAAAACATGTTTCTACTGATCTCTTCAATAAATCATCATATTATTAATATCCCCCTGCAGTTTTCACTTTATGCCTCGCTGTATGCAATACAAAAAAATCCAATGAGCAGGTTTTTTGAATCCAATTTTCCGCATAGAAAATTAGTTTTGACGCAAATCGTAAAAAAAAGTCAATAGTACAGTAACTGCCGGTTAAAGTTCACTCTGATTATCGAAACTGTCTTGTCACTTGATGTTTGATGTGAATTTATAACATACGATATAAAAAATGTGAAATCATCGGTGAAATCTATTTGCAAGACAGATCTCATATTTGATTTTTGTGAAACTTGATCTAAATAGCTTTTAAACGGTGAACATTCAAAATTACATAACAATACTCGTTTTCGATGGACATTTTTAAAAAGTTGTGAAAGATTAGTGGATTATTTCTTTTATTCATATGCCTGCTCGCAAGTCTGTGAACCTCGCTGTGAACTGAAAAATTGATAAGTAAATAATTTGTTGAATCAGGGGTGCAGTCAAAGTATTGAATTATGGTCATTGGGTTGAACGTATTTTATAGAAAAGTCTGTTTATTTATCGCTGAAGATTGCCAGCGACCACAAAACTCAAAAGCACTGACAAATTGGAATGTACACCAGAAGAAAGTTCAATTTATCTTATCTTGGTGCTATGTATTTCTATTTCTGGAAAATGAAAGTACCTTGGAAAGTATACATTTGATAGACCACTAGTTGTCTTAATCTTTGACGTAGATATAATTTTAATGAGTAGGTTGACAGGAAAAAAATCGAAACAATGAAATCATAAGTTTCGAAAACAACAACCCACTGTCATTGAATACAACTTTATATGAGAAACTCAAATACTTTTTAGATGAATAAAGAAAACAGTTCAATCAAGTACCTTATTCAAAGTGCGACTAGAATGTTTTTTAAGCTATAAGCATTTTAAAAAATTATGCAGGTCAAGCAACTCATTCACCAGCTTTTTTGCTTCAGAAATGATTGCAACAAATCAAAAATCAATAGAACGTTACCTTTATGATTTCTATTGTTCGTCATCTCGTGATGGCTTTATGGAAAGGCTCATTATGCCGCTCATTATTCACGTCAAGAACTCATATTGAAGATTGATCATTCACATTTGAACAAGTTTGATATTATTTTGGAGGTCATGTTTAGTCTGAATAATGAGAAACGCGTTTGGTTACTGGATCTACTTTTTTATTGCAGTATTTTTTAAGTTTTTGATTTTAAACACCGATTGTCATTATTTTAAAACCATCATCTCAGCTCTTACATGAATTTGCATAGAATGTAGTCATAATGTGCCACGGTGTCATGTTTGTATCAATATTCTCATTCCATGATTTCGCTGATAATCTTTTGATCCAAAGCAAAAGTTAGATGTTAGATGTAATCTCGGATGTAATATTTTCTTGGTAAACTCTGGTTATAATAGTACATTTTGTATCAAGGGCGGAAAGTAGATGATTTTGACGAGGGTATAAGTAGCAGCACGAGCGAAGCGAGGGCAGATATTAGCCGAGTCAAAATCATCTTTCGTCCGTGGTACAAACAGTGCTTTTTGTACAACCAGTTTGTAATAATTTGAAAAAGAATAATAATTATGAAAATCAAAAATAAATAATCGATACACTGCTGACAAGTCAGACAAGTTTAGTGACAACTGTCAATCATGGTTATTGGTGTGTTCCCGTATTCTTTTGTGGTGCGGATTCATTGTCACCGAGATTGTCACGTGATTAGTTCCTTTTAGTATGCTAGGCTGTCACGTGGTTATTAGATTCAGAGGCGTTGGGATCCAAGGAACCGTTGCTAAGCGACCTACTTTTGGCGCGAAAGTACTTTTAGGCCCGGCTGCCAAAATTACCGACTTTCCGCCTGCTTTGCATGAATTGAAAAGTGGACTTAACGTGTAGGTTGTACAAAAAATATTTTAAAATTGACAATATAACCTCAAAGATACTATAATAATTTGTGCTCCACAAGTTTTTAATTGTGGTCCGTAAGTTGCTCAAGTGTAGGTATGTTAGGTGCACCTTCTCCTAGATCGTCTCTGTTCTTGAGTTTTCGATGTTTGTATAGTTCGAGGTATAGTTCTATTGATTTCTATTGTTTCTATTTTGAATGTCTGCAATTAATTTGCCACTGTTTTAGTCTAACGTATGTTTAGTTTGGGTTTTGAGTTCATAAAAATAATTGAAAATATCTTATGCAATTCAAAAAATAAAGTCACTCTGAAAAATCAAGGAGCTCATAGTGTTTCTTGAGGAGACTGTTATGGACAACCATGTCCGAGTCGTCCCTTGAGCATTTTTGCTATATTAGGCTATCAGATTGAACTTTTCAAAACCAATAAAATCAGTGGTTCGTTTTTCCAAGAACCTAATAATGCAGGGTGTCCCAGATCAACTGGTCACTACTTATACAGCGAGAGGAACCATAAATGAGAAGTTTGAGATGGGGAACCAATGCCCGGAAGTGCCCCGTTTCCTAGATACAGGGTGTACAAGTTTTTTTATAAAAAATGAATATCTGAATTTATATTCAACTTTAGATATTGCTATTAATGTTTTTTTTAACATAACAACATTGTTTGGCGTTAGGTATGCTTTCCAAGAGAAACAAAGAAGCTGCTCAGTATTCTGTATTAATTTTTTTCGATAGTGCAATACATTGGTTCTTATTTTTTTACTCCAAAACGGTGCGGCGGAAAGAGAAAAGTCAAAAGAGCTTTTTTGTTGGAAATTGAACGAGGTTTTAGGAAAAAGTATTACTGTTCTGGAAAAATTATGTTATACCTACCATTTTTTTTTTAATAGTGCACACACATGCTCTCCATCTCCGTCCCTTGACGCATTTTTTTTTCAAATACTCAGAAACATGCAATACCATTTAGGATTTGAACCCTGAAAGTTCCATCATAATCGGTTGAGCGATTTTTAAAATAGATTCAGATATTCATTTTTTTTTTGAAAAACTTGTACAGCCTGTAACTAGGAAACGGAGCACTTCCGGCCATGGGTTCCCCATCTCAAACTTCTTATTTATGGCTCCTCTATTCGCTGTATAAGTAGTGACCAGTTGATCTGGGAAACCCTGTATTCACTTATACAGTGTATCTAGATAAGTTCGCACCATAAGGAAAACTTTGTTATTATAAGTTTTATGAAAAAAAGTTATTCTTTAGGAAAAGTTCTGCTCAAAAACTATCTGAGTAGTCCATCTTTGAACCAAATCACTAATTTTTTGTTTTATAAAAGAATTGCATTGTTCAAGTAGGTATGTGATCATTTATTGGTGGCGATCATATTTTTATTGTCATTTTCGATAATCGTAAAAAGTATTTATAACAAAAACAGTGACAAGTGTAACAAGCACAAACACATTTTCCAATTCAATGTTATTTCGTACTTATTGTATTGCAGAGTTAAAACACTTTCCAATCATCTTCTCTTGAGCATAATAATTGGACCGGTATCTCATGTTTTTGTGTTGTTTTTTCTTGTGCTCACACGGTCATTGTTGGATTTTGCCCTGGATAAATTCAACTAACAACTTTCTCAGTGGAAACTTGGAGACCTTCATATTATGTCGCCTCACAGGTATCGGTAGCCTGTGTTTTTATACCCATGCAACATAATTTGTTGATGTAAACTCTACAACTTTGACTGACATAAATTATCTGCCACTTCACTTACAGACCAATATTTATCCAATTAGCGATGACCCTCGCTTCGTCTGATTGATTTTTTCCCAATAATTCGGGTATGAATTTCGCTTTCCCAGCCAAGTGCATTTGATTTTTACTGCCGATTCCAAATTCACAATCAAAAGTAAACAAACCACACATAGAGAAACGATTTAACTGATCACATGTGTTGGTTTATCTCACGTGACCCTTCAATAATTCTATATCTGTGTGTGGTTAGTAAGTGAATTTAATATGCCATCTGTTCAGTCTGTCTATGGACGCAAACTCATTTCCCTTGAGGTTTACCGAGTTTACCCATATTTTCCGAAATACAGTTATTTCCACGTGTGTCTATTTATATTTTTTGAACAAATATGGGGGTTAGACCAACTTTCTAAGTGATTCCTTTTCAACTTTGTCGAGGAATACAATAATTATGAATTGATAAAAAATCATCTTATGAGAATCCAAAAGTGAGAACCTCGAGCTTTGTGTTAATTCTAGTTTGTACCTTGGCATTCTGGACAACTTTTTTTGACCTTGTATTTCGAATTATGTAATGTTCCACTTTCATCGGCAACATTTGTTTTCATTTTTTATGGGTATATGAATATTTTTACGCATATTGAATATTGTGTTAATTACTTCTTATTTCCTGTTACATTTCTCATTCTATTTATGCATTGAAAATATTACTATCACTAGATTACTACCTCGATTATGAACCAAGGGAACAAAAAAATTATCCACTTGATTAAACATTACCCTCGACATTACGTACATTTCAGAAACGAAAAGTAAGTTTTTTTGTCTTGTTCCAAAGTTTTGTACGATTGTCTGAGTAGATTACTGCATTGGGGTCAAAATAAACCACAATGATCTATTTTTTAGACTTCATCGGGCTAAAACAAAAAACAACATAATAAATTGCAACTGCAAAAAATCTTTTTATTCAATACCATTGTTTATTCAGAAATGTTGCTGCCAATGAGGGTAAGTCCGACATTGGAAAAGTTTTGTCTTTGGTTTTGTCAAATTTAATACTCCAGAATAATAATGCAAACCCAGAGTTACCATACACACACTGAACACTTCGTCAATATCGGTTCAAGCGTCTACCAAACTAGGAAAAATGGAACAACGCCCTGCCCTATGGCTCCGTAACTCATTTTCATAGAAATGTTTCGGCTTATTTTCATGTGAAGACATGCCTGGCTTTGGTTTACTTTTGATTCACCCTGTATAGAACAATGTATCTTTCATTCAACTTTAGAAAAATGTTCCCGTATAATGGGGGCTTGCCTACGGAAAACTAGACATAGGATCGATCTGAAAATTTGGCTGAGCCCATAATCGAGTATGATCTATATTTTAAAAATATTTTCAGTTCTGCAGTGTTGCCGCTTCTACCCAAAAGTCGTGGCAACTTTCTTATTTTAAATGGACCACCCTGTATATTATTATTTTTTTGGATTCCTTGACTGATTCTAATCACTTTTGCTTGATATACTCCTATACCTATCGGCAGCGGTTTTCGAGATATAAATTAATTTATAATATTTTTGTCGTAAAACACATCAGTGGATTGAGTTCAATAATTTCGTACTTGAAAACGGTGGAGAGTTGAAATTGCTATGCCGACTAGAGGAAGGTAGGTTTATATGGTTCCAATGGAAAAACCGATCTGTAAATATACAGGGTGCTTCAAATTTATTAATCTTTTTCGTATACACAAAAATTTTAAAAAAGCTATTTTTTCAAATGGAACCCCTGTATATTACTTGAAAAATGAAAAGACCAATAGATTTCCTTTCAAATGGTATCCCATGTTCCTATACCTAAACCTTCAGGTTCTACAAGAAAAATGCATTTGTCTAAAAAATAAATTATATTGGTATTATTGATATGAAACGTGATTTAGTTGCAGTTTGCTACTAAAAATAAATTGTTATTGCTGTGTGACCTGGCAACTATAGATTGCCCTAGAAACTACATTATGTTTCATAATATCATGTATACCAATATAATTTATTTTTTAGTAAAATGCATTTTTCTTGTAGATCCTGAAGGTTTAGGTATAGGAACATGGGATACCATTTGAAAAGAAATTTATTGGCCTTTTCATTTTTCAAGTAATATACAGAGGGTACCATTTGAAAAAATTGATTTTTTTATCATTTTTGTGTGAAGGAAAAATATTAATAAATTTGAAGCACCCCTGTATATTTTCAGATCGGTTTCTCCATTGGAACCATATAAACCTACCTTCCTCTAGTCGGCATAGCAATTTCAACTCTCCACCGTTTTCAAGTACGAAATTATTGAACTCAATCCACTGATGTGTTCTACGACAAAAATATTATAAATTAATTTATATCTCGAAAACCGCTGCCGATAGGTATAGGAGTATATCAAGCAAAAGTGATTAGAATCAGTCAAGGAATCCAAAAAAAAAATACAGGGTGGTCCATTTAAAATAAAAAAGTTGCCACGACTTTTGGGTGGAAGCGGCAACACTGCAAAACTGAAAATATTTTTAAAATATAGATCATACTCGATTATGGGCTCAGCCAAATTTTCAGGTCGATCCTATGTCTAGTTTTCCGTAAACGTCTAACGTACCATAGACCGTGAGACACCCTGTATAAAAATAAATATACCATTACATTTGATTTTTTTGGAAAAAGCTCAAAAACATGCTACCATTCCAGTTAACGCCGTCTAGCGGCGACGGCGAAGGTAAAAAATTCAAAACCAAAAAATTTTTTTGAAGTGCAGATCATGCTCTTTCATATGAGTCCAAGATCGCGTCAATCGGTTGGGTTGTTTCAAAGTTATGAGCATTTTTGCGTTGTAAGGTTTGACAGCTGATACCTGTCTTATTTGACATGTTAGGAAAAAAAAACAAAAAAACAAATTTGAAGGAAATCTCTCAAGGAATCCATAGCGGTACTCATTTGTATTTGTTTGTATTTAAAAATCACGAAAAAACAGCGATTTTGTGTTTTGATAGCACCGTTACACCATCTTGTGGCGATCTTGGGAACTTCTGATATATTTCCAGCATTTTCTCTATTCCATATTACCCAGTAATTTTTTTTCCGCAAGACTCTTGGATGCCTAGTTTCTGGGATCTGGCACCTTGCCATTCTTAAATAGACACCCTGTACAGTTGTGCAATTTTATACTCAAGAAAATTTTGCCTCGAAACTTTTTGGGATATGGTTATGGTTTTCATGGTTTATATGACTTTTTGTCTGCTATACACGATGAGTTTAATGCAGTATTTTGAATCTAACAAATTTGTGGCATCCTCTATGTAGCCAAGTTGGATGATTTATTTTTTTTCAGAAAAAACAATCCATGGTTTTTGTACCAGACCGTTTATACATAAAGTAACATATTCAGCAGAAAAAAGTACACCCAAGCTATCGTCCAACAAGCAGTGGTTCCATATTCCATAGCTAAAGCCGCCTCATGGAACGTTGTCGACTGTTGAGCAGCTCTTTAACATTATCATAAACTGGGTAGAAGTTTTGAATTTTGCATGATTTCAATTTCAATTGACCCATGCTGAATTCCATTTGATGCTTTCGGAATCATATTTAACGCTTTCTCGATTACGTTTGACTATTCTCAATTACAGTTGGCGCTTTCTCAATTCCATTTGACGTTTTCTGAAATACATTTAACCGTTTCTGAATTAGAACTGGAAAAGGTGTAATTTTTGTATGTCATAGTGATATGTAGGCTGGTTCGAGTTCTGGTGTGTATACAAAATTATCGACTTTTTATTAAATATAACACCATAGTACTAAATTGATATCCGCCTATTGGCAGAATGGTGCTACAGCTATGCTAATTTCATAATATTCGAGATAATATTAAACCCTTAGCTGTAATAATTACTTCGGCGAAATAAAATGATCATTCATCTTAGTTTTTGAAATGGTTTTATGACTGATCAGACTTTATAATTTATAGTACACACACCTCCAAAAGTCTTGGACCCCCCCCATGTTTTTTCCCATTTCTACAGATATTCAAAATCTGGTCACATAAATATATACTCTATTCTTTTTCCCAGTTTAGATGCTCGATGATTTTTTTTGTTGAAAAGTTATTGTGCCTTTTTTACCTATGAGGAAAAAAAACCGATCCCGAAAATTACACTACGATTGAACTTTTGATAGACTAGATATGCAATTCAAAAGATTTCAAAAATTGGCTAAAATTGGCAATTTTGGCTAGAAGCTTGAGAAATGTATCGTTTTTAGCTCGGTTTTTAGCAACTTCAAAACCGCATATCTAGGCTATAAAATTGTCAATAGTAGTTTAATTTTCAGGATAGGTATAATTTTTGCCCCTCTTTTGAATTGGGTTATCCATTTTTTTTCTAGAACCACTTTGAAAAACCGTCAAGAGTGGCTTTTTTTTCTTTCAGAGGTCAAAAAAGCACATGACTTTCAACAAAAGAAGTCTGAGAACCTAAACTTGGAAAAAGAATAGAGTATTTATTTATGTGACCAGATTTTAAATTTCTCTAGAAATGGGGATAAAACATGAGGGGTCGAAGACTTTTGGAGGTGTGTGTACTTGATCGAGGCAACTCGCGATCAAAATGTCAATACAAGTTAAACCTACTCAATAATTTCCATTTCCAACCTAAGTATGTATTATTGAAAGATTTGAACTTGGGGGAAGGAAAATACTCGTATATTATGCATTTTGGTAAACAATATAATTGTTCAACGCACACGACCTTATTGATTTTGTAATTGAGAAGCTCTCAATAACTCAATTAGATATTAGCGGACTTTTAAAAAGCAGTCGTATTTAAACTTGTGCTTCCACCGACCATATTTAAAGTGCTAAAATGTACTTTTACAGATTAATTTATGCATATAGGTATACATGTTTTTTTTTTAGTGACGCTATGATATGCTGCCAGTTCATGGGTAAGGGAAATTTGGCAAGTGGCTTTGGCTAACATTGACGCAGTCAAATTCAAATTGAAACAATATCTCTTTTGTTATGTCAAGTATGAATCCTGTTTCTTTTCGATTTTCCAATAAAAAAACTCGTAGACAACAAATTACAAAGAATTTATTTACAGGCACCAACTCGGGCTCTAAGAGTTGAGAAATCAAAGGGCTGCGTTCATTTAAATCGCGAATTTAATCACAAGATTTTTTTTTTAAATCGTTGTCTTCAATCGCATGATTAAAAAAATATATTTTTTTTTCTCTCTGTTTCCGTTTTTGAAGAGTAAAATTAAATTAAGTCAACAAAATACAATAATTTACTATTGCCGATGCTGTATTTATTGGTTTCATTTTTTAAAAATTATTAAATGTCCGTTGAGTTAGTGTTCAGTTATGCTTCACAAATTTTGTTAAATATTACCCAAGTTACTTAAGTGTACTCTTTAAAAATGGACGCAGAAATGAAAAAATATTTTTTTTTCAATCAGGTGATCCATACGATTAAAAAAAAATCATGTGATTAAAATCGCGATTTAAATCACTGATTCAAATCAATTGACTCAAATCAACGCAACCTTAGTGTGAATGCACCTACATGGCGAACGAACTGAAAAAATTCTTGGCAATGCGAACATTCCGCAAGATTTGTCAGGTGTATTTCCAGCTTTATAGGTTGATTATAAAGGGCAACAAATTAAATGGTCAGTATTTCAATTTTATGGACAGTACTCTTTGCCATTGTTTTATTTCCCTTGGTCAGTATGATAATAAATGGTCGGTTGAAATAATGAAGGGTCAGTAACATAAAGAAGTGGTCAGTAAAAATAATAAATGGTCAGTATAATAATAAATGGTCGGTTGAAATAATTAACGGTTAGTGATATAAAGAAATGGTCAGTAAAAATAATGAAGGGTCAGTAACACGAAGAAGTGGTCATTAAAAATAATAAATGGTAGATATAAATAATCAAGAGTCAGTATCATAAAAAAACGATCAAATAAATTAGTAAATGCCTGGTGAAAATAATGGACAGTCCATAAAATTAATAAAGCGACAGTAAAATAATGAATGGTTGGTCATATATTTTATTTCGTATAAATACAAACATTTTCACAACGGAACGAAACACAACTTAGTAAAGAGAAAACACTCTGCCTTTATGTCATGATGAGGTAGTCAGATAGGTTCCTTTGAGAGGCGGATTTAGTTTGGGTTAGTTAGGGTTAGTTTGTGTTGGTAATAGAAATTGATGAAAAATATGCAGCGGCTCGTTGGTTAGCACTAGGTTAACATTACAATTATTATTATATATTAAAATTGACGTGTTGTGTATTGGTTTTATGTGGATCAAGTTTGGGTTATAGTTTGTGTTGGTGATCGAAATTGATAAAAATATGCAGCGGCTCGTTGGTTAGCACTAGGTTAACATTACAATTATTATTATATATCATAATTGACGTGTTCTGTATTGGTATTATGTGTATCAAGTTCGGGTTAGTTTGAGTTGGTTAAAATTATCACTGACTATTGCATACTGGCCATTTATTATTTCTTACTGTACATTTGTGGAATTATTACCAGCTAAGTCATACTGACATTTCATAAATTTTTACTGACCATCAGAATCACAATAGTGAACATAGAAATACCGGCCAAATAGTACTTTCACTGCTCAAAAATTCCATTTTTACTTATCATTTTAAACAGAAATACTGAGTCTTCTACAATATTATACTGACTGCTTGTGATATTATACTGTACATAATGAATTAAATACTGTTCAGTTTATTACAACCCATTATAAAGTGTATAACTCCATTGATGTCTCCGAAACGGTGATATCATTAGAAAAAAGGATTTGAACAGTTTTTATATGATGAATCAATCCACTCGCCAATCCGTAATAACGTGAAAAAAAATTACTTTTGCTGACACTCCAACAAAAAACATCAATCCTTATGTCCAACACAACTCAGCGGTGACAGCAGCTGGACAAACTTTGACAGTTTTGCACACAAAACTGTCAAAATTTACCCAGCTGCTGCGACCGCTGAGCTTTCGCTGAGCTGTGTTGGACATAAGCAATCACTTCCAGATTCAAACTGTGTTGCAAAAAACGATAGTTCTTGACATGTTAGACGAAACCATCTCTGTAAGTTATGTCAATGTGGGAATGAATAGGTATAAAGAAGCCAATCCTTTTCAACTATTTAATTATTGTTTCCCTTATTATTTCAAAGATAGCAATATTGGCATCTCCTGTTAATGAAAAATGTCTACTTTTCAACAAGGCGGGCAACAATATGTCTTCAGGTTATTTTTTTTCAAGGAAGACTTTGGCCGAGACTTGGGCAAACAGTAATGTCAATCAAACTAACAAGTTTGGATAGTGAGTAAGCAATGTTATAGTGATAATTATTGAGTCATGAAGAGACGGGTATAGGAACCATTCATGCTCAATTTTTTTTCTAGCCTCAGTGTTCTGTAATAATTCCTGAAAGATCTAAAATTCCTTCTAATATTTTCAGAATCCACAGATAACAAGCTTATTGTTAAAACAAAACAAATATAAAAATATTCTGGGATTTTTAATTAGTTATACTAAGTTTTCGATTTTTTATATTCTTGACTTGAACATTGTTGTTACGTCCTACATCATTATAATTAACTTTTTTGAATATTCAAATTATGCAGAAATATACAGTTTATCCCGCTCTTTTTTCCCTTCCACTTCTATTTTCAAGAGTATAATCTCTCGAAATCCGATCAATATGAAGACAATTGTTTTAGTCATCATTTATTTCGCAATATTGTATTCTTATTAATTTTCACAATAGAATTGCTAATCTCACGCTCAATATACTGCTGTTAAGTCAATTGTTAATGTGTAAAGATATATATTTATTTGCGCGGCAAGATAGTATTATGAACATTTTCTAACAAATAAGATAATTGACAACGAGAATGTAGTTCTGGAGTGTGGAATCATTATAATATGGTTTTTGCAAGATCACACTACCAACTGTTTATCAAGATATCTAGCAAAAGTTAAACGAGTATTAGTCTCTGTAACTCAATGAAAATACATACTGCAAAATACATCCAATATGTCCGCTTTAAACGATGAATAGATCATAGTATTTTCAGGCTAATTCTGCCAACATTTCTGTAACAGAAACTTGATGTCTACTTTTTCGAAAATGTTTAGAACCAATACAATATTTTGACGTTACCTATATTGATATAGAAAATCAGAAAAACAGAAAAACGCAAGGGCAAGGTAAATCAGTCGAGAAAAATAAACTTGCGACCTCCAACAGGTGACCTCGTCGGTTATGATCTTACCTCAACAACAAGAGTGCTTGTCGGCAGTAGTACTGATATGATGCTCAGTGAAATTTCACCTTTTTACGTGTACTGGTGCAGCATTGGCACAAGTTATGTGGTTGTTGAATCTTTAAACTTACTTTATACAAAAGTAAAATGTTTTGATCCGCTCCTTTGACCAATAGGATTGCTAATGGCTATAAAATATGTTTGACTCAGTGCATCATTTCAGAAGTGATGGTGGCTGTAGAAAAATGTGAAAATGTCCGTGAAATTGAAAAACCGTCGAAACTTGACATGTTCCGATTTGAAATTCATGTCAAAAGTAGCCAACAATCCGGATATCCCGGAAACATATCAAAAACTGAATAGAAGTCGTAAGAGACGGAGCTTCAAATATGGATTTTCATTTTCCTCCCAAGATATACGGAATGTCAGAAATAAACAATCAAGAATCTGTGTGGATCCCGAAGAAAAACTGACAAGGACTATTTTAACTCAAGATGAAAAGTGCAAAACCAGTTTATATCAAAGTGTACTGAATTGGTTCAGGAGTTTTGGATCGCAACCAAAAAAATCATGTATGTAGGTTTTTATCACTTTTATTCGCATCAAGTTTGATCACCTTCAATCAATATTCTGTCAGTCACACCTATCTTGAACCTATTAATGACAAATGTCACTGATTTTTTCGGAAAATAGCTACTTTCTATATACATTGATTTTCCATTTCTACAAAGTGTTTCCAAAAAGCTTCAAATTTTTGTTGAAAGTATACATTAATTGAGTCATTCGATGGCGGGGCAAGCAGTGAGAGAAAAACGAAAAGGTCCAAAGGAGATTGGAGAGGATGATTCTATCGATAAATATTTGTCGTTGAATTCTGGACTTCCCAAAATGAAAATAGGTATTTAATGCAGAATATTCATTGTGGTAATTGAATTTTCGCCAAAAATCTGCGCCACTTCAAACTCTATGGATTGAAATACCAAAGATAAATCAGAAATTCTTGGTTATCAGTTATATTATGTAATTCATTAAAAACTAGATCACTTATTTCAATAAACTGCGTATTTGATCATAATAATCAACGAACTGGTCTATTTGATAACAAGTCCATTAGTGATAAACAGTAGTAGTAGTTGAGTAGATACGTTTCCTTTGTCAAGTCGGTTTTTTACTAAACCAAGTTATTATGCAGGTTATGATTTGTTAGAAAAGTAATCCCTTTCAATCAAAAACTGTCTGAAACTAGATATTACCTCAATGATATATCAGATGAATAATGTATAAAAAATATCACCAATTTCTACAAATATACGCTGCGCATGCCGATGTTCCATTCAAATCATTCACGCCGAGCAAGTGTCTGTCACGATGTTTCTCGTTATCAAAAGTGAAATTATGTGAACCTGGCTCAAGACAATATGTATTTCGGACGATAATAATCCTACATCAACAATACAATACCTATTACCGTTTCATCCGTATTAATTTTGTCGTCCAACTTTGAGTGTTTCATGCAAAACTCGAAGTGACGTAAATGTTGTAAATATACATAACAATCTTACATAATAATTGGAATGAATGCTACTTATAAACTTGATTTTGTTGTTGCATTTTTGATAGCTGTCGTTGAAAATGCGTAGAATGGATGTTTGAATGGCCTCGAAAATGTGTTATCGGAGTTACAGTGCTCCATGGTTTTAATCTCGGTTTTAATAGAAAGTTGAGGAAATATTTGGGTAAGATACTCATCGGGATACTTATGCATTTTTGGCTATGCAATATCAACTAATAAAAAAGTCTATATATTTCAATAAGTCCGGTCATTCCTTTGATCCGTCTGAAAATACCGGCATTTTTTGCGAGGTGTAGTAAATCATGAGCAGCACCTGTTTTATCTAGTTTTTTGGTAGTATACGAGGGGCGGATACGCGGATGGTGAACCTATTCAGCAACGCGTCGTTGTTGATGCATATGTTACAGTGAATGTTGGAAATTCAGTGAAAGCTAGCTTTTACTAGTTGATGCTAGCAATTACTTGATCCGTTAGGAAATGTTAAATTTTGAATAATATTGTACACTTTTACTAGTGAATGTTGGAGACACTTTATCAAATCAACTTTTACTGAAAGCAGTTAGGAAAAGTTCTTTTTAAAACTTATTTCCGCCATTTAACTAACCCAAGGTGCATGGGGCACTAAATGATGTCGCTCAAATGTTTGCTAAACCCAAACTAACCCAGACTAACTCCTACTGAGAATACTTGAATACCTATTTTCTATAATACGGTATGTGAACAATGTTCACATTGTACACCTGCGATTCATAACTCTCGTATTTTCCAGAGCGTCTAATCTGTCGGCGAATTCCAACTCGGACCAAAAAGGATATTTATAATTACGATAATAATTTTCAGTTTAACAGCTTTCACTAGAAAAGTTACGTGAATGCTAACAATTACTAGTAAAAGTATGATGAAGTCGATCGAATTCAACTTTCACTAGCTAAATGTTTCCAAATCAGGAAAAGCTCACTTTTCCTAGTAACAGTTAGCTTTTACTGATTACCAGGTTTTACTGTGACACATACATACAAGTGATCCGATCAGAATTATTAGTTCTTGATATTGTGATTATGTCTTCGGCATTTTTATTGAAATTAAACTTCCAACAATTCCAGCTCAAAGAAATTACCTATATAAACATCCGAAACCAATTTTCTTGGCTTATTTTTTGTCCTATTCGATCAAGCACATTATCTTGAAATAATGTGAACAATCCACATACCTTCCTTCCTTCACACCCCATGGGAATGCCTGCTGAGCTATCCTTATACAAGGGTACAAAACTATTATACGTTAAAGTTGCAAATTCAACACTAAGAACCTCTAGGAAGAATAAAGAAAATCCCAAATCGAAAATCTTGAAAAATGTATAAGTATTTATTAATAATTGTTAAAGATGTACATAATATTTTTTTATTTGTATATTATTATAATAGGTTATTTGTACACGTTGTTGTCTTTAGTAGATGTTCGATTGCGTTATTTCCGAGGTTATTTTCTCTCCCAATGATAAGATCAACCAAAATATTCATTATTTGCTGACATTTTGATCATTATGTTCTATAAGTTATATTTTATGAAAGTTTATGTATGTATATGAATTTTTTCATTTCATTCCTCGGTTACTCAAAAAGTTACTCAGCATTATTAGCTATTCATGACAATTTCCTGTGTACACACTCATCATAACTAGATCTTTTTCTCCTGATTCCAAATACAAGGTGCCACAGATTCGGGTGTATGCATGTGGATCTCAGTTATTATAAGAGATACAGAGTCGGTCTCGGTGTCGGTTAAATGAATGCAAAGTTCCGCATTTTTATGCTCAACAAAATGCCTTTTTGAAATTTCAAAAATTCCGACTCTTGTTCAAACTACTTCCGAAGATATTCGAATAAAAAACGAAATTTCGCAAAAAGGTTCTTTTTAGATAACTAAAAATAAAATAAAAAATCCAGGTCCGTACCTAGGTATTCAAAAAAATAAAGTTGATGATGGCAGCTCAAAGACGAAACACCAGATTTTTGATTTAATACCGCCATATTGTAGAGGAGAAAAATTGGCAATGAAAAAGTGTAATCCATTTTAAAATTTCTTCTAAAATAAACTCAGAAAATAATAATGATTTTGCGAAATTTCGTTTTTTTTTTCGAAAATCTTCGGAGGTAGTCGGATTTTCTCAAATTCAAAATGGCATTTTGTCAAGCATAAAAATGCGGAACTTTGCATTCATTTAACCGACCCTGTATATCTTATAATAATTGAGATCCCCTTGCATACCATCTGTTTCACCCTGTATACCATCTATGTTCATGTTTGGTTCAACCGTTTTTGCGCTTTTCAAGTTCGGAGGCTCATAAGGATTACATTACGTTGATCTGGATTCGAAAATTCTAGTAGGTATATGAACGGTAAACTACCTAGTGCTTATCTGATCCAAACTTAAAAGTTGCTCTTGCTTGATAAGATCAATAATCATTCTTTTGATACCTACAGTTATAAGATACGGTATACAAAAAATCATAAATGATCACAACATCTCTGAAACAAGCTCGCCCAAAATTACTTTACCTACTCGACGACACATTTGCAATTCGTATGGAATGTGATGACAATGTATAATCCTTCCTTAGTGCGTCTAGGCATGTTGAATTCTAGATTTTTTATAATGTGAATATACGATTTTCAATTTCCTTTTTCTTTTTTGGCGATCGCTCAGGCAAAGACGGTAGCAAGGTAACGACTGTGGTGGCGACGCCCGGTCAAGGGCCGGATCGGCCTCAAGAAGTCAGCTACACTGATACGAAAGTTATAGGCAATGGCAGCTTTGGCGTCGTGTATCAAGCGAAACTTTGCGAAACCAATGAATTGGTCGCCATCAAGAAGGTTCTACAAGACAAGCGGTTTAAGGTAAGAAATCAAGACATCATTTCCAATTAATTATTTTATTATTTTTTGTAAAAATTACGTTGGAATGATCAAAAAAAGGGTGGGTTCACAAGCCATAATAATATTTAAAAAAATGTTTTGAATGAGTTCAATATTGTGCTCTAGTCACACAACCCTATATTCTATAATATGCATTGTATGCACAATATGCATTGTGTTAATTGGAATTTGGAATAACAACCTAAAATGATGAACCGAAATCGATAGCAAAAAAGTATCGTGACCAAATCACATGCTACCTGTTTTTTTTCACTATAATGTCATATTTCATCCCCCATAGCACATAAAAATGATTTATGTATGGCTTTGAAAAACTCTCATTAATTATAGCAGAAAATATAATCTACATTCTCATAATCTACTTTCATTTATTTCAGAATCGAGAACTTCAAATAATGAGAAAGTTAGAACATTGTAATATAGTTAAACTAAAATACTTTTTCTACTCCAGTGGAGATAAGGTAAGTTTAAATCAAACATTTGGTTTTTAGTTGATTACACGAATAGAGTGATGACTACCAAAAACAAGCAATAATTGTAATGTTTTTCTACAATACTTATACCATTGTACTTCAATATACTTGTATTTTCGAGTTTCTTGTTTGTGAATGCAATTATATTTTAGAGAAAAGTTGTTTGTTGGGTACACATCGCGTTATTTGCTAAATCAACGTGCATAGTTATACGACTATAATTGAACTATCCAGAAGTTATGCACTTTGGATAAACGCTTTCATTGCTCCACATGAGCATTGATGATAGTTACTTCTCATTAGATATTTAGGTAATATTCTGGATAGTTTTGAATTATATTAAGCACTTTTCAAACATTTGATTTGAATGATTATTTTAAATGACTGATAATCATATCCAGTGATTAATTGTTGACTGATGTAAATTTATCTTATTTGCTCTATCAACTGAATGGAACCCAATATTTATTGCCTCATGTGATATTTTTGAAGCTGAAGAATGAACTGAAGCTTTGTATAAGATTGCGAAAAAAAGTTACCTTAGAACATCAACCGATTTTTTTAAATTGTAATAATCTACGTTTATTGCATCTACCTAACAGATAAAGTATAGGGTATCGTCAGAGAACTAGATAACCGACGAGAAGCGACAAAAACTTGTTTTCCACATTGCTTCAATGAGAACTCATTCATTTGGCCTTGACATTGCAATTTTTGACAACTTCTATCGTATCCAAGTTATATTGATACGATGGAAGCTGTCAAACGCGGGGCAACGAATACTTATAGTCCGGGCGTCCGGGCCCAGAATAAAAATTGTGAGATATTCTGAAGTTTGATATAGGGGGATTTTTGATCCTGTTTAATAAAAATAAGACGTAGGCCAATCGTAGAAAAAAAGCCTGTTATGTTTTTTTATACTAGTTACTCAAAAACATTCAACAGAAACAAACATGAAGCATGATTGAAAAATCAAACGTTTATTTGACAATTGAATATATAAACTCATGTGTACAGGGTTTTTCCTTATAATTTGCCACCACTTCAGAAATCCTATTAACAGGGATACAAAAAAAGTGTTCAAATGAAAGTTGCATGACTTAGCCTGAAAATTTTATAATAAGTAAGAGAAAGTACATAACTTCATTATTGAAAATCGGGCAAATGTGGAAAAGTTTAACTTTCTCAAATGGAATGACTTATATCTTAATACAGATCCCAGATCTCCTCATTTTCCTCTTTTCAAAAATACATAGTTTGCCTATGTTTGGACTAGCCGTTTTTGCATGAGCTATTTCACTTTGATTAACATAGTGTAAAGTTGCAATGCGGGCGAAAGATGCCCGTTAAACCAAAGAAGGGGATACCTCCCCCTCCTTTCGTACGACACCCGCGAAAAGCACAACTTCTCCCAGGCATTGATAAAACTTTTCGAAATAGATTCGATCAAGCTTTTAATCTCTCAAACCACAGATAATGATTGATTGATCGACCAGAGCTAACGATAAACTACATATGGTAACCATGTTAACCGTTGAATTCGACAGTCGAAACTGATTGAACACTCGGACATTAATAATTTTATTAAAACAGGTGACAAATCTTTTTGACAGAAAGTATCGGATCCCCCACCTAAATTTTTTGGCGGGAAAATGTTTGTCGCTTCTCGTCGTTAGCTAGTTCTCTGGTATTGTAATGAAGAATGAACGTGATCTTTCATCTCTGACTTTTGCTTCAATCATATTTTTTTTTGGATTGTTATCCTATTATCCATAATAACTTCATCCAAACCTGCCCGTGTTCAGTATTCGTTGAAACACTGCATTGGGTGTTTCAACGAACTATTTGCAAATAAAATTGAATGTTTTTGAGTGTCTAATATGAAAAAACATGCCCGGCACTTTTTTCACGATTGGGCTACGACAAATTCTTGTTAAACGTTATCAAAAATCAAATTTGAGAATATGACACTATTTGTATTCTGGGCCCGGACTATAACTAAACGTAACATCAGGGTAACGTAATACGAGAGGTCGGACGCTGTCAAATTTCAATTTGAAGGCCAAATAAATGCGTTCCCATTGAAGTAATGGGGAAAACAGGTTTTTGTCGCTTCTCGTTGTTATTTTGTCTCGGGTTCAGCCCAGCCGATTTTGTTTTCTGGTCACCCTGAAAAAAACGTTTATTGATGATCACGCGAATTTGCTTGGGTACCTCATCTACCCGTTTCATATATTGTGCTTCCTGCGAAATCAAGTGTTTCTTGCCTGCAGATTCTACTAGCCACATTGATACAGAAAATCTTTCGCACACCGGCTTCGGCCCTTCGTTTCAAAAATTAAACCAAGCTATACAAAATCCTAAAATGATCCAGTTTCCAAGTGCAATATCTGTATCACCACATAAGCGGTTTTTTTTTAAATAAAAAATTCTTGCTATCACTGGATTTGGCATTCTTCAAAACGGGCCTATACCAAGTCTAAAAAAATTAAAAATGCGCAATTTTATCTTGAAATCTAGTAATCGTTGGATCATTATTGAAATCCTTGATCATTATTATGGTCAAATCTGAAATGCCTATAACTCAACAAATTTCAACGAATAAGGTCCTGTTTGAGAGAGGAGGCCTCGTTTATTAAAAGCAAAATATAGACATGGGAGATTGGTTAACACTGCTCCATGATACTATAACAAACAACATATGATCTCGCGCAGGTTTCGCTGACGTCATCGCGTGTCCGAACCTCAAAATTCATAGGTTTCCCAGGTAACTCGGTCACCATGATACTGAACCAAAGAAGATAAACCCTCGCACATCCCACTTCAGAAGTCATCACGTGACCTACCTCAAATCTAAACAATCAATGTCACGCGGGGACGTCATGCGTGAGCCAGTTCAAATTTTGACCAGCAAATGGTAACTATGTAACGTTATGGATGTTTTAAATCCAACCTCACTTTTGGCTTGCGGTGACGACATGCGCGGCTTGTTTCTAATCTCGTCCAGCAATTGATCATATCTTGTGTGTTTTAGTATCATGACACTGCTACCTGTAGGGGGCGCCAATGCAAAAGCTCACAGTTCTTTTTCCGAAATTTCAAATAGAATAATACAATTATTCCAACTGAAACAGAAAGTAGATACAAATTACAAGAAGAAACCTCTTCACTGCATCTTGATAACTTGACGCGTTCAAAAGTTTCTGCAAGAAGAGAGAAGACACAATAATATGCAAACAGAAGGTGAGTTCGAGTTTACGCTCTAAACACTCCCAGCACGAAAAATTGTGCACGCTCAAATGAACAATTTTCGTGTTTGGAGCGCAAACTCGAACGCACCTAAAATCAATAATAATAATTAAACTGTTTCAAAGATTTGACGTTTCTGTCCAAGTTGGTTTTTGGTTTCCATGGACTACCCAAGTGTAATAGTATTTACGTAACCAGGCCGGGAAATTACTTAT
The DNA here is from genome assembly GCA_958502075.1 of Orchestes rusci. Lineage (NCBI taxonomy): Eukaryota > Metazoa > Arthropoda > Insecta > Coleoptera > Curculionidae > Orchestes > Orchestes rusci. The sequence goes on along the minus strand of OY293304.1, from coordinate 32,501,315 downwards.
TAAAGTACGAGTCGAGATGTTTATTATTATCGGAATCTCTAGACTAGTAGTTTGATGACATTTCAGGGCTATACAGGGCACAAAACATTCCCCCTTAGAACATCATCTGTAATGCTACTGAACGGTCCCAAATTAGTGCGCCGTTCGTGATAGGAGGACGAACTAATTAGGTGTATATGGTGGATGCGCCAGGGACATGACGTTCATCTAATGCTGTGATCGTTTTTTATAGTTTTAGGTAGGATGTTCGGTCTTATTGTGAATCTTGTTTTGAGTTGGTTTTGCTTGTCATGAGACAGTTATAAGTACAAGCTGATTCAATTAGACCTCTTGTTTTAAATTGTTAATAAAACACATAAAATGGAATTTGATGCGGAATCTTTATCATGACCTGGAAGAACAATCTTTGGCATTTAATTTCTGTAAATGATTCGATTAAATGCTGGCCGTGTCTATGCCCCAAGTAGTTTATTCGGAAGGTCAATTTTTGGATCACTCTTTCAAGTATTGCGAACGGTATCTGCCCGATTAGGCGAGTAATTATGGCTTGCAATTTTTGAGTCGTGGCTGGACGGACGGAGAGGAAGACTTTTGATATCACATAGCCCCAAACAGAAAAGTCCAAGCTAGTTTTGGTTCAGGACATCGAAGTCAACATCACTCGCGTATTGGGCAAATACTGGTCGCAATGCTGAAAAGAGTGTTTCAAAATTGGACCTTTCTAGACCTTCGTTGAGTCTTGTCCTTTTCTTTTTTGATAATTTACAAGATTTAATGTAATTGGTCTGATTATCAAAAATGACAAATACAAAAATCATCTGTAAAGAAAATATCTTTTTGAAAAAAAAAATGTTTTCGGTGCCTGCTATTTAGGAAGTTATCTCCAAGTAGTTTGTCTGCGACATTCTTAATTCATACACTTATGTCCTTGTGATCATGAACAAAACCATATCAAAACGTGACTTATCATCACCAAACATAACATACCTAAAATTATAAAAATCGATATCAACCTACCGTTTTTATATTAGTTGATTAAAACTTTTGAGAAATAATATTATAGGAAATATAGAAAAAACATTCTGTATTAATGTAAAAATATATTATCAATTTACTAATTGAACCTATAGGTACCTAAAACTATTACAAACCGAAAACTATTACAAAACAAAAAACGGTACTTTTATAGCTTCATACCATCAGAAAGCAACATGTACTGACTCCGACCTTACTGCGGCCTGCAGAGTTTTTCCAGGCAAAATTATATTGGCATTTTTGTCATATAAGCATGGATTTGCGTTCTTTAAAATCCACTCAGGACATATATCTCCATAGTCTTCAAAATTTGGAAACCGAGAACGGTTGCTGCTGATGTATTTTTCTTCACAGTCGGGAACACAGCATTTATTTTCTGCAGACTTCTGCTTGCCGGAATAAAGATTCAATAAAGTTACAATGTTCATTGTAAGAAAAGAGACATGCACAATGCCAACTGAATCAATAATAATTGAATTGAACTTTCGAATTTAAACCACGAATGACAGTGACAAACCAGCTGACAAGTACACAGGTGATACAAATCAAACGTAGTGACTTCAGCGCTGCCGGTGACAGGAGGCACAACTAAAAGAGTGGTTTGACAGCTCTCATTTAAGAAAAAGTTCTATAGGGGATGTTTTGTGATATAGGGTATCCACCATTTAGTGTACCCCGTAAAAATTTTGTTTATCAACTGATTTTCAATTTTTTTTTGTTTGATAGGTCTCGACAAACACTTTTTCAGCATATTATGCCAAATTGGTTAAAGGGGCGTACTTAGGGGTAATTGTGAAGGTTCAAAGGGGGTCAAGTTTGAGGCTATGAGATGCAAAGTGGCCTAAGCCCAAAATACAGCGCGATTGAAATTATCGATGTTTTCATATCTGTTACGGGAACGATTACAAAATGAGAACGAACTTACGGCGAGATCTACTAATAAGTAGCTAGACTTGGGTTGCGCTACTTTGCATTTGAAAGTATCCAAATAAAAGATAATTTTACTATAATAAACCTGGTTAGTAAAATTGGCATAGGCCACTTTGCATCTCATAACCTCATTTCAGAAAATAATAATAATAATTTATTGTATCGTACAAAATATATTATAGTCCATATTTTATAAGAACGGACGATTTGACCGTTATTTTCACCAAGGTTATGAAAATAAATTCCCTAGATCATTGTCATTTGTTAATATGTCAAGCGTTTGACATTTAATTTTAACCTCGATTTACAATATCAGAACAGAATCGAATTCCCGAATTTTTCTGAGTGATATTATTTTGTTGAGTTTTTGTGTTTTTGGTGTTTATTTCGTTGTTTTTGTTCATTTTATTTTTAAGATTCTGTCATAGTTTATTCGGACTTTATAGAAGTTTTCTGATCTGTTTATTATTGGTTTACACGTAAGTAAAGCGGTATAAATAATTTATGTTATGTACAGAGTGGCCCATTTAAAAGCGGGCCACCCTCTTAACTTTTTAATTTATTGATCAATTTTGTCGATTTTTTTTTTTTTGAAATGTAGATAGGAAAAAGGTGTATTTTGAGGCCTAACGTCGCCCAGTTTTTTCCAAAAACCAAGGCTACTAGAGTATATTTAGAGGCTGAAAAATCCAGAAAACATATTAGCGATTTTTGTAGAGAAAATCTGCCCACGCAACTGGATTTTTCATCCCCTGAAATAGGTCTGTACCAAATTTCATGAAAAAATATTCAATCCAAAAATATTATTTCTGTGTGTACCTAATTTTTTTTCTATTTTTTTTTTTCAGTTTTTTCAGTCTCGTTTGTTTGTTTCCATTATATGAGAATATCTATTGAATGTTTATATTCAGTATCTTTTCTCTGATAGATTTGCTAACGCAAGAGTTTCGAGGTAGAATACTTCTTGGTGCGTGAAAAAAATAATCGTTAATTATTAACATTTTTTTATGAAATTTGGTACAGATCCATTTTAGGGTATGACGAATCCAGTGGTGTAGACAGATTTTTTCTAAAAAAATCGCTAACATGTTTTCAGGAAATTTTCAGCCTCTAAAGAATGCTCTAGTAGCCTTGGTTTTTGAAAAAAACTGGGCGACGTATGGCCTCAAAATAAACCTTTCCACTCTCCAATTTAAAAAAAAAATTGTCAAAATCGCTTCATAAATAAAAATGTTATGGGGTGACCCGCTTTCCAATGGGTCACTCTGTATGTAAAAATTTAAAATATTAATTCTAGTTTTGGCAATAAAGAGCATGACTGTTGAGCCTCGAGACTCGAGCTAGTTCCAGCATTTCTCAGGAATCAGATCTTGAAGATTACATTGTACAGTGCGTTTTTTTAAGACGGAACATAGGGATTCTCATGTTTAATTTTCAGTCCCGTGTTAGCAGTACTTCTATTCAAAGTACACGCTTAAAACTTGGCGACGTTAAACTTTGGTGCCTACAGATTATGTTTTTTTATCAATTTACACAGAATAAATTGAAAAATGATTAAAAAAATGCTTTTATCAATTGGAAAGTAATAGTTTTTTACTAGCCTTGTATATGCCACTGTCAACCAATTACTTTATTGTCAAATTGTAATTTCATTAATTTCTAACAGTATAATACGATAATGAAAATCAAATATTATTTTTCAGATAAACTGTTCAAAATGTCCCCTATTAACGGCCAAGCAGTATCCTTAATGGTCATAAAAATAAAAAGGAAATTTTTGGTTAAACAAATTGACAATGAGGTTAGACACGTCAGAAAATTGGTTGTCACCGTCATATACAAGGCATGTTAAAAGTATAACTTTCTGATAAACTGAAGCATTTTTGAGTCTTTTTCCAAGTTATTCTGGCGTAATTGATGAACTTACTTAACCCAAAGATCATCTACGGCAAGTTTTAGCTATGTACTACGAATAGAAGTAATGCTAACATGGGATTGAAAATTTAACATGGGAATCCCTATGTTCCGTCTTTAAAAAAAGGCACTGTATATAAACTAATGAAAGCATAAATTGTTTAATTATTGTCTTGTCTTTCGAGGAGCTTTTAACATCTCCAGGTACAAATAGTCGAACTAAAAAAGTACATTTTAGTAGATATCGTATAGATTATAAATTGTTGCAGATTGAGGATGAGGAGTCGTTTCTTGAAGAAGAAACATTGCCCAAGCTACCTGTTTTTATCTCTGGATACAAAAATAGTGAAATTAGAATCAAGCGAAAGAAGGCCGAGCTTCTGCCTGTTTTATTTTTTTCAACTATCCAAGGGATAAGAAAAACAACATGTGTGCATGTGTTCTGTAATAACCCGAATAAATGATTCATGAGTTCAAATCTCGATTGAGATTGGAAAGGTGTAAAAGCGTTCGAGACGAAACCCGAACATAGCTAGTATGTATTTACAATTATTCTGAATGTGAATACGGTCCTGTAGTTAACACAGCTTAACAGTTCGAACGCGCCAAGTCAGGCTGGCAACCTAATAAAATAGTTACAAATGACTGCTTGTCATTTTCCGTTCTTATAAAAAACAGGGTTTACATATACAAAGGTGCAAAGTACCGCAAAGCGTATTTTAATTTACACCTAACAGAGAGCTTCATGTTCTACAAGATATCATTCCGGCTGATATAACCTCTAATGTTGTACATAAATGATCTAATATTAAAATACCTAATAGAAAAAACTGTCTTGAACATTTCTGAGTTGTGCTTAGGAATGTCCATGGAAGTCTTATCACGAGTATTGACCGGATGTATTTGTCCTCTTCTGGTTACTGCCTCATACAGATAAGGAGAAGTTTCAGATTCAATTATTTTGTAGATTGGGCAACACATCGATGGTCTAGTACACAAATGTTGTAAGTGACAAAAAGTTAGTTTTGAGTTATATGAAGTTAAATGTTTAAAAGTTCGCCATGATTCACACGCTTCTTTTTGAAGATCAAATATGCTTTATTAAATTGGGCTGTAGTCTTGCATTGAGCCTGAAAATGCTCATTTGTGATATTTGATCGATAATGTACCAAAAATTTTGAAAAATAATCTTGAATGCCACATTTGCCTATACAATTTTTTGTTTGACAGGAATAATTGTCCACATTTTGCGATATAGTTTTTGTTTGATGAAGAAGAACAAAACATGAATTATTTTGAACTCATTTGACATACTTGCACCGGGATTTGAGCAACTAATCTTGTTGTAACCTCACTTTTCACTAGACCCAAATGTGTTAAATACAGTTAGCGCAGTTTGATTTAGCACACCTGTTGAGTACGCAATTACCACATGTGGGTTATTAACCCCAGGAATAAGGTTTACAAGTACTTAACAGTTTTAACACGACTGGAAGATGGCACTGGCACCTACCAATTTGAATATTTCACTTTGCATTTGTGTGCATGAGAAAATCTAATAATATGTCTCAAATTATAAATATGTTAGTGTGATTAACTCAGTTTTGCTGGAAAATGCACTTACAACATTTGTGCGCTAGGCCATCGACATATGCAGGAACCTTCTCTCATTCATATTGTGGCCACCCACATGTTGGCAGACGTGATGTCTTCTAGACAGATTGTGGATATATCTAGCGCATGTATTTTGTATTTTCTGAATTCCATATTTATAAAAACTGCTGAGGAAAGGCCCATAGACAACATCCAGATATCCTGGTATGGAGAGAACTAGGGATTCAGTCAAGATATTTTTTGCTGTAGCTGGCAGGATACTCTTAAACTCAAAATGAGGCTTCAGGCGCAGATAACATCTCTGGCAGACTTTATTGACGTGTCCATTAATGATATGATATTAGGGCATTTTTTAGAAAAAAAAAATTAAAACGGAATCTGAATCAGCATGTCCAAAAACCCCCTGTACACATTTTCAAAAAAAAATATTGTTCTTGTTTTGGTTATTTTTTTTTGTTAATCTGTTTATTTAGTACTTACACTGGCTCATTAAGTCTTTCTGTACGTTCTAATTTACAGTAAAGATGTTAATAAAATCCCCGAATGTGTGTTCTAAATAAAAAATCATCGATACCTTATACAGGATGGGCAACAATGGGATTCAATTCAAGATTTTATTGAACTTAGGACCATTTTATTCGGGTACCTCATAAATTAGAGAGTTGAAAATTTGTACAGAGGGGTTTTTGGTGATGCTGATTAAAATTCCGCTGTCAAATATCATTTTCTGACCGACCCTGGAACCAATTTGGCGTATGCTCGAAAAGTGTTTGTCGAAAACTTTCAAGCAAAGAAAAAAATGAGAATTGGTTGATGAGCCAAAATTTTACAGGGGGGGTACACTTTAGGGTGGACACCTTGTCGATAGGTACTTATGTTACCAACATTTTATGTCAAGTTATTAATTATAACTATGAGATGCGCCAGCGAAACCATACTACAACTTTGAAAGTTAGTTACAATCATATATTATTCTAATGAGATATTATCTACTCTGATGATCTGGAATGTGTCATTTACGGGACTGTTTTGGGTCCTGTGAATGATACATTACAGTAGTATGAAATAAAATTATAAAAACATACATATTCATCAGAAAAAGGAGATAACTCCTGAACGCGTGAAGCTATCGAGATGCGGTTTGCAGGTTTTTTCTTGTAAATTTGATCTACTTTCTGTTTCTGTTGAAATAATTATATTGGAAATTTCGGAAAAAAAATTAGAAAACTATAAATTTTTGCATTGGCGCCCCCTAGAGCAAGCAGCCTAAACCAATACTCATGGCTATATTCGCTCTTTAATTATAAACAAGGCCACCTCTTGCAAAGGAGACCTTAGATAAGTATATTAGTATTAATTTTCAATGCTATCTTATTTAGGTCATATTGTCTTATTAATGGAAAACTGTTAGACAATAAAGATTATTATTATTATTATTATTTCAATAAGTCACACTTCACCCTTTCCCCGTCTTCAACTAATTTCCTGTAATAAAAAATGGTGAATCAAAAAGATGCAGATTTTGAAGAGGATCACAGTGGTGGTATTCTTTTATCAACTTTTAACCATTTTTGAGTAAAATATTTTTTTTTACTCGACCATAGCTATCACGACCCCTAGCAGTGGTGGTATGAACTTGAAAATAATTTCCTGTGTTTTCTTTCGGCCACTTTAGTCATAATTTTTTTTACCGCAAGTCTCTACAATGAGTGGTTTCAGAGATGCAGCCGCTTACCTCGCTTATTTGACCAACCTGTACAATAGTGTTTCTGTAGCCACACAATAGATAAAGTCAGTTGAGTAACTGAAAACGCTTTTCAAGACCATAGCCTAAATGTCTGGAGTGCGAAAGATGTGTTTCACATCTTTCGTATACTGGCCTTTAATGGACCGGATGATAACGACAATTTTTGGGTAGCGTTCAATGCCCGTCTGCCGAGGTATATTTCAATATTTGAAGTTGATCAAATGCTATAAAATTTTTCCTCCCGCGTCTACTAACTCCAAGATCAATAATTGAAATTGTATTAAAAAATTGAGAAAAAAAACATCGATGCCCATCTGCCGTTGTGAATTTATGATTTTGCACTGCAGTAATCGGCAGATAGTTTCAAATTCTTGATTTCGAAAATAGTTTTACATTTCAAAATGTTAGTGGGGTATTAATGAGGCGAATTTCTGTCATTGAGACAGACGGTTTAACTTGGGCTGTCGGTACTTGTTGTTTATTTTACTATGAATGTATGAAATTAGCAGACGGACATTTGTCATTCTTTTTTGTTATGGCAGACGGGCATTAATCTTTTTTTTTATCATATTTTTCACAACTATGTCGTTGTAAGTTCCTGCAGAACCTATCACTCGAAACTATCTGCCGATAACTGCCGATGGATTTTTTTAGTGCAGAAACAAGGAATCACAACGGTAGATGGGCATCGAACGTTTTTTTTCTCAATTTTTTGATACAATACTTTTAATTAGTGATGTTGGAGCTGGAACACGGGGAAGGAAAAATTTATTGCATTGGCGACAAATATTGAAATATACCATACCCCACCTCGGCAGACTGAACGTTACCCAAGGACTTTATACCAACCAAGACCAAGGTTATTTGTATCTGAGGTATTAATTTCAGCAAGTTAATGGAGTTCTTGTTTTTTGTTTGTTTCTTGGCGTGTGAATTTTTGAAGTGCCTAATTTTCCTTCCTATTTCTTGATACTTTCCGGTAATAGTAAATTATTCAACGAGCCGAAAATGGGGACTAATACTTATGAGGATGAAGTAATCATCTGAGTAAGTAATAGCAATTTCCCGCGAGTAGAATACTATACTTTTTCTATGATTATTTAATAATTGAAGCGAACTTCGCAATATTTAATTTCATTTTGACGGAACTTTTTCACAACTATACTCAAAGTGAGGTTAGTTGTTTAACACATTGACTATAAAACAAGCATGGACGGTCAAATGGGCTGTTTCAAAATGATGGATTGGAAAGTTGATATATTTTCGAATTTTCTGATTACTGTGGAGTAATGACATTAGATCATTTCATTGGTTGAAAACAATTGAGTAATGGAAAAAAAGTCACTGGTATGAGTAACGAGTCTCATTAACCAATAGAAAGTGGATGTATAATACATCTATTATTGAAAAGTCGTAAATTACCTTGTTATAGGTCCGTTTTGAGGAATGCTGAATCCAGTAGATTTTTTAGAACTCGCTATGTGGTTTATAAAAATGTTGCTGGTAGAAGTATGCCTTGGATTTTGTAACACCGAGTTCAGTTTTGCTGAAAAGATGCAGTTTGGCAAGCTCTACAACAGTGTGTGGTGAGTGTGTCACGAAAAACCAATGTGTCACACTGTAAGTGAACATTTCTACTGCCGGTATTATTTTTGTTGGTAGTTTGATTCACAGATTTTAAGTAATACGATTATATTAAAATAAATTTCGTTTTTCCTACCATAAGTCACAAAACAAATCAAATGTTCTGGAAAAGTAAATACAAGATCTGTCCTATGCGGTAAACATCATTCGAGTTATAAGATGGTACAGTTCTTGTTCACCAAAATATATACTTTTGCATTATGTATATTGTTACTCTTTATGTTATGGTCCAGCAACCAGAAGTCCCCTGCAACATGTCGATTTTCTTGGCTACTCAGCAGGTATGCACCTGCTTAAAGAGGCTTTTTTGGCTTTCATTTTATATCCCAATTTTCCAAAACAATTTTCTACCTCATCCTTTTCTAATAATTGATAACAAATCAGTGTTAATGACGAGAAATTGATGCATGTCATGAATGATGACTTAATCATAGTCCTTTTTTGATTCCATTATTAATTGCTATGTCGTAACATTGGATTTTGGATTTATCCCATGACTTTCGTTGTAAATTGTTTTATTTAATCTCAGGATGTAAAATGAATCCAAAAAAATGTGAAATGCAGTATCAGTTTGATTTCTAATAGTTGTAGTGGGCTTGAGACTACCCAGTTTCTTATTATTGTATTTTCTCATTACATCATATCATTACTGTTACAAAAGTTTTAACATATGGGAATAGTTTTTTTTTATTATTCCGATTATCAATTTACTCATGTCAAATAGTCCATTGACACTCTACATTACAGTTTTCTAACATTTCAAGTGGATAATTTATCGTGAAAAGAGTAACATTCCCGTCTGTAAAAGCAAGTGAACTCGTTTTTTATATTCTATGTGCCAGATTGCTTCCATACAAACAAATCCAACTTTTGTCCATTAACAACAAATATTTTCAATAGTTCTTCATGCTTTTCTATTTGTAAATTGTGAATGTAATTTAACATAATCATCCAATCTTTCGAGTATAACAACATACACATACAGGGGCTGTTTATAAATTGAGTTAACCCCTGGGTTAACGCAATAACCTTAGGATAACCTCATAATGTTCGACATTTGCTCATTTGGCAGGGGCTAAGTTGACCCAGGGTCAGCTAACCCATGGGTTAACTCTCAATTGATAAACAACCCCACATATCACTCAAAATATATAGGAAACTCCCATACAATGGTTTGAAATGAAATTCGCCAGCGCCCTACGACGGGTAGTCCTCGTACTTTTGTTTTTTTTTCTCAAAAACGTAAAGAAAACTGTTTTTATTGCATACGGTGGAGCCATCTATTGGATAAAATAGGATTTACACGGCGTTCGAAAATATAATTCAAATATTTATCACACCATATCAAAAGTTATTCTGAAAAAATGCAAAACTATTTTTTCAAAACGTTCATTTTACAATGTTCAAAAACTATGTCCTGTACAAATACAACCTATGCATATTTTTTAGTTTATAACTTTTGATAAGCCATGTGAATCAATATTTAAATCAAATTTCGAATGTTGAGTCTATAAAATGCAAACCACAAAATTTAGGACTTGTATACCCTGTTGTGCTTCTGTTTTGTTGCTCAAAATCGGATTTTATTGGGAAGGATGTGTTTTGTTGAAAATATTCACACATCCAGGGGACGATACATTTCTCAAAGAACTCACGATAAGCTCACATTTTAGTCCAATCCATGGTTCAAACACAAATTTCAAGATGATCTAGGTACTGAAAATCAGAAACTTTAGGCACAAAACTCAAATTACACGTGAAATGACAATGACGTCTAGGGTTGGATTGGTTATTTATGGTAACCGTTGTTGAGGAAAACCTGTCTCTAGCGCCATCCAACGGGTAGTCCTCTAAACAAATCCGACTTGATTAACTGGTTGCCTAAAACTTTATTTACATTGACTCCCATTCAAGTTTCCTATATATTTTGAGTGATATGTGAACAACCCCTCAATCACGTTAATTTAATCTACGGAAACCCTCTATATTTCCACATTCTAACCTTGTGAGTCTTATTTTTGCGGAATATTCATACCAATCTTATATTATCTTGGTCATTTCAGAAAGATGAGGTGTACCTGAACCTGGTTTTGGAATTCATACCCGAGACTGTGTACAAGGTAGCGAGGCATTATAGCAAATCCAAACAGACTATACCCATTAGCTTCATTAAGGTGAGATAAATAATATGTCCAAATACTAGATCCTAATTAGTTGAATACATTTCCACTGTTTATAATCAGGTTATCATTTTTATAGTTATAATTTGAGCTGTTAAAGTCATTGAAAACGGTTCTCTAAACATCAAAGGAACCAACAGGTTTTGTCGCGTCAGTTGAATGTTCTCAGGTATAGTATTCAACAGTGATTCTGTCTATTGCGTGAAGTAGTTGATCAATTTGGATTTAATTTTGTTTGGCTCTCAATCTCTCAAGTTGGATTTAATATTTAGGTGACAAAGGGCCGATATTTCAATGTCACCTTAACTGACATTTTAGCTAAGGTATACTTAAAGTTGATCCGAATTTCAAAATTGGCCACGGAAAGTGCCGTTTTTCAATTGCGCGACTCCTTTCTTTTAGCTATGGATCTAATGTGAGTGTCGCAATTGAAACACGGCACTCACAGGAGACAAATTCAAGGTCCAAAATAACCTTTAAGTGTACCTTAATCTTAAATGGACATTGGAATATCGGCCCTGAGTGCCGTGTCTGGAGATAATACCACTTTGGTAAAAATTTTACCAAAATCGGACAAAAATCAAATAAGTTACAGGGATATCAAATTTACTCAAACTATTCTTGTCCGGAATTTATTGTCGGATAGTGTTTTTACTTTCTGCATTGTTACAAAAAGGCAAGTGTGACATATCATTATTTCCAGGAAGCAAAGTATTATTCGACAATGGATTAAAAAAGTTCTTATTTGAAAAAAAAGTTGTGGATGATTGCGAGTACTCGAATCGTCGGATTTCAATTTCGACCATGCTATCTTGAAGAGCAGAAAAAGTGGCCATGAAAATTCATCATTTGTTTTCAATTATCTTCTCAAATACAACTTTTGAGAGACTACATTCTTCATTTTGTTTCTTAATAATTGACGGCATATGTTGAGTTGATAATATGAAGAGTGAAATGTTGTAGTACCTAACGCCATCTATCGGTAGAATTTGTCAATCTCAAGGATGGAGTTCTCATCAATCTAATGAAAGACTTCTACCATTTGGTCGTCATATGGTCTACAACGAGTTCGTGGATAATCCTCCCGGAAAAGCAAGGAAAATCTTGAAACTGTTTCCTCAGTCTGACCATGACCAATCCATGTACGTTTCGTCCTACTAGGACTCATCAGCATGGCTATGGGTCTAAGTCAGACTGAAGAGAAGCCCCTTGAAACAGTTCTCTTCAGTCTGAATTAGACCCATAATAGGCTGATGAGTCCTAGTAGGACGAAACGTACATGGATTGGTCATGGTCAGACTGAGGAAACAGTTTCAAGATTTTTCTTAGTTGATAATACACATTCAAAAAACATTGATTTGATCTTTTTGTTTTATTCATTTTTTGTATAACATTAATACCTAACTGGTTTTATAGATGGAAAAAAGTAGAGCAGTTTTTTAACAATATTTTCTATTTTTTTTTTTTAGTATACAGGGTGCCGCAGGTTAAATGGTTGCAAAGTCGCGAATTTTTATGCTCAAGAAAATGACATTTTGAAATCTGAAAAATGCCGACTACTTCCGAAGATATTCGAAAAAACCAAAATCTCGCAAAAACGTTTTTATTATTTTCTGCGTTTGTTTGAAAAGACATTTCAAAATAAATTACACTTTTTCATTGCCACTTTGTCTCCTGGTATCAAATTGAAAATCTGACGTTTCGTCTTCGAGCTGTCATCATCAACTTAATTTTTTTAAATACGGACCTGGATTTTTTTTTAAAATTTTTATTTATCTTTTGACGTCCTTAGGGCACCTCAATGCCCTAAGGACGTCGCAGGAAATAGTTGAAACGTTTTTGCGAAATTTCGGTTTTTTTCGAATATCTTCGGGAGTAGTATGAATTTTTCAAATTTCAAAATGGCATTTACTTGAGCATAAAAACGCGCAACTTTGCAATCGCTAAACTGACCCTGTATCTCTTATAATAACTGAGATCCCCATGCACGCACTCGAATCTGTGGCACCCTGTATAGAATATAATATCAATCAAAAATTTGTATGGAAACCTTGTTCTTAATTACTTTCCTGCGTCTATTTGGAATTGACCGTATCAACTTCATCATTGTAGTCATCTCAAAGTCGAGCCAGGCTTTTTCAAGAGCATAACATAGTTTTTGTTTGAAACTGTACGTTTTCGCCCTGATTTTCTTGTCCATAAAATTCCCAAATGTTTTCTATAAGGTTATAATCAGGCGATTGGGATAGTCATCTCAAAACATTAAACTCTTCCTGTTAAAACCATGCTGTCAAATATCATTAAAATTCTTCGGGTCGTTGTCTTGTTGAAAAACAGTGCCGTAGAGGCATTTTCTGTTCAGAGTATGGCCCCATATAATTCTCCAATATTTGCGTGTACTGGAACCGATCCATGTTGCCCTGAATTTCGTGCTGCCGCTCCAATTCATAATTTCGAAGCGGCATTTTTTGAAATTGAAATTGCACAACTTTGCTTCAATTTAACCGACCTTGTATCTCTCACGGTTTACGAGATCCCCATGCATACACTTGAATTTGTAACACCCTGAATACATATTTTAGCAAAACAATAATATGCTATAATTTTGGAAATATTAGTAAACTGTATGTATTGAGCGAAAAAAGACAGTAAACCCAAACATTATCATGCATTTTAACGTGATCGGAGGTCAGAACGCACATTGCACATTGGTTGTAATATGTCTGGCTGACTGGTTCGGACCAATAGAGTGTCCCTCTTCGTTTGGCGCAACATGTTCATCGTTGTTATGGTTGAGTACCTTTCTTCGATAAATACACAGTAATGTGTAATTGTTCAGACGCTACTATGTTGCTAGAGGCTTGACACCAATCAAGTTCCAAATGCCGATCTGTGTTCAAAACCAAATGAGCAAATTACATAGTTTGATCAATTTCATTCTCTTTATGATTAATTTATGATTCTTCAATGAACCTTGATGATTTTCACTCAGACCACAAAACAGTTAATAATGTATTTCCAACAATATCTATGATTTTTCAGTTGTACATGTACCAATTGTTCCGATCTTTGGCTTACATTCATTCTTTGGGAATCTGCCACCGGGATATCAAGCCCCAGAACTTATTGCTCGATCCTGAAACAGGTGTGCTGAAATTATGCGACTTTGGCAGCGCCAAACATCTAGTTAAGGGCGAGCCTAATGTTTCTTACATTTGTAGCCGATATTACAGGTAAGTTATCAGATTCTAATTAATCTGATTTTCAAAGGCTTATCTTTTGATATGATGTGTTGTCTACAGCGTTTTTTGGCTATTGGCGATTCAAACAGCTCAAGCAGCGCCACAGCGGAGCGCGCGAGAATTTTCGAGAGCGTGACAACTGCATTTTATTCATAACCCGTATTAGGTTTTCGCGCGTGAATTTATATTTGTTGTTCGTATCAGTCGAGTGTTTCGTATCGGCAGAGTGTTGTCAATTGAGAAATAGCGCCTCTAATGAACTGGAACATTTATTGGACGCTCTGAATGGATTTGACCGGCATCTTCGTGAAGGAAGATTAGCTGTGGAAAATTTAGTGTGTGGGGGATTCGATCAAGTTTTTTTACGACGTGGGTCCTTTGAAAAATTATGCAGATGATTGTCTTCTCATTGCAGTGAGGTACGCGACAACTATGCCTATTACGAAGTTTCTTCGTATATCGGCGAACATACGTATGATCTTCCTTTGTTGATGATGATTTTTATCACCAATATCGGTGAGATCTTTCAATCAATGAAATATATACATTTGATAAGAGTAGATTACTTTGATCTATGCACTATAATCGTCTATTTTCTTGGCTAAAAGCCACTACACTTGAGGCTTTTTGATATCGACACCCCTAAGACTGCTGCCGATAAGTTTATGATTCCAACAATAATAACAAAACCCGAAAAATACCATTCAATTAGCACACTATAATCATTTACCAACGTGGTTTATCAAAATCTTTGCATAAATAATAACAAAATCGGGAATATATCTTCAAGTTATCAAGATCCCAATAGAAACAGCATTGAGACAGCTGATGTCTATCACGCTCTCGAAAGTTCGAGCACAAAACGCCAGAGGCCGCTTCGCTGACTCTTTGAATCGCCAATAGATAAGTCGTTTTTCCGAGAAATCGTCAATATTGTGATCAGACAATAGATCTGTCCACAAAAAAATTAATATACATTAAAAGTTTTGTGAAACAAAGATTTCGATATGATAATAACTATATTCGGAGTGTGCTTGCAAAAAAATCCCAAATACAACAGCAGCTGTTGAAAATGAGTGCTTTGGTTTAGCGAACAGAACGCACTCTGACGTCAGATACTTGCTAGGAAGACGGAACGTACCCATATTCAAATATTGTGACGTAAGACGTCAAAACAATATTGAAGATTGCATGTGTTTTGAGCTCGACGGTATAGAGCATTGCCATTAGTTATCAGGACAGTTTATTTTATTCTCCGCAAATATGGAGGACGGTTTCCAGAAAGGAGATTCACATGATTTGCCGAAGGTAGACGTGACGTGTTTTTGATACTGTCTGTTCATGGCTTTCCTGCGGTTACGTTATACTTTTCCGTCTCTCTTACACATTGAAAAAAAAATCACGTACGTCTGGACGAGGGTCTTTCGGAACAATTTGACAAATGTCACATGTGGAGCGATCAATCTACGACATACTGCCAAACGTCAAATACTTTGACGTGACCGCAGGAACCCATGAACAGACTGTATAAAGTGGTTGACAAAGTGTTTTCTTTCGGCTTTCAAACATTCTCAAAATTCCGTCTCACTGCCGCAAACCATAATTTTCTTTTTGCTGTCTGCATTGGTTACTCACAAGAATTTTTGTTAGCGTTCTATACTTGTCGGTTTGTGCACTCAGGCACAAAATCCCACTTTCTTGCCACCATAATATTATTTATAATGCCGAACCGTGTATAAAGTCTATTTTTTATAAGAACGGAAAGGCAGTCATTGGTGACTATTTTATTAGGTTACCAGCCTGACCTGGCGCGTTCGAACTGTCAAGCTGTGTTCAACTACAGGACCGTATTCAGATATAAAATTGTAAATACATAGTAGCTAGGTTCGGGTTTCGTCTCGAACGCTTTCACACCTTTTCAACCTCAATCGAGATTTGAACTGCGCAAACTCTACTGCGATGTAATTTTTTAATTAAATGATCAAACCAAATCATTTATTCGGGATATTACAGAACACATGCACACATGTTTAGATAAGATAAGTCAAGTTGTTTTTCTTATCCCTTGGATAGTTGAAAAAAATAAAACAGTCAGAAGCTCGGCCTTTTTTTGGTTGATTCTAATTTCACTATTTTTGTATCCAGAGATAAAAACAGGTAGCTTGGGCAATGTCTCTTCTTCAATCTGCAACAATCTATAATTACGATTCACAATCTATGATATCTACTAAAATGTACCTTTTTAGTTCCACTATTTGTACCCGGAGATGTTATAAGCTCCTCGAAAGACAACTCCTCATTCTCAATCTATAATGATTTATAATTATACAATGTATGCTTTCATTAGTTTGCATATAGTGTAATCTTCAAAATCTGATTCCTGAGCAATGCTGGAACTAGCTCCAGGTTAAAAAACTTTATAGGGGTTCATGTTACACCTATATCTCTACCATTTTCAATAAAAAACTAAATTTTGTGGATAGACCTATTATTATCAAGATGATGAAAACGAAAACTTGTGTTCTCATATTTGCTGGGGAGCTGGCGTTAAAATCGTGCAAGAGTTTTCTAAAGGCTTATATTTTCAGAAAAGGTTGCATTTTAGTGATGCAAACTCACTGCACAGTCGCACTTTCTGTACCGGGACAACTGGCGCTGGGACGCTACAGATGTGGCGATCAAAATATCAAACGAGAATGGAAATGTTTTATCATTCTCGCATTTTCTCATGAAAAACAAATATACAATTTGTCAAATTATTTTGAAAACAGTGTTATTACCCCTTACAGTAAAAAAAAAAAAATTGAACAGTTCCAATAACAATTCCCAGCAATTCCAGTTACAATTCCAACAATTCCGATCACAATTCCAACAATCCAGGTACAATTCCAACAATTCCAATAAAAATTCAAACAATTCCACGAGGTTGTACACCATAATTCCAGTGCGGTTTACCCCTCGGCGCCACAACATAATATATCTTACTTGTGCATATAACGATTCTTTACCCTACCACGAGCCCATACCAAAATCGGTCTTCCTATTGGTTGAATCGTCTACAAACATTCACGTGCTGTAGACAACCAGCAAATCAGTCAAATCACCAATATGGATCAGCTGGCTGACTGCCGATTGCCACTTTAATAATAATCACAAAAGAATGCATTATTGTTGAGCAAACTCACTTTTTATTTTGCTTTTAATAAAATAATATGATTATTGATTCTGCATTATTGTCTTCCGGAAAGGTTTTTCTTTTTTTCGATTGCCTATGATCTTATAGGTCCTACCCGTATTTTCATGAAACTGATCTGTACTTATTTTATTTGGGGTGGGTCAAGTAGGAAGTTATAGTGGATTTAGTGGCTATATAGTGGATACCAGTTCCACAATATGGGGGTAAATTTAAGGGTGGATCACCTACCTACTATTTTACAGATAAAGGCGGTGATTGGATAAATCCTCGGATAAATCTATTAACCGAATATTTTCGAATATGTCTATGGATCTTCAACATTCTTCGCTCTATTGTATCATTTGTATTCAAAATAATCGAATGATACACATTAGGTATATTATTTTGAAATAAGGCTACGTACTGACACTTATTTATTCTGAGCTTTTTAAATGCATAATACATAAATAAACTCCGTCGACAGATCGTTTTCACTGATCATTTGCACAGACATTGTTGAAAAAGCAACTTCAAACTCAAACGCGAAACAGTCATGAACAGCTGTCAATAATCGCTTTGAATTTGAATCTGAATTATGTGCCGCCATATTCGAATCAACCAATAGGAGAGACCAATTTATGTATGGGCTCGTGGTAGGGTAAAGAATCGTTATATGCTATACTTGTCAAAAAAATTACGTCAGTGAAAGTGTTTTCTAAAGGCTGAACATTTTCAGAACAATAAATGAAACTATAAAGTACATGTTGGAAATAGTCAGACTCATTTCTACTGGGACCTAGTTAGTCAGCCCTCGATGAAAGTGAGAATAGTCATTGCGCACGGCTTATGGCAATAATTGTGTTTTTGTGCCTTTTCTCAATTCGCATCATTTGGTGAAAAAAAATATATTTTTGTTTTTTTCAAACCAGAAAATGTGGTAGAATGAGACTTCACATTCTACATTACATTTGCTAACTTCGTGTAAATTTTGAGCCTTTAGAAAACAGTTTAGGGAACTTGAATAATATCACATCTTTGCGAGCGTGAAGTGCTGACTGAAAATATAAGCCTTTAGACAACTCTTGCACGTTTTTACCGCCAGCTCCTGGATTATATCTGAAAAACCATCTCAATTAGGGAAAATTTCCTTAGCACTAAGAAACAAAAGATCTCTTTTTTTTTTGCTTTATTCAAGTTTTACAAAAAAGTGGCACCAGGTCCGGGAAATCCGCAGATCTCTTTTAATGAATAGCACAAAAGCGTTGCAGTCCCAACCAAAATGGCATACAACTTTCTATAAAATGTTCCAGCTACGTTTTCTATCTGTTAGGGTTATTCTCCGTTATGAGTGCATATAGAGTTGCGGTTTTGCAATGCTGTCATATCGCACTTTGTTTTTGTTTTCGAGTCTATGAAACTATGAAGAGGTTTAGAATCACTGAAAGTCTACTGGGTAAAAAAAATATATGACCGCACCAATTTAGTTAAAACTCTGGGAAACTATTGTTATTGTTACTAGTATCCAATCTTAAGTATATCTCCCAACGCAACTTATTGTCAGGTTATATAATGTGTTTGAATTTATCTTACGTGGAAAGTTTTCGTGACTGGCTTGCAATTATGAAGGAGAAGGTGGTGGGGAGCAGTCAAAATGAGCGGTCTACGAATCGTGGATTCTCATTGTTTTTTAGAGCTTTCGGAACTAATTTGTTCCTTCTTCAGGAGAGACTATAAGTATTAACAAAACATGGATATAAGTATGTGTACAAAACTAGGATAAGAAAAAACTTACCAATTAGAGTAATGTAAAGATAGAGCATACAGAAAAAATAAAGGATTTGACATGGGATTTGTTCAATCACTTGGATCACAGTCAGTATACATTCACCATTTTTTTGGACACAAGCATCACTATTACTTGTTAAAACGTTAAGAGTATTGTAAATGTTAACAATTGAACAAAATAAAAGAGTAAAAGAGTAAAACACATAATTAAAATAGTTTGAATTCAACGTAACGACTAGATTGGTGTGGGCGGATTATCCCATCTCATATCAGGTGCTCTCTCTGCACCTGATATGAGATGGGATAATCACGCCAACGTCATACCATACGTCTCAATTTGTTATAATCCCATCAGTACAACTTACAGATTCCATCCTTCTCAGTAAGTGAGTTGCGTCTGTTTCATAGATGCAGCCAAAAAGGCTAGCCGTTGTCGATCAGGAGGAAGAACTAAATATTTTATTGTATTTTCAAGGTGGGTAAATAGAATGAGAGTAATTCAGAAGCAATTGTCGTTACAAAAGGGCTCAAAATGAATAAGGATCTTTATTTTTAGAGAATTCAAATGCAGCTTTGAAAGATGCATCAAACTTTTTCGATAAATCAATTAGCAAAATCTATTATACCCTAAAAAAACATGGTTACCATCCCTATAAAATAATGCCAGTGCAAAAATTAACTCAAGAGCAAAAGGACAAAAGAATTATGTTTTGCCAAGAGATGTTGATATCAAAGGAAGAAGATCACAATTTTTTTCAAAAACATATTATGGTCAGATGAATGCATTTTCAGTACTGCAGGAATTCATAATCGAAAAAACGTGAGATTTTTGGGCAACTCAAAACCCCCGAGCAACGAGGGAAACTAAGATCCAAGGTCGAAGTTCCTTAAATGTGTGGTGTGGAATCTTGGAGATTAAAATTATTGGGCCAATTTTTATTGACGGGCGCTTAAACGGCGAGAAATATTTGAATTTATTGACGAACGAGGTAGAAAATTATTTGGAAAACTTACCACTCCGTCAATACAATCAAATAATTTGGCATCAGGACGGAGCTCCACCACACAACGTTTTTCCGGTTGTGAATTATCTCAATGAGAAATACCAAACGTGGATTGGTCGCACTGGACCGATCAGATGGCCGCCAAATAGCCCGGATTTGACGCCACTTGACTCTTTTTTGTGGGGTTTTCTGAAGAACAAGGTCTATGGAATACCGACCGAAAATGTAGAAGTTTTAAGAAATCGGATTATTGAGGCCATTGAAGAGACCAATCAAAATAATGCTCACTTTATTGTTAATAGCATAAATAAAATCGAGCGAGATTATACGCAGTGCTTAGAAATGGACGGTGGACATATCGAGCAGTTATAGTGGTGTGTTTAGTTTGATGAAATATAAGATTGTTTTTTTATATTTGTATGTTTTTTTGTTTCTATCCAATTTCTATAAAACGTCAACATTCAAAGGTCAATATCTTTTTAAACGTCAAAATTAGGTATAGGGTATGCTACATAAGAAATGTTTAGAATTATCACGAGAATATAAAAATCGAATAAAAAAACAGGGTTCTAATTTGAAATAAGAAAGTTTGACCACGCCCAGACTTTCTGAGGCACCCTGTATATGCAAATTAGAGTTTTTTGGAAAATTGACTCAAAACCAATGAACTTACATCCGGGACACTTTTTTCAAAAACGTCAAATAAAAACGATAAGGGGGGTGTCAATATATAAAAAAAAACCTGTACAATACTCTTAACGTTTTAACAAGTAATAGTGATGTTTGTGTTTAAAAAGTGGTGAATGTATACCGACTGTGATCCAAGTGATTGAACAAATCCCATGTCAAATCCTTTATTTTTTTCTGTATGCTCCATCTTTACATTTCTCTAATTGGTAAGTTTTTTCTTATCCTAGTTTTGTACACGTACTTATATAGACCGCTCATTTTGACAGCTCCCCACCACCTTCTCCTTCATGAATTTATCTTGAAATATCTCGCGTTTACAATAACATAAACATTGTTTTTTTTTGGATTAGGATTAATATCTATTGTTCATTTTACGCAGAGCTCCTGAACTAATCTTTGGCGCCATTGACTACACGACAAAAATCGACGTTTGGTCAGCTGGCTGCGTACTAGCCGAATTGTTGCTTGGTCAGCCGATATTCCCCGGCGATTCCGGTGTCGACCAGTTGGTCGAGATCATCAAAGTGCTGGGCACTCCAACCAAAGACCAGATCAAAGAAATGAACCCCAACTACACCGAGTTCAAGTTTCCTCAGATCAAGTCTCATCCCTGGCAACAGGTATGTTCAAAATTGATAATTGTTTGTTTATACTTGGGTTATTTACCAGTTTACTCCATACCCCTGATGATACTATAACGAACACCCACCTTCAAAATGCATAGTCTA
Organism: Orchestes rusci; assembly: GCA_958502075.1. Lineage (NCBI taxonomy): Eukaryota > Metazoa > Arthropoda > Insecta > Coleoptera > Curculionidae > Orchestes > Orchestes rusci. The sequence goes on along the minus strand of OY293304.1, from coordinate 32,479,627 downwards.
CCTTATACCAAACCGTTAAAAGTTAGTTGGAGGAGATTAAAGAAACGCATATTTTTAATTTTTAAAGTTGGAGCAGAATACATTATTGCGTCATATTTCCTGTGTATGGATATAAATAGGTGAAAAATATCTGAAACTTTACAATTCTGACAGTGAGATGATTTATTGGCTTAATTTCATTAGTTTCTTTTTTGTATTGTATGGATCCAACCATAAAAGCATCTTAGTTTCATCTGATTTAGATCTATAAATTTCGTGATTATTACAATGTTTTCAGCATTGAGATTTGCAAAAACTATGTATTGATATTGGTGTTTTATATTTTAATGTTGATGAAGTTTTGTGTATACCTGAATTAATGTTACGAATGGATTTGGTCGGGCGTTTAGAAACATGTAGTTTTTTTTTCCCAAGAAACCCTGTCTTGATAAAAAAAAAAATGATACTGGTTTTGGAGGAATTGGTGTAAATGCTTGAAAATAATCACCCAAAATCCTCTAATAAAGTACAGCTGGTTTGTAAAAAAACTGGTATTGCTTAATCTAATCTATATCATGTTGAGCAGTGTATTATACCGGTATTTATGGAAAAACAATGACAATATTATATTGTCATTACTTTGATACTTTCTAATAATTTATTCAAAAAATGGATCCTCACATGAATAACGAGACTAGAGCGAGAATTGTGACTAAATTAGAAGGCTGGTCCTATGCTGCAGTTGCGGCTCATTTTAATGTTTCCAAAACAACTGTTGTCTCTATAAAGCATCGGTGGGTTCACGAAAGAACATTCAAAAGAAAAGTCGGGTCGGGGAGACCGAAAATCAGCACCCCTGAGGAAAATCAAGCTCTCTTGGATCACCTTCACGAGCATCCTTTTAGCAACGCGAGAGAAGCCACTACCTGGAAAAGAATCCGAAACTCCCATCTTAGCTGCAGGGTTGCGGCAAATAAAACAAGACTAGCTTCTGTAATCGAAGCTAATGGAAATATGACGAAATATTGAATTGGTCGATTATGTGTATCAGTTACCTAAAAATTTTTAAATCTACCTGATTCAACCAAATGTTTTGCTCTGTTTTATTATAACATACTGAACATACCCAACTTTTCACTTGAATGAAATGTCACGGTAGTCAAAACAAATATTACACTGCTCAATTTTTTAAACATTTCTATGAGCAAAACCAGTTTTTACGAACCAGCTGTACATAGAGGATGAAAAGATTATTGTGTTTCTAGGTTTTCTAAGAAATAAATTTATTCATGTCTGAATGCCGATCTTTTCAAGCATTTAGTTGTGTTCAGTGGAAAATGAAAAACTACCCTATGAACAATTTTTTGAATTCGCGATCATCTACCTAAGTGTAATCGCGGCTATATCCGAAAATTATTTTTTATAATATTCTGTTATAGCTCATGGTTCTATTAAATAATAATATATAACGAGCGGGAAATGAGGGCTATTACTCACGCGGATGAAGCATAATCATCTGAGTGATTAATAGCTTTACCCTCGAGTACAATACTAAACTTTTTCTATGATTATCTAATAATTGAAACGAAGCAATATTTAAGTTCATTTGCAGGGCTCTTTTTGACCACTGTACTGTAAGATAAAGTGAGGTTAGGTTAACACAATGACTATAACACAAGTATGGACGATCAAATGGGATGTTTCATGCTGATGGATTTGAAGTTGACGTATGTTGCCAACTTGTCGAATTTTCTGATTGGCTCCTAACAAGTGGAGTGATGACATAAGATCGTTTTCATTGGTTGAAAACAATTGACTAATGAAAAAAAAAGTCACTGGCATGAGTAACCAGTCACATTAACCAATAGAAAGTGGATGTATAATACATTTATCATTGAATAGTCATAGAAAAACAATTTTGACATTGCTGTTTTATCGTAGATAGGATAACTAATTTGGTACAGCAACATTCGTGTGATATTTTTCTAAAGAAAAGTCCTAGAAGATGACAGCTTTGCTGTATCTTTTTTTTTAAAAGAAAACCTGCCTCTTTCTCGGAACTGCCAATCGTATTGTAATTCTCCATCATAGTTGTGAACTTGTTCTCGAGAGGGTAACTGTTGCCCTACAAGTCAGTTGTCTGACTCAAGGGTTTGTAGTTATTAACCAATACTTTAAAAACCGCCGCCTGCGTCGGGTTTAGGCTAGTTTATAATTAAGATAATAATAACAAAGATTTTTTTTTTATCTTTTTTTTCATGTTTTATTTTTTTTTTGCTCCCGCTGGACGTATACCCCATAGAACCTATATATCAATCAACACAGCCATTTTTATTTATTTTTTATTTTTTCACTTTTTTCCTAAACCATCATCGGGTAGAGTCTAATAACTGTGCAAAATTTCAGATAATTCTGTGCTACGGTTCAAAAGCCTTAGCGTTAGAAACACACAGACTTTCACATTTATTGTATACAGGGTGTCCGGAAAGTCAACAATAATACTGAAAGGGGTGATGGACCAACTCATAAGCATCCAGAAAAACATAATATGACCTTAGTAAAAACTCTATGATTTTCGAGATATTGCCACTAAAAGTTAAAAATATTCAATAAGAAATCTTATTTTACAGAGAAATAATTTATTTTTATTTTCTTTTTTACGAAGTACGTGGAAATTTTCGTGATTGGCTTGTAATTGCGAAGGAAAAGGTGGTGGGGAGCAGTCAAAAAATAAATAAAAAAAATAAAGATAAAAAATATTATGTTTTTCTGGAAGCTTATGAGTAGAACATCATCTGTAATGCTACTGAATGGTCACAAATTAGTGCGCCGCTCGTGATAGGAAGACAAACTATTTAGGTGTAAATGGTGGATGCGTCAGGGACTTGACGTTCATCTAATGCTGTGATCGATTTTTATAGTTTAAGGTAGGGTATATTCGGTCTTATTATAAATCCTGTTTTGAGTTGGTTTTGCTCGTCATCAGAAAATTATAAGTAAAGGGTAATTCATTTAGACCTTTTGTTTTAAATTGTTAATAAAATACATAAAATGGAATTGGATGCGGAATGTTTATCATGACCTAGAAGAAAAATCTTTGGCATTTAATTTCTGAAAATGATTCGATTGAATGCTGGCCGTGTCTATGCCCCAAGTGGTTTATTCGGAAGGTCAATTTTTGGATCACTCTTTCAAGTATGTATTGCGAACGGTATCTGCCCGATTAGGCGAGTAATTAGGGCTTGCAATTTTCGAGTCGTAGCTGGACGGACGGAAAGTAAGACTTTTGACATCACATAGCCCCAAAAAGAAAAGTCCAAGCTAGTTTGGGTTCAGGTCATCGAAGCCAACATCACTCGCGTATTGGGCAAATGGGTACCGGTCACAATGCTGAAAAAAGTGATTCAAAATTGGTCCTTTCTAGACCTTCGTCCATTATTTATGTAAAATTATTGTCAAAAATTATATGTCAATGATTGTTCTTTCAGATCATGATAAAGATTCCGCCATGCAGTTCCATTTTATATATTTCATTAACAATTGGAAAAAAAGGTCTAAATGAATCACCCTATACAAGGTGTCCAGGAATGGATTCCCTTTTTTAAAGTCGAATAACTTGGCAACAGTGTAACGTAGCGGGGTCGGGTTAGCGTCTTTCGATAGTGGATCGATGCGGATTATTTAGTAAAAATGGAGCGTTGGTCAGGCATGCATCGCGCGTTCATCATTGAGACATATTTTAAGAACAACGATTCTTACACAATTGCAAGGCGAATTTTTTGTGCTCACTGTAGATCTCCCGATCTCACCCCACTGGACTTTTTCTTGTGGGGATACCTCAAAAGTAAAGTTTATGTTAATAGACCTAGGACTTTGCAAGAATTAAAACAAAAAATACGGGAAGAAATTAATGGGATTCCACCTGAGATGTGTTTTTTAGCAGTTTTAAACCATATGAGGACGGCATTGCAAGAGTGTTTTGATCAAAATGGAAGACACCTTGACAATATAATTTTTAAAACGTAAAATCCGCACATGTTGTGTGTATTTTTGCATTAATAAAACAAATTTAAAACTTCTAGATTTTTTTTTATTATCCTTTCAAAAGGGGAATCCATTCCTGGACACCTTGTATTATGAATAAAGAACGTTAAATACAAAGTTGAAATGAACTTTCTTGAGGCGGATCTGAAAACTTTCAAGTTCTTAATATGAAAAGATATCTTCATGATAAATATTTTTTTTGTATCTTTTTCTTTTTTGATAATCATTAACAAGAGTTACCAATGATAAAATCAAATCTGACTGATTGGCATTACTTATTCTTCTTCCTTACAAATATTTTTTTTGTATCTTTTTTTTTAATAATTAACAAGAGTTACCAATGATAAAATAAATTCTGATCTGATTGGCATTACCAAGTAGTTTGTCTGCGACATTATTGCGTATACACTTATGACCTTGTGATCATGAACAAAACCATATCAAAACGTGACTTATCATCACCAAACATAACATACCAAAAATTATAAAAATAGATATCAACCTACCGTTTTTACAGTGGTTGATTGAAACTCGCTTTTGAGAAATAACATTCTTGAAAATATAGAAAAAGCATTCTGTATTAATGTAAAAATATTTTATCAATTTAGGAATTGAACACTATTACAAACCGAAAACTATTACAAAACGAAAAAAGGTACTTCTAGAGCTTCATACCATCTGAAAGCCACATGTCCTGACTCCGACCTTACTGCGCGGCCTGCAGAGTTTTTCCAGGCAGGCTGAACCTCTTGAATCGAGATTGTCGAATCGTTTATTCAGAAACAGAATTATATTGGCATTTTTGTCACATAAGCATTATTTAGCGATCTTTTTAATCCACTCAGGACAGATATCTCCATAGTCTTCAGAATTTGGAAACCGAGAACGGTTGCTGCTGATGTATTTTTCTTCACAGTCGGGAACACAGCATTTATTTTCTGCAGACTTCTGCTCGCCGGAATATAGATTTAATAAAGTTACAATGTTCATTGTAAGAAGAAAGACATGCACAATGCAAACTGAATCAATAATAATAGGGAACTTGCCAATTTCTTCTTTATCTTATTTATTTATTTTAAAGTGGGCGTTAATGCCTAAAAACACCGTATACCAAATATCAGCCTTTGAATCGCACTAGTTACTTTACAATAATTGATCAAAATTGTCATCGACGCTGTGAAAATTCAAACGAAGCAAAAAACGCGGGAAAGTTTTGACGTCATAACGCGTATCCTTGGCAACCATTTGAATGTTTGAAGTCTGATGTGACATTGAGTTGGTTTATTTCATAGTTTTTGAAAAAATTCAAGGATTCATTCGCGTGCCTGATGACAAAAAACGGCGAATAAAATTACTAAGAGCATGCAGAAGCAATGAGGGGAATTATTTAGTTAAAAAGCAGTGCTATTTATGTGTGTGTGGAGATCATTTTTATGTGTGTATGTATTTTGACAAAAAATACCATTACCTATTATTGTGTTTTAAGATTTTGAGAGATTTTATTCTTGGGTACATATTACTACAGACAGATTACAAAAATGAACCTTTTTAGTTTATTTTACCAGTATACAGTATGTCCTGCAATGAGGTAGGTATACAAAAGGACCAATTATGGACCAACATTTTTATTTCTCTAGAAAGTAATTTTTATAAAAAATGTTGCTTGTGAAAAAAATATGATTGTTGATGAAAAAAAAATTATACAAGAATATACCCTTCAAAAAAAAGTTGGAATATAATCTTTTTTTCAAGCGGAAAGCGTGAATTACCTACGTCACCATATTTGAAAGTTTCTGGCAAAAAAAAATTAAATTGGGAAGCCAAAATGTTTTCAATTCAAATCTGTATTTCACTGAAAAGTGGTTTATGGTGTTAGGGTAATCATTATTATTGTAAGGTGTGGTATCGATTGGTTTACATATTTATATGAATTATGCCTTGACTAATAATCATTAATAATTATTGGTTTATTTTATTATATTTATGGTATCACGTTAACAGTTTTTATTTTTGCGACTTCTTCGAAATACTAATTGGAAATGAAAAAAATGTGTCTTCTTTGATCCATGATTAACACTGTAAACCAATAGAATGTCTAAAGTTTCATCTTTGCTAAAAACTTCTGAATATATTATGAATGTAGGTAGCTCTCTCTTGAAATAAATTGATTTTCCAACTTCTTGAAGACCCTGTACAAAATTTGTTTTTTTCCAACGACAATCGTTTTTCTTTGATAAGCAAATTTTTTTATAAAGAATGACTTTTGCTCGAGTTTCGGTCCATTTGTCCTTTTGTATACCTCATTGCCGGAAAGACTGTAGGATACTTACAGGTAAAATGAAATAAGAAGGTCCATTTTTTTAATTTGTATTACAGGGTGCCACAGATTCAGGTGCATGCATGGGAATCTTAGTTATTATAAGAGATACAGGGTCGGTTAATTGGTTGCAAAGTTGCGCAATTTCATGCTCAACAAAATGCCGTTTTGAAATTTGAAAAATTCCGACTACTTCCGAAGATATTCGGAAAAAAACAAAATTTCGCAAAAACGTTATTATTATTTCCTGAGTTTATTTGAGAAGATATTGTAAAATGAATTACACTTTCTCATTGCCACTTTTTCTCCCCTAAAATATTGCGGTATCAAATTGAGAATCTGACGTTTCGTCTTTGACCGGCCATCATCAAGTTCATTTTTTTTAATATGGACCTATATTTTTAATTTTATTTTTAGTTATCTTTTGACGTCCTTGAGGCATTCAGTTAACTAGATGAAGTTGTAGAGCAATGGGTCGTCAATATTTTCAATTATTTTTCACCTATCATTGTTATTTTCAATATTTTGTTAAAATGGCAATATTCTTGAACACTTGCAGAAATTGATTCAGTTTTTTATAGGATTTCTTTTATTTTCCATGTCATTTGTGGATTTAATTTAATTTCATCAAATGTATCGTTGGATGTTATTTCTATTTTGGTTCGGTCAATTAGACTTGTTTAGTTGTGCAGGTTTTCTCATAAGAATAACGTGTCGAATAAAGATGGATTTATGTACCAAACTATGAGTTAGGGAGAAAAGGGTTGCCCAACTAATTTTCTCTGGTACTATTTTTTAAATGAGTATTTTTTTCGACGTTCGCGATATCTCAATACAAAAGATAATTAAAAATAAAATAAAAAATCCAGGTCCGTATCTAAAAAAATGAACTTGATGATGGTCGCTCAAAGACGAAACATCAGATTTTCAATTTGATACCGCCATCTTGTAGAGGAGTAAAAGTGGCAATGAGAAAGTGTAATTCATTTTACAATATCTTCTCAAATAAACTCAGAAAATAATAATAACGTTTTTGCGAAATTTAGGTTTTTTTCGAATATCTTCGGAAGTAGTCGGAATTTTTTAAATTTCAAGACGGCATTTTGTTGAGCATAAAAAAGCACAGCTTTGCAACCATTCAACCGACCCTGTATCTCCTAAAATAACTGAGATCCCCATGCATGCACTCGAATCTGTGGCACCCTGTATAATGTAATATGCGGAGCAATACGTACCTAAAAACAAAATTATTGGTATTTATTTCATAATACTTACATTAAATTGATCTCCACATACATAAATAGAGCACTGTTTTTTAATTAGTTATTCTCCACATTTCTTCTGCATACTCTTAGCAATTTTGTTTGACGATTTTCGTCATCAGGTCCAGGCACGCGAATGAAAAGTTGTTGGGAAATTTCAAAGTTGAATCAGTACCTACACTGCGGCCTGTGGCAGAGTGCCATATTTAAAATACCATCCTCTCTTTTTCAAAAACTACGAAATAAACTAACTCAGTGTCACTTCAGACTTCAAACATTCAAATGGTTGCCAAGGATACGCGTTATGACTTCAAAACTTTCCCGGGCTTTTTGTTTCGTTTGAATTTTCTCAGCGTCGATGTCAAATTTGATCATTTATTGTAAAATAACTAGTGCGATTCGAGGGCTGATATTTGGTATACGATGTTTTTGGACATTAACGCACACTTCAATACAATAAAAAAAACAATGGCAAGTTCCCCATTGAATTGAAATTTCGAATTTAAACCACGAATGACAGTGACAAACCGGCTGACAAGTACACATGTGATACAAACAAAGGTAGTGACTTCAGCGCCGCTGGTGACAGGAGGCACAACAACAGTGGTTTGACAGCGCCCATTTAAGAAAAAGTTCTATAAGGGATGTTTTGTGGCTTATGAGCTGGTCTATCACTCCTTTCAGTATTATCGTTGACTTTCCGGACACCCTGTAATAGAAGATAATAATAACACAGATTTTTTTATTTCTTTCAAATTCATTTTTTTCATGTTTTTTTCCTCCCGCTGCGCTGGCCGTATACCTCATAGAACCCATGATACTAAAACAAGCAAGATATGATCTCGCGCAGGTTTCGCTGACGTCATTGCGTGTCCCAACCTCAAAATTCATGATTTTCCTAGGTAACTCGGTTACCATGATACTGAAACAGACAAGATAAACTCTCGCACATCCCACTTCAGAAGTCATGACGTGACCTACCTCAAATCTGAACAATCAATGTCACGCGGGGACGTCATGCGTGAGCCAGTTCAAATTTTGACCAGCGAATGGTAACTAGGTAGTGTTATGGATGTAAATCCAACCTCACCTTGGGCTCGCAGTGACGACATGCGCGGCTTGGTTCTAATTTCATCCAGCAATTGATCATATCTTGTGTGTTTTAGTATCATGCATAGAACCTACATAATAACATCACTGTTTTTTTTTCAATTTATTTACTTGTCTTTATTTTTTCCTTTTTTCTTTCTCCCGCTGGTCGTATACCTCATAGAACCGACATATAAACAACACGGACTTTTTTATTTTTTAAAATTTTTTCATTCTTTAATTTTTTTTTTTTTAATTTCTTTATTTATTTTTTTTTTGCTAAACCATCTTTGGGTAGAGGCTAATGACTGCAAATTTTCAGATAATTCTGTGCTACGGTTCAAAAGCCTTAGGGAAAGAAACATACACACTTTCACATACAGGGTGGCCCAACGATAACGTCCCACCATTATTTATGACTTTCCTGGTATATTTTGGGAAAAACGCTCGGACACGTCAATTTTTATTTTTAGGGGGACGTCTTTCCGTGTATGACTGTATAATACAGGGTGTTCCAAAAATAAGATATCGCATTACACTTGACATTTTTAAATGGAAACCCCCAATTTTTTTTTCTATTTTTGGATTCTCCATGAAGTTTTTAGTAACTTTTGTATAATACAGTTTATACCTATCTTCAATCGTTTTAAAGTTATTTGAATTTTTCATAAAATTCACCTCATTTAGTGTACACTAACTTGCACAAAAAATGCGTACATTGAACTGGTGGAATTGCTTTGGTTTGAGCAGTGTATGAAGGTGACAAGTAAACGTCAAGTTTTGTCAGTTGCAATAATAATCCACTTTTGTGAGAGCGCAAATTCTTACACGCTTCAGTGAAGACCTATTGTCAGTAAAAAGAACTAAAAATAACTAAATGACTATATATCCAGATCCACATCCGATGGAGAATGTGTGGGGACCATTGGTAAAAATTATTTATCAAATAAACTGGAGGCCTCAGCTCAGAATCAGGCAGAACTATTAGATGCCATTCTTGATGCGTGGAGTGAGCTCGCCAATGACGTCTATATTGTCAAGATTCATCAAATTCCATGGTTTGACGACTACAAGAAGTTTTGGGTAGAAATGGTTCTGCTACCGGATTTTAAGGAAAATGATCTACATTTTTCTAAGCGAACTGAGTGAATAAATTCAAAGTCATACCCACAATATATCGTTTTCATTGGAGAAAAAATAAAAAGTTCAAGTGCACCTCATGTAAATATTTTGACAGCCTATTACACTGCTAAAAAAAAACATGATTTCACTGTCTGTGTACGTAGTTCAGGCAACGAAGACCAAAAAATGCCGAATAGAGGAAAAAATTGGTGTATTCGCGAATTCTGGTATAAGTGTAGGTTGAGGTGTCCTCAACAACAGTCCTGATCGGTGGGGGGCGAGTTAAACTGAACTCCTCTATTTTTCCTTCGTTGCCTGGGCTAACGCATTTTTTGTGCAAGTTATAGCGTTTTCGATTGGTAAAATCGGGCAGCACTGGTGCAACACTCGGGCAATATTTATGTTCGATTGGTAGAAATCGAGCGGATTTGTATGTTTGATTGGGAAACCGGGTCAATGAGTTTTGCACTCAGTGCAGATTTTTCGGCACAAGGTCTTTGAGCTCGTGCTGGTATAGTGCAATCTCAGTGCATTAGCAAAATTGAAAAAAAAACATGAAAAATGGTGGATATAAACGTCGCGTGAGGTGATTCTGTGAGTGGACAACAGATTTCGAGTTAGTTATTATTGTTGGAATCTAGTATTGCCGGAAAAAAAGAAATACTGGCGTTGACGAGTTATGGAAAACTAGTACCTACTCAAAACTAAATTAATTTCATTTAAAATCAGGTGCATATACCTAATTTCTCAAAAAAATGTTTCCTAGTATCTTAATATAAAACTATTGATTGGTCTCAAGATTTTGTCATTTGGCAATGAGAAATGGACTTCTAATTAGTTTAGTTTTAGAGTCACTTCAGCCGCTACGCAGAGACAACATAATATTAGATTTTCAAGAAGTTTAATAATTCCAATTTCAATTCAATCGGAATTTTACCGTGCAGTATTATAGCACACGGTGAAAAATGTATGTTCGATTGGGATTGCCCTAGAGCAAATTTTCATCATAGCTGGTTTTGCCCGAGGTCAAACCCAGTGCAACCCTTGTTTTCCCAATCGAAAACACCATTAGTGTACATGGTATAGGAAATCTGAAAAATAGTGAATAAAGATATTATTCTATCTATAATCATATTATGTCCCCGCCTATGGTGAAAACGACCTTGTTTTCTCGCCGCGCAGGCTACGTCACGTGATGTGGACTTCTCTAATGTGTTCAACTCTACGTATTCGCAAAGATGGTCAATTCTCGATATTTTGCTTCGCGTCAAAGATATTTTAAAAAAATACATAAAAAAGTGTTCTAGATCATATTCTCACCCTGAAAACCAAGTTTCATGAAAAAAAATCCACTTTTTTTTCGATACATTGCGTTTTTTTAAAGACGGAACATAGGGATTTCCTTGTCCAATTTGCAATCGCATGTTGGCAGTAGTTCTATTCAAAGTACACAGCTGAAAAAAGATTTAAAAAAATGGTTTTACTGATTGGAAAGTAATACTTTTTTACATGCCTTGTATGAGCCAGCGTCAACCAATAACTTCATTGTCAAATAATTGTAATTACAGTTGTTTCTGATAGCATAATACAATAATAAGAAACAAACAGTACTTCTTGGATGAACTGTTCAAAGTGTCCCCTAACTAACCCAAACGGTAATAAAAACTAAAATGAAATTTTTTAGTTAAAAAAATTGACAATGAAGCTAGACACGTCGGAAAATTGGTTGTCACCTTTATACAGTGCGTTTTTTTTAAAGACGGAACATAGGGATTCCCATGTTAAATTTTCAATCTCATGTTAGCAGTACTTCCATTCGTAGTACACAGCTGAAACTTGCGATAGATGAACTTTGGTGTTTCGAGATTGCGTTAGTTCATCAATTACGCCAGAATACCTAGGAAAAAGACTTAAAAAATGCTTTAATTTCTCAGGAAGTGATACTTTTAACATGCCTTGTATATGACGATGACAACAAATTTTCTGACGTGACTAATTTCATTGTCAATTTTTTTAACCAAAAAATTTCATTTTCATTTTTATGACCGTTAAGAATACTGCTTGGACGTGAATAGAGGAAACTTTGAACAGGTTATCCAAGAAATATTGTTTGATATTTTATCGCATGTATTATACTGTTAGAAATAAATGTTATCACAATTTGACAAATAAGTTATTGGTTGACAATGGCATATACAAGGCTAGTAAAAAGGTATTGCTTTCCGATTATTAAAAGCATTTTTTTATCTTTTTTTAATCTATTCTGTGCTAATTGATGAAATAACATAATCGCTAGGCACCAAAGTTTATCTACGGCAAGTTTCAGATGTGTACTTTGAATAGAAGTACTGCTAACATGGGTCTGAAAATTTAACATGGGAATCCCTATGTTCCGTCTTAAAAAAAAAACGCACTGTATACAAGGCATGTAAAAAGTATCACTTTCTAATAAATCAAAGCATTTTTTGAGTATTTTTCCAAGTTATTCTGACGTAGTGGATGGACTTACATAATCTCTAAGCACCAAAGTTTATCTACGGCAAGTTTCAGCTGTGTACTTTGAATAGAACAACTGCTAACATAGGATTGAAAATTTAACATGGGAATCCGTATGTTCCGCCTTGAAAAAATCGCACTGGAATTTTGTCCATTTAAGATTTTTTTTTTACACAATTATGTAAATCCCATAAAAACTGAAAATTTGACTCTTTTCTAATATAATGATGTCATGGCGTCTCGAAAACAATTTTTAAGGTTGTGGAAAGACATAATTTTCATTAGGTGAAGGAAAATATGAAAATAAAAATTAGAATTTTCTCTTGATACTTGGTATCCAGTGTAATAATATAATTTAGAAAAACTTCTTCCTGTAACTTTTTTAGATATCTTTGAAGCGCAGCAAAATATCGAGAATTGGCCCACTTCGCGAAGATGTAGTAGGCGGGGTTTAGACATCAAATTTTAGTTGAATATCATAAATCAGTCAGTAACATTTCAAACTCCGATTTCTTCAAATAAGGAAAATAAAGGGGTGTATTCATCTTATCTGTGACACACTGTATATGAATATATTACCACTTAAGGTAATAATATTATTGATTTATTTATACTTATGTCCGCTGTATGGCGTCGTGTACAGGGTTCGCCAAGGTGAGTGGCCTTTTAGAATATCTCGGGAAATAAAGCGACTGGGATTCTGGAAATTTGTAGGAAAAGATTTTTGGAGATGCTTTTTTCAAATAAAATAATGGTGACGTTGCGCGACTTCCGGTTATACCGGATGTACGTGTCAACTTGCCGATTTCAAATGCAACACACTTTTTATCATTACATTTTTGGATTCTACGTAAAATTCTAGGTAGATTTGATATATGATGTCCTATACGCAAGTATAAGCGGTTTTGAAGTATGTATTTGAGTTCTCGTGTGAAAAAACCTTTGTAGGCTCCTATTTAAATGTAAATCTTTCGTCTAAGAAAGCCTCTATTGTGAATTTGTATTGGATTTCTTGTTTAAAGGGACCTACTTCAGAAGATTTTTCACAATATTTTGATAACTATCATCACAGACTGGCCCAAAAATAAGATACAAAATTAAATTAAGAGAACTACAATTTTTTTTTTTTTAAATGTAATTTCCCAATAGATCGATTCCATGTGACGTAGAAAACATCTGATTCCTGAAAAAGGATGTTACACGTTTACAGAAATTTTTTTGAAGTACAGTGACAGTTCATAATTTTAGGTTGAAGTCGTCAAGGTTGTCAAAGTCACGCTTACGCCAAATTCAATGTGGATGGTAGCATATGATTGCCGTTTGCCAAGCAGACAGTTCCACTTCGAAATTAAATTGAATGTAACCCAGGCATAACTTCAACCTTGAATTTTCAAATATGTCACAATGATTTTAATGTGTCACTTTCAGGAATCTTCTGAGACTTGTGTCGTACTTGGAAACGATCCATTTTCATAATTTTATCTTATTGAGCATTGATAATAGAGGTGAGTTTATATAATATTGTCCATTCCAAAAATTCAAAAAAATAAATAAAAATAAGAATTGTTGGAATGTACAATCTTATACAAACTCACCTTTATTTTCAATGCTCAATAAAATAAAATGATAAAAATTGGGGGTTTCCATTTGAAAAAATAGATTTTTGGAAGTTTTCATGATTTTATATAACGCATGATAGTTATAGGTGTCATTATTGATGTCATTTTGAAAAAGTAAAGTGTCAAATAACACACTGGTGTGTTATAATTCATAACTCACGAGTCACTAGTGAGTTATGGTTTATAACTCACGTTATGTTTCACTTGAGAATGTATCTTTCTCGCGTTACTCATTTTTATGTGAAATGTTGTAGAGCCTAACGCCATCTATCGGTAGAATCAATCTACCGATAGATGGCGTAAGGCTACAACATTTCACATTTCATTTACTTGTCTGATAGACACGAAGCCCATTGAAACTGTTCTCTTCAGTCTGACTTAGACCCATAGCCATGCTGATGACGCCTAGTAGGCAGAAACGTGCATGGATTGGTCATGGTCAGACTGAGGAAACAGTTTCAAGCAATGATTTTCCAACAACTAGATATAGCCCGACGTCTCTTTGTGTGTCACATGTTAATACATTGAGGGGAGAGAGGAATTCTTGCGAGTTTGCCAAACTGCAAATTTAATAAGTAGCTACCTTTTATTCAAGGTATTTTTATTCTAATTAAAAATACTCTATACTCTATGAGTGCATCTCCGATAGTTACCAATTATATAATATGTATATTTTTAGATCACTAGTGATAATAAAACATTTTCAATGAGACCAATATTTTTCCATGAACCTTAGTTACTTATGTAGACAAGATGCAACGAAATACATCTGGCAACACGACACAAATGCCTATTTTAGATCAACCAATCACAGCTGATAGTCATTTTAACCAATCATAGCCTGTAGCTCCCTTGGAACACTGTTGTCGGCTTGTTCAAAATTCAATATTTTTGAAGACCGAACAGCTGATTTTTGTGAACAAAACTTATCAATGATCAGTAAATTATAACTGTCCTATAACACCAACGATATACAACAAATACAAAATTAAAACATATCCTCGTTAATACACTGGTTAATTCCTTTTGATAAAAAGTGAAAATTCTGAGTGCTTTTTATTTGCAACGAGATGTAAATAATAACATGTTTATTATAGTGACAAACAATTTGCCCGGAATCTAGGGTGTACGCTAGTTATAGTGGGTTCTATGTTTTAAGGTTTCAAGATTTTTCTTACTTATTCTCAGCATAACGCATAAGTACCAAAAATAACTATTATTTTTGATCTCACTTTTGGGCCACCCTGTAGTAATAGTTATCAAAATATTGTGAAAAATCATTTCAAAATCAATCAAAAAATACTTTATTGTCGAATACGACAAAGCATAATATCTTTAAAAAAAATCCCAAATCCAAAATCACACAGCGCGTTAAAACAAGTTAAAATAAATAAAAAAATTATATATAACACGCAGGTAAGTATAAACATTAAAAAATATGACGTAAACAAGATCCAAACACGCTAGGAACGGAACCATAAAACTCTGGCAGAGTGTAATATGCTTCTTCAACCGCATGTCCTTTAGCCGATTTCTGAAAATGTCCGTTGATTTGGACAGCCTCATATGAATAGGAATGCTTTTTTCCCTCTCAAAAGACTGATCTTATATACTCTCTAGATGGTATAGGCAAGGATACACTGTGAGCACTACTGGTGTTGTGCACTTTGAAGTTTTCTGACTTCTGACAATTCTTATAAACAATTGTAGCAGTCTCGAAAATAAATAGAGAGGTCAGTGGCAGCATTCTCAGTTTCACGAAAAACGGTCTGCATGAGACATCATAGCTGATGCCCGCTATGTATCTCACAGCCCTCTTTTGCAAGATAGTCAGGGCCCTGGTATTACTGCTAGCACTAGCGCCCCAAAAAGCAACTCCATACCATACGAGCAACGTCAGCTCCCACCTTTCTTCTCGTCACCTCCATGGCATAGCAAGCTGTTGAGAGTTTTCTACTTAGAGTATAGATGTGCTTATCAAATCGAACCAATAGCCCCAAAAATTTGGCGTTAGAGCTTGATCCAACAGGAACAGCCCATGGAATTAGTCTTATGGACATTCAGTAAGAGCTTATTGGAATCAAACCATGCTTTCATTACCAGTAAGTCCGCTTCCATCGCACTCCTCAGTGTTACAATTGATTCATCACTCCACACAATGCTTGTGTCATCAGCAAATATGGTCAATTTTCCCAAAATACGTAAATAAGCAATGCCATTTATGTATATGAGGAATAGTAGTGTACCCAAAACTGATCCCTGAGGCACACCCGACCACATAACACCTACAATATAATGGAAACTGCAATGATAAAGGTTGTTGGAGAGTTTTGGCGTTATCAAGTGGCGCCCTACAATGGTTGTTTGGATAACCACATAGACCACATGACAGGATATGGTAAAACAGAAATCTACATCAGTATACAGCGCCATCTGAAGGTTTCTGTCGCAGCTATATTTCTGCGGCAATTTCAAATGCTTATAATTTTTTTGAGCTTTTGTTCCTGGCTTTAAAATATGTATGTATATTTAACCCAAATTTCGAAATAGATACGTTTTCATTCAAAACTTTCTTAACACTATTTTAATGATGAATGGTTTGGAGAAAGTTGTTTTTATGGCGTTTTTACTTTTTTTGACTATTACATGGTGATAATACCCAAAAGAGTGGAAGTATCTGGAATATTCATTTCAAAATGTATCCACTATGGTTATTCTTATTCACCCAATGTTAGAATAGTAACCTATTGCTGCCGACTGTTTCATACGTTTTCAAATAATGAAACAAACATTTTATGAGATATCAATAATTAGAATGTCCAACTATATTAATTTTCGCTACCTATTTCCTCTGTACGATGCGTTCGAAGTGTTCCATTCAAAATATACATGATTTTTATCTGCTTGTTATTATTTTCGAAGACAACTGGGTTTCACAAAAATAAATTATATTTTTGTTTTTTTCATTTACCTTCAAACGAATTAGCAGGTGGAGCGGCAAAGATGAAATTCCAACATCGGTTAAATAAGAATCATCTCAGTAATCATCACAAAATAACTTTTCCACAACTACAATAAATTCTAGAATTATGATAGAGTTGAAAAAAATATCGATTGAAGTATTTTTTTCGTAATAATTGGGTTAAAACTTACCATATTTTAAAACCAGGAGGATTCTGGATATCACACACCAAACAAGATCTATAGATTTGTTCATAAGTCTTATTCTGCAGTAATGGATTTCGCACTTCACAAATCAACTTTGCGAAAAGTTCCGCATTATCCTTAGGTCCCTTGACAGATAGATCACAGATTGTTAAATATAATGATTCTTTGTCTGCGCCAATGAAAGTTGTACACGGGGTGCCACAAGGGACAGTTTTGGGACCCTTATTGTTTCTAATTTATATCAATGACATTGTGAATGTAATTAAGGGTACTAGACTAGAGTTATTCGCTGATGATACGATGGTTTATGTGGTAGGAAAGGACTTGAGACAGTTGCAGGACTCTATGAATAGTGATCTTTCTCTTATCTGTGATTGGTTGAACAATAATAGCCTAAGTGTCAATATCCAGAAATGTAAAGTGTGTGTGTTCGGTAAAAAAGTAAGACTGTCAAGTGTTGACGTTAGTAATATCGATGTGCATATAAATAATGTCAGATTGCAACATGTGACGCAAATAAAATACTTAGGTGTTATTCTGGATGCTAATTTAGATCTTAAAGCACATGCGGATTACATCATAGGTAAATATGCGAAAAAAGTCGGGTTTATTTCGAGAGTAGGGAAATATTTATCAATGTATACAAAACTTCTATTGTATAATAGTATCGCAGCTCCCCATTTACAATTTTGTAGTACATTATTCTATAATTTGCCACAGTATTTGATGAATGATTTCCAGGTTATACAAAATAGAGCCATGCGCACAATTATTGGATGTAATAGGTACACGCCAATAAAATCCATGTTGAATATTCTTGGCATGTTGTCAATAAGGCAAAAAGTTGTATTTAACGTATTTGTTCTGGTGTTCAAGATAAAACATTGTTTAGTACCATCATACATCTGTGATAAGATCAATACATTTAAAAACGTTCATAACTATGATACTAGAAATAAAACTGATTTCATGTTAAAAACAAAACCCACAGCTAGTCAACTACTGTATAATTCTGTCTTGTGTAAAGGACTGTTTGAGTTTAATTGTTTGCCATCCGACATAAAAAACTGTGATAATCTCCATACGTTCAAGAGACTGCTTCGTGTTCACGTACTGAATACCTTTTAAGATGTCCTTATATTAAATCTATATTATGTTTGTCGACACTATCTGTTATACACATACTT
Organism: Orchestes rusci; assembly: GCA_958502075.1. Classification (NCBI taxonomy): domain Eukaryota; kingdom Metazoa; phylum Arthropoda; class Insecta; order Coleoptera; family Curculionidae; genus Orchestes; species Orchestes rusci. Next base: position 32,461,344 of record OY293304.1, on the reverse strand, counting down.
TTATATTATTGTTTACACTATTTTATTACAACTTATTTATTTTTGATTGTGATTTTAAATATGTAATTACTTTTAATCTGTTTTTTGTATAGCTTTTATGCTAAATAAACATTATTATTATTATTACTTGCTTAATCATGACAATTAGGAATAACACAAAAGCTGTTATAACGACTGATTACACTCCATTTTCAAAAAGTTTACTTCAACAAAGATGATTGGCGAAATACGCATTTTCATGTATTACTGGTTGCTGGCTAAAAACATGTCACAAGTTGCCATTTGACTTTCCTTTATATTGTAGGTGTTATGTGCACCCGACTCTACGTTCAGCACCGAAGACTTTACTTCCGAAACGGACACCACCTGTTCTCTGTCCACAAGATAGAACTGTAACCATTTCAAGACACAGCCCCTGAACCCATAAGTCTCCAACTTAGCCAACAGAATATAAATAAAATAAAATAAATTTAAAAGTAGGTTCCTTTTAACAAGAAATCCAATACAAATTAAACAATAAAGGCTTTCTTTTACGAAAAATTCACATTTAAATAGGAACCTGCAAACGTCATTTTTGACATGAAAACTCAAATATTCCAAAAACGCTTAAACTTAGGTATAGGACATCGTGCATCAGATCTGCCTGGAATTTTACGTAGAATCCAAAAATGTAATAATATATAGGGTGTTCCATTTGAAACAAGCGAGTCGACACCTACTTCCGGTATAACCGGAAGTCGCGCAACGTCACTATTACCTCATTTGAAAAGAGCATCTCCGAAAATATCTTCCTTCAAAGATATTCTAATAGGCCACCTATCTTGGCGAACCCTGTATAGACAATATACCCCTCCACCCATCATTTTCTCTGATAAGTTTGATTTCGCAAATTTCTTGACTCCTGAGTTAACACGTTTTTCCCCTGTGGTCTTCATATGGGTGTTTTTTTTTGGGGAACAATTTGCCACCACATACAAAGCTAGGATATCATCGGATCAAGCCTATACAAAAGAGATAGCTGCCAAATTTTTTTCAAAACGCCAACACACTTCAAATAACATGATTATTTATCAAAATACGTTTATTTGCTAGTTTCATAAACCAAATACATACACAGTTCCTCTATATGATCATCATCCTAATCAAGCTTTATTGATTTCAAATTACGGTACTATATCTTATACTGAGAAAAATCATGAAGATGTAGTCTACCGACATAATCACACACATATTGAGTGGACAGCAATGCTTGGTAATGTTGAAAATGTAACACTTCTTTGATTTGAATAATCAATCACCTGGATCAAAGAGGTGCAGTTTCTAGAGTCCACAACAAAAAGCCAAATTTTCCTTGTTTCTTTACATATCACATCCCAACAAAAAAGTGAGTATAATCGCGTCTCTCAATTGCAGTTTATGCTGACGAGAATGTCAATGCCGCGATGCTCTACCGAACATCAGCGCATAAGAGTAAGTCTCATTGAGAGAAAAGTTTGCGCTTGTTTAGAATCCAAATTTTGACGTCTATTTTTTACTACAAACGTGAAAAATCGAATTGGTGATTTGCATGAAACTCCTGTCACTAAGTTTTGTCTTATATTTTGCGTTAAAGTGAAGAAAATTTGTACCAAATGATATTGTGAATGAATAGAGCCTGATTCTTGGACACAAGTTTTATTTTGTGCAAACTCCATGGAACAATATCTATTGATTGGCTATAGTTTCCATAATATTAATAGTGACTATATGGGCTCATTTCAATGTCTGCAATTATTTATTGATAATCTAAATAGAGAACTAACTTCTCCTTGTATTTTTGTATTAAATTTTATAGCTTTCTATATTTGTAGGATCTCTAACATTCTAGTACATTTTCTATAATTTTATTGTGTTATGTTCCCAGTTCGAATATAGACTTTTTCAATTAATTCGTGCAATATTTTGATTCCGGATCTGTGTACCGGGTCTTCCCGTATACAGTGCGTTTTTTTTTAAGACGGAACATAGCGATTCCCATGTTAAATTTTCAATCCCATGTTAGCAGTACTTATATTCGTAGTACACAGCTGAAACTTGCCGTAGATGAACTTTGGTGCTTCGAGATTAAGTAAGTCCATCAATTATTACGCCAGAATAACTTGGAGAAAGACTCAAAAAATGCTTTAATATATCAGTAAGTTATACTTTCAACATGCTTTGTATATGACGGTGACAATCAATTTTCTGACGTGTCTAACCTCATTGTCAATTTGTTAAACCAAAAAAATGTTTTATTTTTTTGTATTTTTAAGGTTACTGCTTGGCCAATAATAAGGGACATTTTGAACAATTTATCTAGAAAATAATGTTTGATTTTTATAATCGTATTATACTGTTAGAAATAAATCAAATCTAAATTTGACAATGAAGTTATTGGTTGACAAGGGCATATACAAGGCTAGTAAAAAAGTTCCACTTTCCAATTGATAAAAACATTTTTTTTAACGTTTTTCAATTTATTCTGTGTTAATTGATGAAAAAATATAATCTCCAGGCACCAAAGTTTATCTACGCCAAGCTTTAGCCGTACTTTTAGTGTACTTTGGATAGAAGTACTGCTAACACGGGACTGTAAATTTAACATGGGAATCCCTATGTTCCGTCTTAAAAAAGACGCACTGTATTTTTGCACCCCTTAGAGAGTTTTTTTGAAAAGATAATAAAATAAGGTAAATACAAAAGTTTCATGTTTTTTTGATAAACTTCCAGAATTTTTAAGCCAAAATGACAAAGTCAAATATTGACAGGGAAACTCCCATTTTTTATAATTTTATCTTATTGAGCATTGAAAATAAAGGTGAGTTTGTATAAGATTGTCCATTCCAGAAATTGAAAAAAATATGAATTTTTGGAATGGATAATCTCATACAAACACACCTTTATTTTCAATGCTCAATGATATTAAATTGGGGGTTTCCATTTGAAAAAATTGATTTTTGGTAGTTTTCTTGATTTAATTTTTGATCTTATTTTTGGGCCACCCTGTAATAATAGTTATCAAAATATTGTGAAAAATCTTTGAAATTGAGTCCCTTTCAACAAGAAATCCAATACAAATTAAACAATAAAAGTTAAGGGCGTTCTATTTGAAAAAAATCAGCGACCTGTCAATATTTGACAGTCACCAGATTTTTTTGACATTTTAGCCTACAAATTCTCCAAGTTCATAAAAAAACATGAAACTTTTGTATTCACCTTATTTTAATATCTATCCAAATAAACTCTCTTGGGGGTGCAAAAATATACGGGAAGATCCTGTACAGGGTGATCCACCATAATGTCGCACCCCTTTAACTTTTTATCTCAACTGTGCCAAAAAATTTGAAGGTTTGGTTATGAAAAAAAACTTGATATAAAATACTTCATAAAAAAACATGAAACTTTTGTATTCACCTTATTTTGATATCTGTCCAAATAAACTCTCTTGGGGGTGCAAAAATATACGGGAAGATCCTGTACAGGGTGATCCACCATAATGTCGCACCCCTTTAACTTTTTATCTCAACTGTCCCAAAAAATTTGAAGGTTATGAAAAAAAACTTAATATAAAATACTTGTTTTCTGCGTGTACAAAATGTTTGGGTTAGTTTTTTTCTGTGTGTACAAAATGTTTGAAAAATCATTAATATACCGCCGAAATCAAAAAGTTTTTTTTGTAATGGATCACCCTTTGTTTGAATGTATTTTTGAATTCCTCGTAAAATTCTAAGCATAAGTCCATAGCATATATTTAAAATCAACGGTTTTCGAAATATTCGCATTTGAAACGCACGGTTTTTCACATAACGCCAAAAAACGCATTCATTGGTGTCCACTCGGGGTGGTTTGGAGACCGTGCAAATGGCAGAATTATTCTTTCGATTCCATTCAGGAAACTTTTCCAAATTTTTTGATTTGAAATAGTCCTTTGAACAAATATTTAATGTCAACATTTCAAATTTTTAAGTGCGCATATTTCAGAGACAGTTAAATTTAGGCATATGGTATATTACATGAATTATGGATTAAATCTCACTAGAAATCGAAAAATACATCCAAATATAGGGGTGATGCACTGATGCATCTAGAAAGAACAAACTTTTTGAAGTCCCCGGCATACTGATGATTTTTTAAACTTTTCGCACACGTAGAAAAAAAGTATTTTTCAGTATCTACCTTCAAATTTTATGTGACAATTAAGATGAAAAAGTGAATGGGGGTGACATTATGGTGGATCACCCTGTACTTTGTCGAAGACAAAGGATGTACGATGAAGAAGAATATTCGAAGTCAAATTAGCTTTCAATTATTGTATGGAATTTGAAATTTTCGAATCAAGGCAACAAGTTCACAGTAGCTTCGCCGCATTTTGGAATGGTATTCGATCTAAATGAGCCCATATAGATAATTCATGAAACTCAAAAAACCATTATATTTAAAATAATCAACAATACTTAGTGACCCGTTTCATTTACTAACAATAGTGAACAGCTATTGTCGTCAAAGTGAAGCATACAGCTTTTTTGTTGGTTTTGACCGAATACACTAATATATTCATCCATTAATTATTTATTTTAATATAAACTTCAACATCTTCAACTTTCAGGTGTTCAGAGCTCGAACTCCACCAGAGGCCATTGAATTAGTGGCTCGTCTTTTAGAATACACACCCTCAGCTCGTATTAGTCCACTGCAGGCCTGCGCTCATGCATTCTTCAACGAACTCAGGGAACCTGGAACCCGTTTGCCCAATGGCAACGAGTTGCCTCCCCTCTTCAATTTCACTGATCAAGGTAATTATTACATCTTTGAAAGTTATGTGAAATTGAATCTATCTGTCTACCGTATGTTTGTGGTATATAAGGCAGAATCATGATTGTTCCGACCTACACAATTGGCATCGTTCCGGAACGGTCAATTCTCAATGGTCACGTAAGGTTTGAAAAGATGTATGGCTTTTTCATTGGTCCGTAGCATTTATGAATAGACTTAAGTGTTCTTTCTGTTTTTTTTTTGTTCAATTATATCAATATAAGATATTTATTTGTATCTCTCATATAATATCACATTCAAGTCATCCTTGAAAAAGCTGGTAGGCGCATATTTATAGTGTCCCGAAATTGGACATCAATATTTCAACCACCTACTCTACGCTCTGAAATAGAAATAAAACTTCATATTATTATTATGAACTAGTATCCGCAAATTCTTCGTTAGAATCAAAGGTCAAGACCTGATGATGGTTTTTCGTAAATATTTTCAAAACTAGTATCCGCAAATTCTTCGTTAGAATCAAAGGTTAAGACCTGATGGTTTTTCGTACATATTTTCGAAACCTGTAAAGATAATTAAATAAAATGTGGTACAGTTACTAAACTTTCGACGCTCTACCTGATGAACGGAAAATTAGTAGTGTATTACCTTCATGAGTGGGTGATACAGAGGGACGGACATGGGAAAAATTTGTCCCAAAGTTTTTGGTTGTTGATTTTTCGTAGATTTGCATAAAAAAACAAAATCAACAGCTTTCCACATGGATAAGGATACTCTTCTTTTACCTATCTGGGACGCCCCATTTTTGAGAAAAATACATTTCAAAATAGGCTCGTTCAGCATGTTTTTTTTATTACATATTCTCAAAAAGCGTATTGTATTTAGTACTAGTACCTGTGCAATTTCATATTTTTTGAGCCCGGTTTCATGTGTAAATAAATTATCAAAACCTTGCAAATTTGAAACGCTTTGAGCTCGTCCGATGACGTCACAGCACCCGTCGCGTCTAACCGGTGCGGTGTTGAGTGAACACTGAACGGTCGATACAAATGTTGTTTTCAACTTCAACTGTCAGCTTGAAATATTTTTTTGTCCGCATCACATATTTTTTTTACAAAAGTAGAACCGCAGAACTATAGAACTATGACCAAAACAATGAACTATCCAATAAAATAATCTTTAACCTACACGTGCCGTTGCTCAATCGGTAGCCGGTATGCATTTAGACATTACGTATATCTATTTTTGGCACCCAGCGCTATTTCATTGGTCAGATTTCAAGTATAAACCAATCACGTTCGAGTGCGAGATCTGTGTACAGAATGTGAATCATCGGTGCCATATGTGCGTATGGAATGTCGTAACGATTTCAGCATTTTTTTAAGTATACATCATGTAGAATCGAATAGTGAACTGCGAGTAATACTTCTATTTTACTAAATAGACGATAGTTCGACTAATAGAACTGTTAATCCATTCCCAATTCGCTTTAAAATGATACACCACCCTAATAACTCAGTTATTAATAATTATACGATTTTCTTTGGTGGTGATTGTATGTTAGAAAAACGAACTATTTGGCATAGTGAACTCTAGTATTAACCACCATTGGCGTGCGGTCTTGTGGAGAAAAAGACTTGATTTTTTGAAAAAAGTAAAAAAAACTTTGCTTTTCAGATTATGAAAATATGGACTAGAGGGGTTTTTAGGGACGCTGATTCTAAATCTGATAGAAAATGAATTAGAATAAGCCCCAAATACATTTCTCAAAGAAGGCACGCCAATTGTGAATGAAAGTGTTCACTATGCCAAATACTCCATTTTTCCAACATACAATCACCACCAACATTTCAAGAAAACCGCAGTATTGATAACCAAGATATCAGGGTGTATTTCCATGAAAAGCGGAACACACTGTATGTATATGAATAATAATTATTTAGACTTTATGAGCCACCTGACTTTGCAGCAAAAACGCACGAATATGCGGAAAATAGAATAATTTTCCGAGTTCACGTACATTATGGTTGGGCTAAGGCGATGTAGAAGAAACTCGAAAGTGCAAATCTGTTTATTGTATGGAATAAAATCAATAGAAAACACTTAATAGCACAACAAAAAAAGCTTTGCACCACCCCACTATTCATAGCTATTCAGTGATTACCAAATTATTGAATGAAAGAAATGAAGCCGAAGAAGAATGAAGTATTTAGTGCGATGATCCATGTTTAATTGCATTTGTTTGGATATTTTTAACATTTTGTGAAAGATTGTGTTTTTTTTTAGGTGTTTTCTTGACAGGTTCTTCTCTTTCTGGACGGCCTTAGGATTTTCTTTTGCTTCCCCTTGTTATACCAACTTTTCTTCTGCTTAATGCTGTGAGCTGTACTTTGATGTTGGAATTTTGCCTGTAGCGCTGGGTACATGAACTTCCAGCGGTGCATAAAAAACTTTTCCAGCCTGTACTCGCCTTCACTTGCTTCAATCGTTGGCAAAACATTTTGACGGTTTCACTGCTGGTACCAAATTGGCTATTTTTGGCGAGTAATAAATCGATGGCACTCTGAAAATTGACGGAATCTTCAGCCATTCCAGTAACACCTGAAAGTTCTCCTTCTTCTTTATTATTATTGGTATTTCTATAAGTTGGAACTAAATTATTTTCTATAGGCAAAATGACGCATAAATAAATGTCAGTTGGCAACATTTCTAAAAAAACTGTTTCATCAGTTGAACAAAAATATCTAGCCAGAATAAGTTGAACTCCTACCTGCATATGTAATGTGGCGTGTTACTAACCCAAACTAACCCAAAAATTCAGGTGAGAATTCCGGACAAAAAATTAATGCTTCCTCTTCCTATAATATTTTTTCGGAAATTGATTTTTGACGTGGTTACAGGGTGTTAAAGTTACATTTTATTTGCAGTTTTTTGCAATAACTTTTGACACGCTCATAATATTTTGACGAAATCTCTTATTTGGGGGGATGAGAAATTCAAATTTGCTCCGTTTTTTCGCATTTTGTAGAGGGCGCCACAAACGAGCTTATACTTCGATTTAAATGGTCTAAACTTTTTTGTGCTGCACTGTATGCGACTTTTGACCAAATATTTTCATTCCTCAACTTTTCGACATAAAAAAGGGATACTACTTTTGTTTCAATAAATCTAACCGTTTTCGAGAAAAACGCTAAAATAACTCTGCTTGCATGTAATGAATACAAAATCATTTTAATTCATTTTCAGCCTTAAACATAGCATGCTTTGGAATTATGCGCTATAGTTGCTGTAGAAACAAGTTTGGGAAGAATTTGTTTTGAAAGTTGGTAATTTTTTGAAAGTTTGTTGTTTAAGCCATTTGTGGTCAAAGACAAAAATACTGAAATAAAAAAAAAGATATAAACTGAGCAAAATTACCAACTGTCAAAACCAATTCCCTCCAAACTTGTTTCTACGGCAACTTATAGCACATGATTCCAAACTATGTTCAAGCTTGAAAATAAATTAAAAATGTTGTATTGATCACATGCAAGTAAAGTTATTTTAGCGTTTTTCTCGAAAACGTTCAGATTTATCGAAACACAAGTACAGTCCGTTTCACGAGGGTTCATACTCACGTCATCGATGACGTCATAACTTGTAAAAAAAACGTATGTCGTAGCTGATTCATATAGTTTCAAGAGCGTTCAAATTTTGTATTGAAGCCGAACAAGTATGTTCCAAAACGCACTCCAGAACACGTTCAGAAATGTTTTCCATTTAGATTTTGGATTCAGGCTGATCATCCATTGGAAGCGTAGTCGCGTGTAGTATATCTGCCATCCGGATGCGAGCGATCGTTAGACTAGGCAACTTACAGCGTGCACTGCTTGTGACTCTACCATTAGACTCAAACGCTATTCCAGTTCGCTTCTGTTTGTGCATTGAGAAAATCATGTAGAATGGAATTGCAAGATATTATGTAGTTTTTGAAAAATCCTCACATTCAGGGATTGCAAGTTCGAGAGAGTGAAAAAATACATTCATTAAGAAGTCCAGTAAAAATATCATTATCAAAAAAGAAGAATGATGAGAAGCTGATCTTTTTGGGGTTAATCGGGGAAAGTGAAACCGAAGAGATCACAATCGCCACAATTGTGGGTTTTTGCAAAGGGTTGTTTTCTATTTATAATAGTTCACAAAACGGACTTCTCTAAGTATACTAATTAGCAATCGTTCCTATACAGACTCGTTTTAATAAAAAACTAAGAAAGCATCCCTATCACAAAAACCCACAATAGTCGAGTTTTATTCTTATCAGTGGACGTCCCCCCATCACTGGACGACCATCAACCCACGAGAAATCAGCTAGTCAGCATTTTTTTTTTATGTATTATTAGGTAAAAAAAAAACACCACTTTGATGGCCAAATATAGATTGACAGCCTAAAACTTGATAAAACTTTGATCCCGCAAAAGTTATCAAAGATGTAATGGTGTATTAAAGAACTTGAATCCATTTGTCAGTTCACTAAACCAGCGATATTTTTCAATTTTCATAGGGTACACAAATTTTCTTTTTCGGATGGTGCTAGCCAATTTTTTCAAAACTCACATTTTTTTTAACGTGGAAAGAGGGACCTAAACAATATTTTGAATAAAATCGCCATGACCAGTGAAATGACAGATTGATTGAACCATTTTAATGCACCAATAATTTTTTGATAACTGAAGCAGGATGCCTTTGTAAAGCTTATGAGCTTAATAAACGATTATCATATTATATTATAATATAATATCAACATTTTATCAAATTTTAGGCATGTGCTGTTTATCCGACCGTGAGTGTATATTTTGATTCTACAGAGTGTATGTATTTTTCCAAGTTTTATGATAGTGTCAAAAAAAACAAAGCATCAAAGTATTGTGTTTTTTGAGAATGCGGTGTAAAGGATTTTCCTTGTAATTTGCCAACCACCTTAATAGCCGTTATTTTTGGTTATGAAAAAATGATAAGTCATCAAATTTTTTTTTATAACTCATGAAATAATGGCCATTTGAGGGGGAGTGAAAAATGGAAAAAAAAATCAGATCAGTTATCAACTGCAAAACATCACCTCCTGCCCAATCATAAGGTGATAAATAAGTCACATTCCTTAATATGGGAGAAGAAAATAATAAACGTAATTTTATTACAAACAAGTACCAGCGGAACTAATATATAAACTAAAATAATGTCAAATTCTGCCCGCCCAAAATATTCATTCAATAACAATACTAGCCCTTTCTTTCTTCTCTCAACAACGCATGACCGCTCCAATAATCCATCTATATTTCTGATCTCTGAACTGCAATTGACGTGGATGCCTTGAAGTCCTCATCAATTCTGATTGCATGAGAACTGATCTTTTAAGAGTTGTAATTTCAATTCAAAGGGCATCAGATAGGTACTATCTACAAAAGTTCAGGAGATGGAATGGGAAATGGATAGGTACAAAGAACTAGTCTAATGAAATAACTTACCTCCAAAAGTGCCTCAAGTGATAACAAAGGTTTTTCAGCATCTCGATCCTTTGTAATGTAAGCCACAAGCTTTTTTATCGTATTTTGTTCACATTCTGAATACCGACAGGGCATTTTATACAACAAAACTGTGACATTGGCATTGGAGAAGTTAACTGACTTGTGTTTTGACAACAACATTGTTTTGATTAATCACTTGATCACATAACCAAATTTTAGGTTATTATTATTCTGAGATGATAGAAATCAGCTGTTGCTCGGCGGCCATTTTGGATGCTAGTAACGACCTATGTTCATTACATCATTCTTTTTCAGTCTGTTTTTAAACCTCTCCATGAGTTAGAAAAGAAGAGACAATCAATGACGTGATTATAAACCCTCGTGAAACGGACTACAGTATACCTTTTTATGTTAAAATGTAAGGGGAATAAAAATATCGACTCCAAAGTCGCATACAGTGTAGCACAAAAAGTTGGGACCGATCAAATCAAAGTATAGGATCGTATGTGGCGCCCTCTACATAATACGAAGAAACGGTGGGCAAATTTGAATTCCATATCCCGATAAAGCCCCAGATACGAAATGTTGTCAAAATATTGTGGGCGTTGCAAAAAACATTGCCAAAAAACTCCAAATAAAATTTAAGTTCAACACCCTGTAACTCCGTTAATAATCAATTTTCGAAAAAATGTTATATGAAAAGATGGCATTTATTTTTCGTCTAGAATGATCACTTGATTTTTTTGCTCATAATTTCCGGACACCCCGTATATTCTCCAATTGGTATTTGTTAAAGAAACGTATTCTTCCATCCATTGTTTCGCATCAATTTCATTCAATAAATTTGCTCTATATTTTCCTGGTCCTATTTCGAAATATTTATAGCGAGATGACAATTTTTTTGCATCAACCATGGCTGCTGTGTTTCTATAACATTGATAACGTGAAGCAAAAATAAATGCAGTTTGCGCCGTCTGCTCGTGTGAGATCTAGTGGTGGAAAACTATGTATTGATAGTTCCAGGCTATATTCGGTACTATCGATTATATTGTTGAACTATCGATACTATCGGAGCCACGGAATTTTCTCTATTGGTACTTGACTTGAAATCATGTTTCAAATGAAATAATTTTTGGTTCAATAACATAAGTCCATGACTGAAATAGTTAAAATTAAAATGCATCATCCAAAAAACGAAATATTTCAGAAACCAGTGACGGAGTGACAGGTAACAGCTTGAAATCATATGAGTAAATATGTGATATCCTGAAAACCGAGACGATCGTTCGTTTTTCATACCTGTATCACGTGACGATCAATCACAAGTGTTTCCAAATAGCCACGTGATTTTGCTCATCAGAAATATCCATAATTCTATTCCTTATGGCCGATTGCACCAACCTATTTAAAGGATACTTAAAGCTAAGGAACCCTTAACCTCAAGTTTTGCCAGGTCAAATCAGTATCTAAATTACCATTCGATAGTACAATCGAGTTTCGATAGTTTTTTGTAAAGTATTCGAAACTATCGATAGTATAAATTTCCGATAGTGTTCCGCAGCGATGACATTCAATGCGCATATTTTGCACCAATGATTTACATTCTGTATACAGATTTCGCACTCCAACGTGATTGGTTTATAATTGAAATCTGACCAATGAAATAGCGCTGGGTGCCAAATAGATGTACGTAATGTCTAAATGCAGCAGGTATTGAGGCGAGAGATGGTGTGACGTCACAGCGACGCTAAGAATATTTTGATATGTGAAGGCCCGTAAGTTTTTTTAATGCTCATACAATCGAGCTGAAGTTTTGTTTATGTATTATTGGTGTGTAATATATCATAAAACTGCCAAAAAACATCGTTGTCGAAATTGTACTGAATAGATCGTTTCCAAGTACGTCACGAATCTCAGCTGATTCCTGAAAGTGACACATTAAAATCATTGTGACATATTTGAGTATTGAAGGTTGAAGTTATGCCTGAGTTACATTCAATCTAATTTCGAAGTGGAACTGTCAAATTTCCGCTTGGCAAACTGGAATCATATGCTACCATCCACATTGAATCTGGCGTAAGCGTGACTTTGACAACCTTGACGACTTCAACCTAGACGACTTCAACCTAAAATTTTGAACTGTCACTGTACTCTAAAAAAAAAATTACTGTAGACGTGTAACTTGCTTTTTCAGAAATCAGATGTTTTCCACGTCACATGGGATAGGCTCTCTATTACGAAAAGAATTGCGTTTATTTCGAAACTCTCAGCAGGAGCACGGATTTACCCGTGAGAGCTAGCCAGAAAGTGTAGCAACTATTGTTATCCGTTTATTTTTTCATAACGCCTCCCTATAATACCTATCTTGGGCGGTTTTTGAAAATAATCCATTTTATTTTTTTTTCTTTTAAAAAAAGCTTCAGTTAATTGTCAGTTCCGACGGTATTTCAATTCATGAGAAGTTGAAATTTTGGGAATAGTTCACCAATATTTTATGCTCTAGTTGTGTGTATAAGGTTTGCTTCTGCGTTCTACAGGGTCTTGGAAATTATTTGATTTTACCGTTACATATAAAAATGTCTGAAACTTAATTTTTTCAAATGGAACACTGTGTATCATCAAATATTCTTGAAGAAAATGAAATTCACTTTCAAATTATATAGGATCTTCTTATACCTTAATACTCGGCTTTTCGAAATAAAAGCAAGTTTTCGTAAATATTCGTCTCTAGCTGCCATACTATCAAAAAAAAAAAAAAAAACATCACAGATGTTAAACTATTTTCTTATCAGCCAACATAAATGACGAGTGTAAAGCGGATAGCGATAATTCAATAACATGATATGTGCAAAAAAGAAAACATTCACAATAAATATCTTCAATATGGCGACCGGTAGATTCGAAAAGGTTCATTGTGATACAGTGACTATATACAAGACAGTGACGACAATTGAGCTCAGGATAGCTGCAACATGGCGGCTGTACTGAGAATTTTGAATGTTTTCGGCCCCGTTGGCTCAGCGGTCTGATGTTTGCTTAACGTGCAGAAGGTCTTGGGTTCGAATCCCAGCTTGGTCATGCTTTTTTCTATAAAGTTACCGTACTTTGTTCAGATTTTTTCACTATTTTTATTGCATTGAAATCGATGTTTTGACCGGCAAGTTATAAAATTTGATACAAAAACACTCACAAAACACGAACGACGCACACATGACAAATATAAACAATGAATGCTAGCTGCAACATGGCGGATCCGTCGCTAGCCAAAAGAAATTAAGACCTCCATTATCGTCACTGCCTTGTATATAGTCACTGTAATTGTGATGGTTGTCATGGCAAGGTTATAGGGTTGTTTTTCTCGCCGATAGCGTAAGGTGCATGCGTTCTAACCAGGGCAACTGACAAGCAGTGGCGCGTTCACGAGCGTGCTTTCATCATTGTCTAGCTAAAAGTAGATCAAGGATAGAGCATAACGTATTTCGTGCAATGTGAACTCGGAAGAGATGTCAAAAATATGACTTGCTTATTCCAAAATGGTGGTTTTTGACCTATAGTTTAAGTTCACTTACGTACTCACGTTTTATTTGTGTATCACTGTATCAACAAATATGTTACTCTTCATGAAACTCAATAAAAACTCACTCAAACTTGGCACTGACACTGACAGAATTTTGGAGGTTATAAAATATTGTCACATGTCATAACTCAATATCAAATCTGTCAAGAATTTGACATTTCTAGCCACCAGTTGCCCAGACATATGCGCATGCGCGGCCCGAGAAAAACAACCCTATTAGATTTTCACAAAAACTTGCTTTTATTTCGAAAACCCGATTATTTAGGTATACAGTGTGGTCACTTAAGTGTGCAACATATGGGATTTTTTTTCAATAACTGCACATCCAAAATTCAAATATTGCCGAAAATTGGTGCTTGTTCGATAATCACATAAGGTGCACTTAGAATGGTTGCAAGTCAAACAGCATACAGGGTAGGCCAAAAAATATGAAAATTGTACAAGAGTAAAGTACTCTTTTTTCAGAAAATTCGGCCAAATGTTATAAAGAAAAGTTGCTTAGAATCAGAAGTTATGCCTAAATACCAAATCATGGCCTCCTAAGAAAAAAAATATATTTTTTTTAAGACATCTAATTATTTCCTTTTATATTCACCCTAAACAGTTTCATAAATTATTCAAAAACGCATGAATTTCGCATAACTAAGTTCAAATTTAAGCATATTTAAAAAAATTGCCTAAATTTTTCAGGGAATCACAAGCTTCATGTTTGTTGCAACGATATTCAACACAAATTTAAAATATCGCAAACATTCTTTTTCACAAGGTAAAACATTATTAATGATAATATGCATATCAAAAAACTCGCATATAAAGTGTTTTTTTTTCATTTTAAATGTTTATTAAAAAATTGTACCAATTTATCGACCAACATGAAATTATATTTTTTTTCTAAGGAGGCCATGATTTGGTATTTAGGCATAACTTTTAATTCTAAACAACTTTTATAACATTTTGCCGAAGTTTCTGAAATAAAGGTACTTTACTCTTGTAGAATTTTTCATATTTTTTGGCCTACCCTGTATGCTGTTTGACTTGCAAGTCCACCTAATATGATTATCGAACATGCACCAACTTTCGGAAATATTTGTATTTTGGTTGTACAGTTAATAAAAAAAAACCCATATGTTGCACACTCAAGTGACCACACTGTATATCATTTGAAAGGGAATTTCATTTCCTTTGAGAATATTTTATACTACACAAGGGGTTAATTTGGAAAAATTGAGTTATTGACATTTTTATATGTACCGGTAAAATCATATAATTATAAAGACCCTGTAGAACGCAGAAGAAAATCCGATACACACAACTGAAACACAGGATATTCATGAAGTGTTCCCAAAATTTCAGTTCTTTATGAATTGAAATACCGTGGTAACAGACATTTGATTAAAGCTATTTTTTTAAAGAAAAAAAAAAGAAAATTTATCAACATCTCGAAAACCCCAAGATAAGATAGGGAAGTTTTATGAAAACATAATTGGAAAACAACAAAGAAACGGATAATACAATAATATATAGGGTGTCTGTCTCATTTAAAATAGCAAAGTTGATGCTACTTTTTCAAAGAAGCGGCAAAGTCGCATCGCTGAAAACATTTTAGATCGATAGATCTAATGCATGATACTATAACAAACAAGAAATTACGCTCACGCGCAGGTTTCGCTGACGTCATTGCGTGTCCGAACCTCAAAATTTATAGGTTACCTAGGTAACTGTTCGGTTAAAACTGTCGCAAAATGACGTGTACGGACAAACCCGTCGTTCTTTTTGCCAAAAATTAGGGCGAGGCTTGATTTCTGTCGGTTATTGTTTCAACAGTTCGGGTTAAAACGAAGTGTGTGGGTTCAACAGTTCAAACTCTCGGGCAACTTGCAGCGTCAGTGATGTTCCGGGTGGTTTATGTGTTCCGGTGTTTATTTTGTTGTTTGGATTTTGAATAAAAAAAGGACAGTGGAATAAAGACTTTTTATTGGAATCGAATACCACGACCGAATTAAAAAAAAAAATGTCTATTAAGCTCTACTAATAAAATTAAACGAGGTGGATGCTGATGCAACCGTATAATCTGTTGAACCAAAAATTGGTCCTTCACGAAATTTTCTTTTTTTGTCTATTTGCCACTGCTGTTGATCACATTCCGTCCATCGTGAATGATCTTGATAAACTAAGGCGGAAAAACACTGTTGTGTGTGGACGTATTCGTCGACTTTCATCCTTCCAACGTTTTCGTCGGTTAAAACTGGCAGAGAGTAAGGAAGTGAGTGGGGCCCTTCACAGGTTTCGAAAATATGTGCAAAAAACCGTCATCAGGTCTTTACCTTCAACACTCTGTATCTGGAAAACGAAGAGTTTGTAGATAATTATTAATATGAAGTCCTATTTCTATTTTAGGGCGTAGAATTCATGGTTGAAATATTGACGTCTTAATCCAGGACATTCTGTATATAAGAAAGAACTTTCGTATGGTATATAATAGTCAATAACTCGGAAAATCTGTACACTTCTCAAATGATAGTTTTTTAACCAATCTTTCCATTGAACATTTAGTATTGTCAACTGTTTTGTACACTACAGTTAAGTACTTATTCCTCACTTTTTTAAATGAACATTTTTCTTATAAATTGAGTCAAACAAATTTGCTAATAGATTCCATAGGGCACAGTAAAACCTATCGGAGAAATTGGAATAGAAATGTAACTTGAATGATTTCAAGTTCCTTTCATGACGCACTATGAAGGAATGTCCTACAAAGCAAAACTGTCTCAAAAGTAGAAACAGTGGGTTAATATCACTAGTAGATCACAGATTATTTGTAAAGCTTACTTCAAGGAACTGTGTATTCTTTTGTTGTGGACGTTTCATTAAATGACATAACTGAGTCTTGAATGTTAGCTTTCCTTTGTCATTTGTATAGAAGTTTGGGCATCAGGCAAAAAGAAGATTTCGGGACTACCTAATACATCAAAATTTTGTCCACAGAGCTAAGTATACAACCAACTCTCAATAGTGTATTGCTACCACGTGGTATCCAAAATCAACAAAGCTCCGAAGGTGGAGGAAACTCACAAGACGGTGCGTCATCAGTAAGTGGCGCTGCCTCCGACCACGCTGCCGATACGCCCCTGACCAATGCACAGGGTTCTTCGGCTGTTGTGTAGGATACGCCCAATTGAGGAAGGAAAAAGTTAATAGTAAGCGAGACGAGATTAGTTTTTGTGTAGCGTGTAAGTGCCGCCGTTGTGCGCCTGTGTACAGAACTGTGATTGGTCGGTCGCGGTCCAGTCGAATCGGATACGCTCCTTAAGTTCTACGTTGAGCCGTGGTTTCACTAAAATTGTTCGTATTTCGGGTTATGGTAACGAACTGTCTAATTCGACGACGCTCTAAAAGCAAAACTGATTAAGGCTAAATACAAGGCGTTCTGGCAGTTGCCAGATCAAGATAATCTATTTGGTTTATATAGTTAAAGTATCTCTTCGAGATATATTTTGAACTGCTAGAGCACCGCTTGTAAAAATTTCATGTACATATTCTCAGTTTTTTCTCTATTAGATCATTATTGATTTATTTTGTATGTATATTAGTGTGTTGTACACGACTCGATACATTTACAACAACAAAACTAAATTGGTGAAATGTAACTTTTTTAGTAAGTATTTTTAATCATCCAAACCAACTAAAATCAACATTTTATTTATATGTCTATAGTTTCTTTTGTGTCTATAATAGTCAAGGGTTCTTTTCGGCCCCCAAGCTAATATGGTTTAGTCTACACGAGATGGGCGTTTATATGGTCTATTCTATCTAATATATTTATATGATACATTATGTACCATTTTCAATGTAACAATATATTCTACTTATAGTTATTAAAGATAGTTTTCCTTCTCTCTCACTATCAAGAATTTTTCAATAAAAAAGACCGACACAAATAAAAACTCCTATCTCGGTGCCTAGAATTATTGTTAGCACCCTCAAATTAGCAGAGAACCTAGAATTGAAAAATAAATATATATAATAATTAGAAGTTTCGGAGTTTCCATTCTGAACGTCAAATTGCTTTACATCCACGTTGATGTCAATATGTATCGATAACTCCAGTTCTGTTTGGAAACTTCCAATTATCAATTCTCATTGTTGTACGTTATCGATTAAAAAAAGTTTTAAACTAATTTGATTTTTGGTGTTATTATATTTTAAGGCTCTGATTGATTTTATAATAGATTTTGTGTTTAGGCTGTTGAATCGCAACCATTCGAGTGATCCTAGATGTACATTTTCGGCAAATCAACACCCTCAAAAGCTGGTGTATGCAAGCAGGCTTCTGATTGGGCTGGTTCCTGAAGGGGCGTGTGTTGGATTACACTGTTTTTGAGTTATATAACGCATTAGAATAGTTTGTTGTCGCAGCATTTGTTAGAGATCACGCAAATAATAGGATTTGGATTGAATAATGTGCACCAGAAGTACTATTGGGGGACTAACATCAATTTTCGCACAAATCGCAATATTTTTTCGTGATTAATGCCCGCCTGTTAGTGTATAGACAATAAAGTAATGTCACATATAGGCCTACTTCATACGCGTCAAAATTGTTTTGATAACTAAATCGTAAGTATTGACCCATGATAAAAATGGTTTGTGAATAATCTTTTTTTGCCGATTGCAATAGACTTAAGACTTGGTGTTTTTATACTAGGAATACTCAGGACTCGAAAATATCTTTTTCTTATCTTAATTTACGTCATCGCCTGATGGAAAATGTATGTCTAGAAGGTATTTGCCTAGGCAAACTCTTAAATTTCAAGCAACTTTGGTGAGGTCAAACTAATATTTAAGCATTGATTCTAGTGTGACAATTAAAAGTAGAAAGTGTGTGCGGATGGGAGAGAAGAAAACTATGTTTTTGTAATGCTGTTTCAGTTCGATAAAGATATTTGAAGAAAAATGTCAGATTTTTTCATATCACTCAAGATTTGTTCAATGTTTTTTATGGAAGCATGATTCCGCCTTAACCATTATTTTGAACTTGCTGCAGAATACTATGATTACTAAATTTCATCAAAGGTTTATGAGTACATTGTTTCATTGAACTTGTTAATTTTCGATATACAGTGATGTCTTCTCTGTGAATTCACCTCCAAAGGGATGTTGCTGTTTTCAAAGCACGTTGTACCGAGTTAGGCAAGTTTGTGAAGAAAAATTACCTCATATTTACACAGTTCAATGCTTATTCGTTATTTGATATTTCAATAACTCAATCCTTATTGTTTAGTTCGCATGGTATCACACGTCAATTGAACGACAATCATCTATTGTAATTCTGTGCATTAAATAATTAATCGATCATGTGATTAAACGTGTCCACAGTGCACGCTTCAGTCTCCAAATTCAAATCAAAATAGGTGCATTTTGACAGACTAAAACCTCGTCTAGGTTCAAGGGTATTGAGAATCTCGACCACGATTGAACGCATGAAATAAACGCAGCAATTGTTAACTTGATCTTTTCACCAAATATCCTAATCTTGAAACATCATTACTAAAGTCTATTCAGATTTCATTCACATATTTGAAATAAATCATGTTAAACTTAAATTATACTCAAATTAACCAACGTCCTCAATGGTTTTGAAACAAATGCCTTGCTGGAGAGCAAAACTTAATCTGACCATGAGCGTAAATTAAATTTGAATAAACTATAGTTGAACATTTTAATTGCAAGTTGTAGTCTGCGATAAACATAGTGTATGATGACCATTCAGGTTACCTAACCACTGCATCTTAGAATCGGTATAAATCTACACAATCTTGAATAGTGTAGAAATGTTCAAATAAGTCAGCTTCGTTTGGGTGTATTTTTGTGATCATTTGAATGGGATTGGAATAAATCACAAGAAGACACTGCTACAGCTTAAAGGAAAAGTAAAATAATTTCTGATGACTCATGGGTACTATTATATTACTACCTGTTTTTTATAGCTTTTTGCTTAATAGTATCAAAGAATCGGTGACAAATCTCTATATTTAGCTATAGTGAAGTGCAATGCATTAAGGTGTTACGAATTCTTGATTGGTTCACAGATTGGCCGATTGAAATGAGAAAGGCATAAGGGTTGATTTTTTGTTAAAATAAGGCTTCGCCTCTGAATGTATTTTACCAAAAGAACATTCCCTTTAAATAATGTAGGAAATTAATTCTGTGCACTAATAAAAATAAATTTCTAACGCAAAATATGTAAAAATTAAACCTGATGTGTAAAGTGTGTTGATTAAATTATTGATTTATAAATGAAATGTTTATTATATTTCAATTCTTCTCTCAGCTGAACCACTTGATACGCTATTATAGTAGTATTCTTTGATGTGGACAAGTTATTTATAATTAAAAGGCCCTGTATATTATTTTACTGAGGTTGTTTTTATTCATTGAGTGTTGTACATATTTTTTCATTGAAATAAAGTAATGGAATTTATTCAAACGATTATTGTTATGGAGATACTTTGTGATTACAAATAAATACTGATGCTCTAGAGTAGTAAAGTCAAAATATAACATATCACAAAAACAGGCGGCGAATTTTTATTTTTAGAAGCTTTTGTGCACTGGTAGTGTGTAGAACGTTTCACTTTCATTTTACTACTTCTACAGTGGGCGTCTAGAAAAAATTAAATGGAAATTGGTTAAATTGATTAATATTGATAAGAGTAGACGATTTTTACCTAATCTAAAAAGAAGTTAATGCTTTTTGATTTTCGAAAAAAATCGTGTAATCAAATCTCCAGGTTATAACGGAACGTATCTTGAACGGTCAGAGTTGATAATACGTAGGGTTAATATTTTGAAAAGCTTAACTAAATATTATAGAGAACAGTGTTGGTTTTGAATTGCAGTCGTTGTCATGCAAGATAATTTTAAACTATTCAATTCATAATCCACTATCCAACTTACCCAGTTCCCAATCGAAGCTTTCTTTTGATGAACGGTGGTATCTTTCTTCATTCAAAAGAATGTGTACCCGTTTGATGAGATCCACTTCCGTTTTTTATTTTGTGAAGTGAAAGTTCTTTTGCACAGCGAATGATAGGGTTAATCGAATCAGTGTTTCCGAAAAAAAAAAAAAAAAACGTGGTGAGAATGACAAAGAGAGCTATAAACCGTGGAAGTGTTGACGTCACTGTCAGATGACCTTTCGAAATTGGGTAAAAACAAACATCAGCTCTTATCCAATCTGTATTGATTTTCCCATTTGAAAAGAGACTCATTTTGAAAATATGCCCACTTTCAAAACTTTTTTACCTTTTTTGAAGACAAGCTAAGACTTTTCAACTTGAGCTTTAAAATGCTTATTGAGGCTCAGAAAATTATTTTAGATAGAATAAGCTAGTGAATCACGATAAACCAAATGGCCAAGAAGTTTGTTTTTATCCAAAATAGCTGTCAATGACGTCACACTTCCACGGTCTATAATTCCGAAAAACACTTGAAACTCGAATTTTACTTCAAATGCCCAGATTGATTCGAAACTTTGCACTTGTCAAGAAACGATGACATCAGCGATTTTTTTTTCTCCAAAATTATTGTGACATTTTCAGGAATTACATATTCAGCCCCCCTTTCGAAGGGTGCTAGCCATTTTGATCAAGTCACTCAAAAGAAAAAGTTTCATTTTCAACCCTTCTCTTAAACGTGAGGAAAAGGCCATGAACAAATTTTTGAAAAAAATCGTCAGGATTCTTAAACTGACAAATGGATTCAAGTTCCCAAATGCATCATTACTTCCTTGATCACTGATGCAGAATCAAAGTTTCATCAAATTTTTGACATTTGCTATTTTTCTGACCATGAGTGTATATGAACCTCACTCACGTTTGCCAACTCTTTGGATGTAACCAGGACATACCAGGTAGTCATGAAATTATTGATTTTGGCAGTGCATAAAGTGCGAACTTGAAATAATAGGCGTATTTTGGCGTTAACCAGGTTACGCATTTTCTTACCCAACTTTCCTTCGTAGTAGGGACAAATCTTCTGGGAGGTAGAGGCCGGGCTGGCGCAGTGTAAAGCTTTGGGTCAGTAAGTGGGAACCTGCCCGGTGCTGGGACCGATCCTCAGCAATGGCAATAGACCGTAAAAAGTCGAATGCCTGATATTTTAGCGGAACCCACGAGGCAGAGTACAAAAGGTATAGTTGTTCACCCTATTCCATATACGATAAGTATATGCCCTATTCACGCCGGTAACCAGGCCGGAGAGAATCGGATATTCTTGTAGGGAACGAAGAACAAAGATACACACTCGCCAGTCGGTAGATTCCACCGTGGTTCGGAGTCCACGTTAAAATATAGGTCCCATTGCAAGGAATGTAAAAACCGGTCCCCCCTCCCTAACCCTACGATCCCGTCTGCCGTCTATGACGTGCCCTTACAGATCTATATACAGGGTTATTCACGTTATTCGACACGAAACATTATGGCTGAAGTATCTGATTTTGAAGAAGTTTTTTTTTCTGGATGGATAGGGACCCCTTAAGGCTACATTTTAAAAATATTTTTCTGTTATACAGGGTGTCCCTAAAACACGAAACTTATCAAAGTTGTATTTTTTTAAATGGAATACCTTGTATATTATTTCATTTTTGGTTTGTATGATCAAAATTAAAGTAAGTTTGATTGAGGTTTAATACACATAAACCTTATGGTTTTTGAAATATCTTCAATTTTGCGAAAATGTAGTATTCATTTTAATGCTTAATTTCTCAGCTGCTGTTTTCTTTTTTTAACCAAATTAATAATGAAGTCTACCAATTGATCAAGTTTGAAGTCACACTTATGAAACTTTTAATAACTTATACAGAGTGTCTAAAAATTATGGTTAAATAATCAATATCTTTAAACGGTAATAGCTTGTTTTATTTAAATGAGATACCCTGTATTTTATGTCAACAACAGATGTAGAATTTAATTATCTACCAATTATTATTAAACGTTTTCAAGTAAAGCGAAAAAAAAGAAAAAAAATAGGTTTCTCATTGACACCAATAGATGGAGATACCGTCTCCAAACCCTCGTTAGGAACATTATTTCACCTATGGTATTTTGACAACTTCTTTTATTATTTCCTTAAAGTTGTCAGTTGTTAATTAATGTTTTCAATTACTAATCGATATTTTGCGCAATTTGGTTTTGACTTATATGGGGATTTTCGATTACGGAGGTGATCACCGCAAATTGAGTATCTTCATTTCCAGTCACAAGTTTCCTTTTGATGGGTTTTTCAAACTGAACACTTTCAGTTTCTCTAAATTGTGTTAACAGTCTCTCAAATACTGCCTTATTTGGATGGTTTCTGTTTGGAAATCTTTCAGAGTAAACTCTTGATGCTAAGAGGTAGTTTTGATGGCATTCTCCCAGTATAAAAATCATGTCGATCCGTTCTTCTTTTGGATAAATTAGCATTTTTTCTACAAAGATCACAAGCTATTGCTAGCACTATTAGAACGATTAGTAATTGAAAATATTAATTAATAACTGACAACTTTAAGGAAATAATAATAGAAGTTGTCAAAATACCATAGGTGAAATAATAATGTTCCTACCGAGCGTTCGGAGACGGCATCTCCATCTATTGGTGTTAATGAGAAACCTATTTTTTTTTCTTTTCCTTCGCTTTACTTGAAAACGTGAGAAGTTAGCTATAGGAACGTATAATAATAATTGATAGATAATCAAATTCTACATCTGTTGTTGACATAAAATACAGGGTATCCCATTTAAATTAAACAAGCTATTACCGTTTAAAGATATTGATTAGTTAACCATAATTTTTAGACACCCTGTATAAGTTATTAAAAGTTTCATAAGTGTGACATCAAACTTGATTAATTGGTAGACTTGATTATTAATTTGGTTAAAAAAAAGAAAACAACAGCTGAGAAATTAAGCATTAAAATGAATACTACATTTTCGCAAAATTGAAGATATTTCAAAAACCATAAGGTTTAGGTGTATTTAACTTCAATCAAACTTACCTCAATTTTGATCATGCAAACCAAAAATAAAATAATATACAAAGTATTCCATTTAAAAAATTACAACTTTGATACGTTTCGTGTTTTAGGGACACCCTTTATTACATGAAAATATTTTTAAAATGTAGCCCTAAAGGGTCCCTATCCATTCAGAAAAAAAAATCCTTTGAAATCAGATACTTTACCCATAATGTTTCGTGTCGAATAACGTGAATAACCCTGTATACTGAGCTGGCAAATTGCCTAGCAGCAGAGTGCCAACCGTCCCTACAACAAACAACTCCTGGGAGGTACCTAATTAGGTTGTTACGTTATGAGTTAATAGATATATGGATATAACCAATCAGCTACTAAACCTAGTAACGACATATCGTAACCTGGTTAACGGGTTAACGCCAAAATCCGCCTAATGTTATCAACTTTTTGACGGAAAGTCAAAATATGTCATTTTTTCTAGCCGATCTATCGACGTAATGGAATGTCCAGAGTTAAAAGTAATTTTACGTATCTGTATAAAATTTTGGCTACTCTAATGCAGTAGTGGATAGTGGAGAGATATTGCCAATCAAAAAATGTCAAGCGGTAATTAATACCGCATGTGGTATTTTGACGTAAATCGGATGCGCGATTCACTGCTTAACGTCATTTACGGTATGGAGAGGTGTTGTTTATCAAAAAATGTCAAGCGGTAATAGCGCATCCGGTATGTTGGCATCATTTTGACATACATCGGATGCGCGATTTACTGCTTAACGTCATTCACGGTAGGTAATAAGGTTACCGTATGTAGTTATGAGTTTTTGAACCCCTTATTAATTTCAATGTTATTAACGTATCCCGCTATACTAAGCACGCGCAGAAAACAAAACATTAATAACGGAGAGGACACAAAAAAGAGATTTTGAAACTCGTATTTAACGTTTGACGTTGTGTCATCACCATGTCATCTGTCATAGTGATCAGATTTGTTGTGTTTTTGGTTTTTGATGTTTTGATTTTGTGATATTTTCGCCAAATTCCTAGCAGAGCAGCACGAATTATGAAATATGGAAGATATTTTGGTCCAAATTGGACCAGATTCAGACTACCAAATGTAAGGTTTACATCTCCGCTTGGCAAACGGGAATCATTATAATATGCTACCATCTACATTGAATTTGTGATCAGAGTTACTTTTACGGCAAATTCAATGTGGATGGTAGTACATAATTCCCGTTTGACAAGCGGAAATCTGTCACTTCCACTTCGAAGTTAAATTAAATGTAACTCAGGCAAAACACGGACTGGAATGATAAACAGCTGATCTCCATCAACATCAATTACATTGTTGCCAAGCGGTAAAACAAAGGGTCAGTTTCTGTTGGATATTTGATAAAAAGACAAGGATCTTACAATTCCAGTGCAACTATGTAGTCATTTTCAGCGTGGAGCGCTATTTCGAATAACGCACAAAACGTTTGCCATACAGGTTGTTCAATGTTTTCTGCGGTCACGTCAGAGTATTTGACGTTTGGCAGTATGTCGTAGATTGATCGCTCCACATGTGACATTTGTCATATTGATCCGAAAGCAGAGAACTTGGCGAGAAGCGATGAAAATTTTCCCGCCAAAAAATTCAGGTGGGGGATCCGATACTTTCTGTCAAAAGATTTGTCATCTGTCTATTAGTCCGAGTGTTTAATCAGTTTCGACTGTCGAATTTAACGGTTACCATGTAGTGTGTATTAAATATATGTATGGTTTATCGTTAGCTCCGGTCGATCAATCAATCATTATCTGTGGTTTGAGAGATTAAAAGCTTAATCGAATCTATTTCGAAAAGTTTTATTAATGCCTGGGAGAAGTTGTGCTTTTCGCGGGTGTCGTACGAAAGAAGGGGAAGGAATCACCTTCTTTGGTTTAACGGACATTATTCGCCCGCATTGCAACTTCATACTATGTTAATCAAAGGGAAATAACTCAAAAACGGCTAGTCCAAACATAGGCAAGCTATGTATTTTTAGAAAGAGGAAAATGAGGAGATCTGGGATCTGTATTCAAATATAGGCCATTCCATTTGAAAAAGTTAAACTTTTCCACATTTGCCCGATTTCCAATAGTTATATTATGTTCTTTCTCTTAGTTATTATGACATCTTCAGAAAATATCATGCAACTTTCATGCGAACATTTTTTTTGTATCCCTTATAATAGGGTTTCTAAAGTGGAAGCAAATTATAAGGAAAAACCCTGTACACATGAGATATTTTCTATTGTCAAATAAACGTTTCATTTTTCAATCATGCTTTATGTTTGTTTTGGTTGAATGTTTTTCAGTACCTAGTATAAAAAAAAAACTCAGGCTTTTTTCTACGGTTGGCCTTCGTCTTATTTTTGTCAAACAGGATCAAAAATCCTCCCATATCAAACTTCAGAATATCTCACAATTTTTATTCTGGGCCCGGACCAGAGAACCAAATTTGCCCGGACGTTACGTTTTGTCGTTTCTTCGGGACCAGTTTCTTGATGAGACTCTTTCCCTATTATTCAACTGGGTCACCATTCAATATGGTAGTTTTTTGGAAAGAGGTAGAAAGAGAAAGACTAGCGGAATAATTAATCCGAAATGAAATTTTTATTGCAAGTTTTTTATTAAGTAGTCGAAAAGAAATTTAAAATTTTGCGGAGTTTTGAAGTTTTTATTGGTAGGTTTTTTATTAAGTGGCCACAGGCGGCATTGGAGGTGGAGGAGGGATGAATGGAAATCCCATACACAAGTTGTCAAAAATTTTGTGATGTGACCAAAAGTTATTGAGTTTATGTTTTTTGTTTTTAAATCTTTGAGATTGCTTCAAGCTAGCAACCAAAGGGTTTCGATGATTTAGGATCACCCTTTTTAATCGAAAGTACGAATTTAAAATTTTGAATTGGACCGGTTTGACTTTATAATCCTTGTGTAGATTTGCCCGGACGCCCGGACTATAAGTATTCGTTGCCCCGCGTTTGACAGCTCCCATCGTATCAATACAGAGCCGCTTTCCATCTGCCCGTTTTGTGCACGCAATCGAGCTTTTGAGCGCGCAAAAACACTAAACGCGTGTTCCAGCTGTATTGCGTTTGGAGCTCCGCGTTACCTTCCCCTTTCCCCTGAAGCACCACCCGGAAAATGTGGGCTTGAAGAGCAAAACTAGCTAAACGTCAAATTCTGTCATATTTAAAATCAAAACATTGGCAAGTTTGATCTTTTTTGACTTGATCCATGCTTAAACATACCAAATTCAGCTCAGAGTCGCAACAATATTTTAACTAATTTTCACAATAATCACAATGTCGAGATGCCTTGGCTCAAACGTAAACAAATACTCCATCGATAGTTTTGACGTTTGTGTATGTGAGTACCTCAAAACGTGTTCCAGGATCACTTTTGCGTTCCAAACACGGTGTTAATCGGCGCTGGAGCTTGAAGCACTAGCTGGAAAGCGGCTCAGATAACTTGGATACATTGAACTCCATACTACGTACCTGGAAAGGACCCGCTTATTATTGAGAGTGAATCAAGTAGAGATAGCGATTGTTATGGATCCCTATCTCTTTCTAACTCATTGGCCCATACGCATGGAGTAGAGAGAGATAGCGATAGTTACGGATACCTGTCTCTTTCTAACCCATTAGTTATATATGAGGTATTTCCAGGTACGTAGTATGGAGTTCAATGCTTGGATACGATACAAGCTGTCAAAAATTTCAATGTCAAGGCTAAATAAATGTGTTCTCATTTAAGCAATGGGAAAAAAGTTTTTGTCGCTTCTCGTCGTTATTTAGTTCTCTGCCGAAAGACCCTCGTCCAGACATATACTTAAGTATATGCGTCCAGACGTACGTGATTTTTTTTTCAATGTGTAAGCGAGAGACGGAAAAGTATGACGTAACCGCAGAAAAGCCATGAACAGACTGTAGAACCTGACAAATAAACAAGCCGTGTCTTTGTGGTTTTATTGAGGTGAAGAATGTATTCATCCGTTGTCAACTTGAACAAAAATACGCCCGCCAAGCACATGATGTCAATTGGAGCCTTTCAAATGTTCGCGCGAAAATTGCGTGCATACATTATTCTGCGACTTGAGTTCATTGGGGTCATGTTAATACAAAACTTTTCTTCTTGAGTTCATTCAAAGAATCAACACTTGAAGTTTGGGCATAAACTCATAGCACCCTGTATTTTAAATGTATTAGATGATACGTATTCCAAATGGAATGATGCCATATGCATCATAAACCATTTTGAGGTATTCAAAGAAAACTCAATAAATTTACAAATAGGAACTATAAAAAAATGTTTTCGATAATAATTAAAAGTACAAAAAATAATTAGGTTTATAGTGTTTATACTCAAATTAATCTTATATGTTGAATGAAATTGAGTTTTTGATATATTTTTTTAGTCACATAGTGGGTATTGCAACAACTATGTTATGATATATTTAGCAGTTGTACTATATATCCGGAAATATATGGTATAATATTGGAAACATAGATGTCCAAGAACCAGGTTTTATTTTAAGAACCTTTAATAAAGCTTTCAACAAAAGACTCTTGAGAAGGAACTACAAATATTACGCTCAAATGAATATTCATTAAAATAGTAAAAACAAAAAGATGTTTTTGGGGTCCAAAAAAATCAGTCTATGCCCTTGGTGTAGAGTTGAGTTGGAAAAATGGGACTGTTTCGTATAAATTATCGTTATTTTGGAAAATTTAGAGAAACAATAGGTTAGAACATAATATTTTTATCCATTATTAAAATACAAAACTGATATATTAGGCCAGGCTGTTTACCTTTTCGGAGGGAAAAAATTCGGTACAGGGTAAACGCAGTTGGAAAGGGTAGAAAAAGGCATAACTAATGCTGGAAAAAAAATTCAACACCTGAATGCATGCAGTCGAGGAGTGGTGGGGGTTGAAAGAGGTGAAGAATGGTTTTTCGCGATTTGCGGCGATATTACTGGTTTTATGAAACAAAGTTGGATGGGAAAGTTGTAGACAACTAAAAAATCTACAACTTGTCTCTCAACAAAATTTTCATATAACCTCAAAATTAATGAGTTAAATAAGAAAAACTGAGTTTTTCGTTTTTTATGTTTCATTTTTCAGAAAATGATTTTAGAACCACGAAACTTGGTGGGGTTGCACCTACTCCTATGCCGAATAAGCGGATATTTCTGTTTTGATAAAAAGTTTTCTCGTTTTTGAGTAATCAACGATTTTCGCGAAAATTGCATTTTTTTCAACCCTCTGGACAACCTTTTTTTTTCCACCTTCGAGACTTCGGACTATGTACATTTTGTTTACTAAACCTTCAACTTTCATAGGCAAAAATAAAAGTATATCACTTCAATGGAAAAATATCGTGTAAATTGCGAAAAACTGAAAATCGAATATTGCTCAAATTTATTTTCTCAGTAAAGTTGATTTTTTTTAATTGTTTGTTGAAATATGGCTCAGAAATGAACAAAATGAATTATTGACAACCTTATCAAAGATTGTTCAACATTCATGACCAATTTCTATTCTTGTTGTTTTTATGAAACAATGCGAACACAGAATAACGATAATAGAATGACCTATGATCATTAATTATTTTAACATGGAAACTATGAGATCAGTAGAATCTTCAGGATAATATTTTTTGCAATTACAAAATTACACTTATTATGTACTTTCTACAAAAAAATATAATTTTTAAAATGTCAAGAAAGTTTCAATCGTTTGATTTGAAATGTATCTTATATAATCTTCTTCTTCTTCTTCTTCTTCGTTTTCTTCATCCTTTTGAGGTTCTTTCTCCACTTCTTTTTCTTCATCCTCTTGTTGTTCTTCTTCTCGTGCGGATTTCGTGGATTGAAATGATGCTACTTCCTCTTCTTTCTCGTTTGCTTCATCATTTTGTTGTTCTTTTGGTTCTTCCTCCTCTTCTTTTTCTTCATCCTCTTCTTGTTCTTCATCTTCTTGTGAAGATTTCAATCTGGAGTAATTATTCCGCATCATTGTTTCAGTGTCGATTTCGTCAGATAATATCTCGTCAATAAATGGTTTTTCGGCATTTGTACAATTCTCCAACCCATGACAGTAAGAACATAAATTTGAACACTGCAAACCATGTTTTCGACAACTGCATCTCGAAGTTATGCAACCTTTCTCACAAAAACAAGAAATGTTTTTCAGCAAACTGTTGGGAATCAATTCTTCTTGGGTGTACTTTGGTGAGAAAATAAATTTGAGCAAAATTCGATTTTCAGTTTTTCGCAATTTGCACAATATTTTTCCATTGAAGACTTTTATTCTTGCATATGAAAGATGAAGGTTTAGTAAAGAAAACGTACATAGTCCAAAGACTCGAAGGTGAAAAAAAAAGGTTGTCCAGAGGGTTGGAAAAAATGCATTTTTCGCGAAAATCGTTGATTACTCAAAAACAAAAAAACTTTTCAACAAAACAAAAATATCTGCTTTTATTCAGGTGTTGATTTTTTTTTCCAGCATTAGTTATACCTTTTTCTACCCACTCAAACTGCGTTTGTCCTGTACCGATTTTTTTCCTGATTTGGCTCTATTTTGAAGTAATTCGCCTGGCCTATATAGCGAGTGCTGAACCATTCAACGGCGGTTCTGGAGCAAAATGTTGGGGAGGGGTTAGATCATGCGAGATGCTTTAAAATGCGCCGCAGGCGATACATTTTTGAACCTCCTATTTTCGACAACCAAAAATGAATAAATTGGGTTTCTTTAGCATTGATATTCTTTTGGATGATTTTGTTTTCTAATATGGCTGTTCTGTTTCTCGTCCCAAAGAAATAAACACAATATAAATTTGTTTTTTGTGTATGTACACTGCTTTGGGGTGGGTGAACCGCAAAACCATGAAATTTTTTCTCACCCTTTGTACTCCGGAGATATGTTTCTATCCTTCTCAAAACCGGAAAACTCCTTTCCGCAGTGACTGTTGTTACAGGTAAAACAATACATATGTGAGGCAACATTCTTATGCTTGGGAAAAATTATTCATGGCATTCTTTCAGTGTGCGAACAGCATTTTCAGCTCAACGCACGGTCACCTTCTCAATCTATCAATTATTTGTTTAAATGTTCTTAATGATAATTAGACTATGGGGACTGTACCCCCCCCCCCCCCGTAGATCGGCCACTGTTCTCCTCCTCCTCTACTGCTTCCTTCGGTTCCCAGAACATTCTTCATCAAGTGCGAATACTGAGTTTCCATTGCCAGTATCTGTATTTAACACTATCACGATATCAAGATTTCGTGGGTATGATAAGGATTCCCCGACTTTTTCACTCAAATTATGTTATTCCAATCTACTATTGGCGATTCAAACAGCTCAAGCAGCGCTACAGCGGAACGCGCGAGAACTTTCGAGAGCGTGACAACTGCATTTTACTCATGGCCCGTATTAGGTTTTCGCGCGTGAATTTATATTTGTTGTTCGTATAAGTCGAGTGTTTCCTATCGGCAGAGTGTTTTCAATTAAGAAATGGCGCCTCTTATTGAACTGGAACATTTAATGGACGCTCTGAATGGATTTGACCGGCCTTTCCGTGAAGGAAGATACGGTGTGGAAAATTTAGTGTGTGTCGGGATTCGATCAAGTTTTTTCACGACGTGGGTCCTTTGAAAAATTATGCAGATGATTGTCTTCTCATTGCAGTGAGGTACCCGACAATTATTATGCCTATTACGAACTTTCTTCGGATATCGGCGAGCATACGTAGGATGATCTTCCATTGTTAATGATGATTTTTATCACCAATATCGGTGAGATCTTTCAATCAATTAAATATATACATTTGATAAAAGTAGATTACTTTGATCTATGCACTATAATCGTCTATTTTGTTGGCTAAAAGCCACTACACTTGAGGCTTTTTGATATCGACACCCTTTAGACTGATGCCGATGAGTTTATGATTCTAACAATAACAACAAAACCCGAAAAATACCATTCAATTAGCACACTATGATCATATACCGACGTGGTTTATCAGAATCTTTTCATAAATAATAACAAAATCGGGAATATATCTTCAAGTTATCACGATCCCAATAGAAACAGCATGGAGACAGCTGATGTCTATCACGCTCTCGAAAGTTCGAGCGCAAAACGCCAGAGGCCGCTCCGCTGACTCTTTGAATCGCCAATAGACCTCCAACATGCATATTATGGGAACACGATTTTTAGAAGAATTTGAAATTTCCAATATTTCCATTATTTCCGACGGAAATACTTACATCACGAGTCTTGCTCCATGGTAGATCTTAAATAAAAGCTAAAACGTTTTAAGGTGGAAAATTCCGCTGATTACCGCCATGGCCACGAATATGCGTAAAGCAGTTTTTACGTTCGGAAAAACTGCTTCCAAATTAAGAGTACGAATATTGTATGAATATCGGGTTTTTCAACTATTTCCGAAACATTTTGAGTCTTTTGAAAAATCATCTTCCAGGTCATATAACATTCTTGTACGTTTTTGGCGCTTTGGATTGACTCCTAAGATACCTACTTATTTAATTGATTAAATTTCGGAACATCATTCAATAATGTTTTATAATAATTGCGCTGGCCCTCGTCGTATTTTTTCTTTGATTATTCTTTGAAGATTTGCCGCTCTACGCCAAGGCGTACTGTGCGTATGGAAAATACAGCACTGGTTCCCGTCTAAGTTAATTATGCAAAATAAGATATTCCATGTTATTTTTGTTAGCTCCGGCCAATATTACTGCTGCTTCATTCATGATGCTATTGGAATACAACTATAATTTTCAATGACATTGATTATCTTGTATGTCAGTTTTAGGTTGTGTTGTATGAAACATTTGACCAATGACTTTCCAACTACTAGATATAGCCCGACGTCTCTTTGTGTGTCACATGTTTATACATTGAGGGGAGAGAGGAATTCTTGCGAGAATTCTTGCGAGTTTGCCAAACTGCATATTTATTAAGTAGCTACCTTGTATTCAAGGTATTTTTATTCTAATTAAAAATACTCTATACTCTATGAGAGCATCTCCGGTAGTTACCAATTTTATAATATGTACATTTTTAGAGCACTAGTGATAATAAAACATTTTCAATGAGATCCATATTTTTCCATGAACCTTGGTTACTTATGTAGACACGATGCAACGAAATACATCTGGCAACACGACAAAAATGCCTATTTGATATCAACCAATCACAGCTGATAGTCATTTTAACCAATCATAGCCTGTAGCTCCCTTGAAACACTGTTGTCGGCTTGTTCAAAATTCAATATTTTTGAAGAGCGACCAGCTGATTTATGTGAACAAAACTTATCAATAATCAGTAAATTATAAGTGTCCTATAACAACAACGATATTAAAACAAATAAAAAATTAATACACTGGTTAATCCCTTTTGATAAAAAGTGAAAATTCTGAGTGCTTTTTATTTGCAACAAGGCAACGTTGAACGAATTCAACGGACGAGATGTAAATAATAACATGTTTATTATAGTGACAAACACAAAAGGGGAATGTTTTGTGGTGACAAACAATTTGCCCGGAATCTAGGGTGTACGCTAGTTCTAGTGGGTTCTATGTTCGCAGCATTTGACATTCTGTCTGTTTGACATCTTTAACGCCTGGCGTAAAAAGATAACGCGGAGTTATTACCGCAACGCATGTGGTATTGCAATAGGCAATATCTCTCCAGTATCATCAAAAAACGCTTAGCTTTCGAGTTTTACTTGAAAAACTTAAAAAACTGCCAAAATTTTGAGGTTTTCTGCAATTCTCGTTGTGAAGCCGACACCTGACGAGGTAGCAAACTTCAACTACAGGATTTTTCACTTAAAACTCCGCACGCTAATAATAATATCTCGAAAAAGAATAGAAATATTTTATTCTTGTAAAAAGTAGTGTATAGTCTAGGCGAGAGTCTAGGCGAAACGTACCTACATTGACTGCGTTGAGTTGCCATGTTTGATTTTTTTTCAATCGAAGTGCCATCATTTGAAAAGCTTAAATCCAAATTTGCCAACCTCGTGCGATTTTTTCGCGAAAATGCGTTTTGATGCGTATCTCGGCTTCTAATTGTCGAAAAGTCAAAAAAGAAATGTCTATGTATTCGTTATGAAATAATGAATAACTTTTTCTTATAACTTTTTTCTTAAATAGATAGAAAAAAAGTTATTACGGGTCAAAGTCAAAAAATTAGGAAAAATTATTTTGATAATTTTTATTTTGCAAAAATGAGCAACAAACTTGCACTTTAGGGCAAATGTTGCCGAGTACTTTTTTGTAGGTGACGTAATTTCCAACAATTTAAAAAAATAAAAAAAAATGAAATTTTGGTTAACCCTTTTCAGTTTTCGAGTTTTTTGCGCTTTTTTTTTTATTGTGGTTTCCCCAGTAGGCCTATTCCACAACAAACTTTATGTTCTCCTTTCTCTCAGCGTTTTTTGAACTTTTTTGGTTTTGATGGTACATTTTCTACGCTTTCCGACGCCGATTGATTAACATGCCCAACTTCTCGCGTGGATTGCTCGGTGTCATAAAATATCCGTATTTCAGGGTTTTACAACTTGTTTTAACGAGTATCGGTCGTTTTTAAACGTGTTGAACCATATTTTATCTTTTTTTTAGAAGTCTAGTATGAGTCAAGTAGTTATTTTTCACAGTTGAAAAAAATCGACGCCAACCAAGAGTTAAGCGTCGCGACGCGTCGAAAATCTTAATCGATTGCAAGGACTTTGAAATTAGGCGCATGCAAAAGTTAGGTCATTTGATTATAAACTTTGTTGTAATTTAGTCGAACTCATTAATCTTATAGACCGTCAGATAACGACAGATTTTGCTGACTGATTTTCTCGCTTTAGGGATTTTAACCACTGAAAAGTATGTCAGTGTTGAGCATATGTGCTAGGCATATGGAAAATTACCATTTCTTCTGAAAAAAAAAGAGATTTTTTTTCGTTCTCTCGTTTATGGCATTTTAACACGTCAATAAATATTACAATGTAATAGTGAAAAAACAGCCATAATGATTGGACGTGCTCAAAAGGTTGAAATAAGGGTGCCATTTTGTAAAAGAATACTTGACTGCAAATGCATTTTCTCGCTTATGGCAATCAAAAGAATGAATTTCAATATCATAAGAAACCCGACAAAAATTTCCAATGAGCCGATTGTATGTTGAAGTAAATGTTTTCTTCCTATTCCGGCAGATTTTCTCGTGAACGAAATAAAAAGCAATAAAAATGCCTCAATCTAAAACTCTGTTCTAAAAAAACTTATGTCTAGCTCGTGCTTATCATAGTTTGTGAAGCTACTCAACATGCAGGAAAATCAGTGAAAATTTTTCAAATTTTCTCGTTCATGGGAATTGGCATATGGGATGAAAAACTGATTTCAAGATCGGACAAAAAAAGCCATAAGTCGGAAACATGATTTCGACGTTTTATTTAAATAAATACATACAATTATTTGAAAATGATGCTGTGATTAATTGAAAAAATCTGCTAATTTTTTTTTAAGTCTAGGACATCACAGCAACAGAACGACTCTGTGAATGAAAATCCAAAACCCCTCAAAAAGTTTAGTCAATAAGAAATGCTGATAAGTACCGAATATTGCCACTTATTGGTATTGGTAAAAATAACATTAATTACGAGTTTATTATATTTATCTTTTTTTTTAGTATGATGTAGAAATCGAATAAATTGAATGTATCCTTTATATATTATTATTCTTTGGTCAACCCAAGTCCATGACTATTTTTTTTCCACATATTTTAATTACACTAAAATATTTTTTGTCGAACTTAACTTGACATTCAATAAAAAGACTACATTACTGCATGATTTTTGAGTTAAATCAAATCAAATTGCTAAGTTTACTTCGAGAACATGATAACTTGAGTATAATTGGGTAAGACAATTTAATGAATTCGTAAATCCCCAAAATAACAAAAAGACGCTTTCCGTTTTGTGACTGTAAAACACATTGCTGCTCATGGTAATTTTGGTTACCTACATAATTGTCACTCTCAAAAAAAATATTTAATCAAATAAGTTCTGCCTGTATCCTGTATTGGACATTATTATCAGGCCTCCGCCTTATGGCTTCTAAGAATAAAGTTTGCAATGTACAGGGTTATTGATTATAAAATGTCCTCCCCCTCTAACTTTTTAATTTGACGGTTTAGAGAAAGGGGTTCCAAATAAAAGTTTCATGGTTGAAAATGAACGTTTTAAATAACCTGTTTTCACATATACAGGGTGCTCCAAAAAGTCTGAGCGAGGTCCAACTTTCTTATTTCAAATTGATACCCCATTTTTTTATTTGATATTTGGATTCTCCTTTTAACTCTAAACATTTTCTATGTAGCATATCCTATACCTAAGTTAAATGTATAAAAAGATATTTGATATTATTTATCAATTGAATAATAATAATTTATTGTTGTGAAAATGTCAAATATATCTATTGTTTCGAATTATTGACGCTCGTATTGACAAAAATGTCACGTCATTAAGTACTTTTGAAGTGTAAAAGTATCAAAGTATAAATAATTCTGCATGTGATTCAAAAGATTTTTTTTTTATATAAGACGTTATTTTATTTTTTGTTAATTTTTTGGGAATCAATTTAAAATCAGAGAAGTTTTGGTATTATCCTACACACACAATTACGTCAATACTTCGAAACCATAGATATATTTCACTTTTTTATAACAATGAATTAGTATTATTCAATTTACAAATATCAAATATCTTTTTATGCATCAAGCTCAGGTATAGGATATGCTACATAAAAAATGATTAAAATTTGAAGGAGAATCCAAACATCAAATAAAAAAATAGGGTATCAATTTGAAATAAGAAAGTTAGACCTCGCCCAGACTTTTTGGAACACCCTGTATATGTGAAAACAGGTTTTTTGCAAATTTCATTTTCAACCATGAAACTTTCATTTGGAACACTTTTTTCTAAAACGTCAAATTAAAAAGTTAGATGGGGGAGGGGCATTTATAATCAATAACCCTGTACACGCCAAATTCCATGAAGAAATAAGCAATTTGTTTCCAATTATTGTCTCGCAGCAGTATTTTCAAATAATTCTATAATACAGTGTGGTCACTTAAGTGTGCAACATATGGGATTTTTCTCGGATTTTTTTTTATTAACTCCACAACCAAAATACAAATATTGCCGAAAGTTGGTGCATGTTTGATAATCATATCAGGTGCACTTAGAATGGTTGCAAGTCAGACAGCATACAGCGTAGGCCAAAAAATATGAAAATTGTACAAGAGTAAAGTACCCTTATTTCAGAAAATTCAGCAAAATGTTATAGAGAAAACTTGTTAACAATTGAAAGTTATGCCTAAATACCAAATCATGGCATCCTAAGAAAAAAAATATAATTTTTTAAACATCTAATTATTTTCCAAAAAACAAAATCAAAACATTTAAAATGAAAAAAGATCACTTCAAATGAGAGTTTTTTAATATGCATATCATCATCAATAATGTTTTACCTTGTAAAAAAAATGTTTGCGATATTTTAAAGTTGTGTTTAATATCGTTGCAAGAAACATGAAGCTTGTGATTGCCTAAAAAAATTAAAATTTGGGTAAATTTTCTAAATATGCTTAGATTTGAACCAAGATATGCGAATTTGATTTGTTTTTGAATAATTTATGAAACTGTTTAGGGTGAATATGAAATAATTAGATGTTAAAAAAATATATTTTTTTTTTCTTATGCGACCACGATTTGGTATTTAGGAATAACTTTTAATTCTAAATAACTTTCCTTCATACAATTTTGCCGAATTTTCTAAAATAAGGGTACTTTACTCTTCTACAATTTTCATATTTTTTGGCCTACCCTGTATGCTGTTTGACTTGCAACCATTCTAAGTACACCTAATATGATAATCGAACATGCACCAACTTTCGGCAATATTTGTATTTTGGTTGTGCAGTTAATAAAAAAAAATCCCATATGTTGCACACTTAAGTGACCACACTGTATATTGCGTTTTTTTTTCAGACGGAACAAAGGGATTCTCATGTTGAATTTTCAATCCCATGTAGTTCCATACAAATTACACAGCTGAAACTTACAGTGGATAAACTTTGGTGTATAGAGATATTCACTAGTTAGTACAGAATAACTGCACAGAAAATGCTTTTATCAATAATTGGAAAATAATAGTTTTTTACATGCCTTGTATAAGCCACTGTCAACCAATAACTTCATTGTCAAATTGAATCGGTTATTTGGAAAAGGGCACAAACGACAGTTTCGGCCATTTTCGTTTTTTACAATTTTCATATACATGTTTTGACCGCGCAGCGTATGGTGCGAAAAGAACACGTAATATCAGTCAGTAACTGCACTGAACTTGATTCGTTTGATTCGAAAAGGACACATGCGGTACAAATGTGACCTTTTCGAAATAATTTTACTTAGTTTGCGCAGTCGTCACGCGTCTGGATTTTGCATTCAGATTTCATTTAGCATTCGTTTAACGTTGAATTGAGTGTTGTTTGTTGGCGTACATAAACATACCATATTCTTGTAATACATTTTGTGATAGTTTTCGATTTTTGATGTTTTATTGTGATAAGTTTGGAAAAGGGCACATATAAAATAAATAAAAAATTACTTTTATAATAAAAGAAATCTGAAAATCAATTTGAAAATGTCCGTAATTTATTCACTGACAGACAAATAAACATATCATAACATAAATGTAGCTCTATATGCACGTGCAATAATTTGAAAAGGTTTTTCCTTCCTACAGTAAAATTTACTTTCAAGTAGATGTGCCCTTTTTCAAATAACCGATTCAATTGTAATGACATTTATTTCTAATAGTATACCTTTAACATTATTTTTTGGATGAACGGTTCAAAATGTAAAAATTAAAATTAAATTTTTTAGTTAAAAAAGTTGACAATGGAGTTAGACACGTCAGAAAATTGGTTGTCACCACGAACTATATACATGTTTATTTCGACTTATGGCTTTTTATTTCTGGTCTTGAAATCAATTTCTCTTCCCACATGCCAATTCCCATAAACGAGAAAATGAAAAAAAAAAACACAAATTTTCCTACAACTTTACAGCCTATGGCTTCTTTTGAAACACAATAAAAGCTTATGGGATTTTTTGTATGATGTTTATTAATTATTAAAATCATACTGTTCGAATGCCATAAATGAGAAAGTTTGCCGGACGACGAAAAACATCTTCGCAAAATTTTCCGTCCGGAGAACTTACTTCAACATCCGATCGGCTTATAGGGTTT
Source organism: Orchestes rusci (assembly GCA_958502075.1). Lineage (NCBI taxonomy): Eukaryota > Metazoa > Arthropoda > Insecta > Coleoptera > Curculionidae > Orchestes > Orchestes rusci. The sequence continues at coordinate 32,422,106 of OY293304.1, read as the reverse complement.
TTTTTTCGGGTTCCTTATGATATCAAAATTCATTCTGTCGATTGCCATAAGCGAGAAAATCCATTAGCAGCCAAGTATTCTTTTACAAGATGGCACCCTTATTTCAACCTTTTGAGCACGTCCAATCACTATGGCTTTTTTTTCACTATTTCATTGTAATATTTGTTGATGTGTTAAAATGCCATAAACGAGAAAACGAAGAAAAAATCTCTTTTTATTTGCAGAAGAAATGGTAATTTTCCATATGCCTAGCACACTTGCAGTCGCTAAATTTTCATTTTTTGTGCTCAACACCGACATACTTTTCAGTAATCTTTAAAATCCCTAAAGCGAGAAAATCAGTCAGCAAAATCTGTCGTTATCTGACGGTCTATTACTCAGTTCTGCGTTAATGAGTGAAAAACCCTGTAGAACCAGTGAGAAAAAACTTCGACTTTTTGTTATGTGAAAAACCTTTGGTTTATACGGGGTTTTGTGGTATGAGAAATTCGATTATGAAGTCTGTTTTACTGTGGCCGTTAGAGGGTGCCGAGATATTTCCATTCAGAGTTTCATGCAAAACCGAAAAATTCATGATATTCGGCTTCTTTATACGAGCGTCTCAAAAAGGTATGTACAAAATTATTATTTCATTTAACGAAGTCTTAGATCAGTATAGGATCAAAAATCAAAAATAACTTTTCTCTTTTGGATTTAACCAGAGGCGCTCTCTAGATTTCACACCCGGTTTCTCGAAAACGTTGCAATTTTGGACTGAGGTAGGTTGCTTTACAACGTTTTATTTTGACTTCAGAACATATTTCAAATGCTTTTTTCAACTCTCGTCAAAGAAAAAGAATCTCCAGACAATTTTAATTAGAAGTGGTAGTTTTTTCAGAGTTAGCTCAAATGAGCCGTTTTCGAGATATTTCCAATTAAAGAGTTGCCTGTCATACCAAAAAATTCAAAATACATATTCACATTCTTCACGAGAACGTTTCAAAAATGGTGAACTAAATAAAATTTCAATAGATTTGAAGAAATTTGGAAAACTCAACAAAGAAACAATAATACTTTACTTACTATATGTGGTATCCTAAGCATGAGTGTTCATCGATTTCTTTTTCATGGCAATGACATCAATTGCTTCTTGATTCTTCCAATCAGTCAACTTTTGGAAGAAGCACACAGGAAGCAAGAACTAAGGACGATATACGATCGTGCATTGTTCACAAGGAAATTATCCAGGGTGGACACAGATACTTTCTAAATCTACTTTTAATCACTTCAGATTCATTTATTGCCAGTCAACGGGCTTTCCCCAAAATAAAACGAGGAAAGATAGCTCCTGAAATTTTGGAATTACAAGAGGAACCATCTCCTCAACATACAATTCGGTATAACCTTTAACGTGCTTGTAAGTAAGTATTTAGTTATTTCGTTTTGTTTTACATCATCGACCGACTGAAAGAAAGAATGTAAAATATAATTTTTATTTTGATAAGGTTGATTGAATCGATTCACGAAACTAACTCAAATATATAGGAAAGATAGGCGTTAAAAACATAATCTAGACCGAACAGTCCGTGCATTTTGTTTCTTTCTAACATGGGATTGTTGTCTCCATCTCCATAAGAGGTTTTTAGAGTATCATGCGTCCAACACGTAAAAACCTTAAGGTTTAAGGTACGTACAACAGTCCTCAGAAGAACACCAGGCAAAGTCACATTTGAAATATACCAAGTGTGTCTGCAAGTGGCGATGTGTCCAACGTTGGAAGAAAGTTGCCACAACGTGTGGGACCGGCTTAACCCTATACACAAAATGATCAAAAAGATCCTCATCGGTTTGATATGTGAAAAACTTGACGGCTCTTTGATCTTATCATAAACTTGGCTATCACAAAAAATTATCTCTTATACGTTTATGTAACGAGATCATAAACATCTTTAATGCGGACATTTCAGTATTCCTGCACTACGGAAGTCAAATAGATGCAATCATCATTTGCAAAAAATTGAACACATCTGTCACAAGCGAGGTCACAAGGCATATTTATAGCGTTTTCATGGAGTATGGTATCATGAGACCATTTCAGTTTGGTGTATCATTAAACAAGTTGTAAAACCCTGAAATACGGATAGTGTATGACACTAAGATGTCACTTGCAGCTCGCCGATTGGATGAAAGTGACGTCAATGACAGACCAAACTGAAATGTTCTTATGATTCCATACTCCATGAAAACGCTTTTTGAAAAAAGGAATAAATAAACTTGAACCAACTATAACAGTTGAAGGATATTGTGAAAACAAGATGGATAATGATAATATTCTTATGCATTGAGGTCTGATGACTAAAAAGAAAGGCACCATGTCGAACAATCATCTAAACAAAACGTATAATTGATTATTCAACAAACACATAACACAATTCAATTTTGTTACATACCAATCGCTTGAGATTGACAAAGGTTTGTGAAACCAAAAGCTGTCTTACGTTTTGGAAAAAAAACGACTCATTACATATGGATGAATTCTATTTTAGTTATCACAACATCATTAAGCATAATAAATAAATATATGATACAATATAATAACAAAAAACATTAAATAATATTCCATTGAAAAAAATTAGAAGGTTAAAAAATCTCATAAAAAGTAATCTTTGTAAAAGGAATTGATTGACCAAATAATGGTAACATTGTTGTCCCCAAGAAATTTACATATAAACTTTGGTTGTTTCAAAAATGCCAGTACACGGTTTGTAATTTATTGGCGAAAGTTTTTTAGCAGTAGACTGGATGTACACAGTCACAAAACTGCTGAATTTGACAACGTCAAGCTACCCAAAAACGACATTTTGTTTGCAAGTAGGTTACGAACCAGTTTCCGATCAATTAAGAACTAATTTGCATGCGCAGTTCACAAAATATCACGAACTGCGCATGAAAATTATTTCTGAATTGGTTTGAAACTGGTTCGTGACTGACCCGCGAAAAAAGCTTGGCCAGAATAACACGATAATAACGAGCAGCGTCTGTATCTATAAATTAGTGTTATTACGAAACATAAATTATTTTATTTATTTTATTTTATTATTTTATTATTGTATTTCAACAAAAAATAGTCCAGGAAGCAGTGACATTTTTTCGTACTTTTCCCATTCGCTTTACTTGAATGAAAGAATTTCTGGATGGATTCAATGAAATGAGAACAATTCAAGTTCACTCATTTTTCCTATCATAATATTTAACATGTACTAGAATAGAACATAAAGTTTATGAAAACAGTCTGGCTTATCCGAGATAGTGGAATTGGGCCCGGCTGAACATTTCCAGATTGAATTGCAATACTATGCTTTATCTACGACTATTCATTTTGCAGATTTTCCAAAAAAATTGTAATTTGCAACAAAATTATTCTAAATTAGAAATTTTCACAATGAATAAATCAACGTCAGATATACTATTTGTCAAAATCAATTATTTTGGTTGCCCTAGTAACAATAATCCAAGCAAGGTCGATTGGGCGTGTGTTTTTTTCCACCCCTCAGCTGATTCTGTCATGTGACTTTTGGTCGAAAAACCACATATACAGCAAATGCCAAACAACTTTCGATTCACGTCATAATTGCCACCAAGCGAGTTACTATGTGATTTGCTGGTGACCAAATTTGGCCAATTGGAATTGGGTCCGGCTGAACATTTCCAGATTGAATTACAATACTATGCTTTATCTACGACTATTCATTTTGCAGATTTTCCAAAAAAATTGTGATTTGCAACAAAATTATTCTAAATTAGAAATTTTCACAATGAATAAATCAACGTCAAATATACTATTTGTCAAAATCAATTATTTTATATTTATTTTTTTCCTTAATACACAATTCTCATCAACTTTCCAACCAATTTCAAAAATCAACTCCAATGGAAAAACAAAACTTAAACGAAAATCCTGAATAGATTGATAGATTGAGCACGAAAATGATTTCGAGAACAGAAATTTGATACCCCAACATTCTCAATATAACGAATCACGACACAGAAAAACAATTTCACGACACCAAATACTTATTAAGAACTTGCCCACCCAACAACTTGGCCCTTCAAAGTAAATCATTATCTTTGTTTATTATTATTGTGTCAATTATTGACAATAGAATGTTTTTCAGGTTATATTGTGCTCTATCCACATAAATCAACCAAAGTAATCACATAAAATCTTTGGTGGGACTTGGTGGCATCAGATTTTCACCAAATGAAATCCACCAGTAATTTAAAAACGTAGTGTGGTGGCCATCACACTTCCACCACGAATAAAAAAACGCTTTGGTGGCATCATGTTTTCACCTGGTGAATGTCTGGTGGAAAAAAAAACACGCCCATTCTATTTTGTAACGCGGTGATGTTAGGGAATACGTATAAAAAATTGTATTCCACGAGTGTGGAATATGACATTCATAGTCCACAGGTGTGTAATATGAGTTACATTATGTAGTTACTATCACAAGCATAATGCGTCTATTATTAAATAGTCGTAGATAATAGTATATTATTCAACGAGCTGGAAATGGAGGCTATTACCCACGAGGATGAAGATTGCGCTACGAGCCGTAGGCGAGTAGCGTAATCATCTGAGTGAGTAATAGCCATTTCCCGCGAGTAGAATACTATACTTTTTCTATGATTATTCAGCAATTGAAGCAAACTTTGCAATATTTAATTTCATTTTGACGGCACATTTTGACAACTATACTTAAAGTGAGGTTGGGTTGTTAACACAATGACAAAGGGGTATATGCACCGTAAAAATATATTCCGGATGAAGACTTCATCGCGATTATTTTCAATTAGGTGATATAGAAGATAATCGCGATAATCACTTTATCGGGATTAGATTTCTACGGTGCATATAGGGGTATAAAACAAGTATGGACGGTCAAATGGGCTGTTTCCAAATAATGGTTTTGAAGGTTTTGAAGCATTTTGTCGAATTTTCTGTAGTTCAAAAACAGTGGAGTAATGACATTAGATCATTTCATTGGTTGAAAACAATAGGGAACTTGCCCGTTTTTTCTTTATCTAATTTATTTATTTTAAGCTCTGTGTTTATGTCTAAAAACACAGTACATCAAATATCAGCCCTTAAATCGCACTAGTTATTCTACAATAAATGATCAAAGTTGACATCGACGCTGCGGAAAAGTTTTTACGTCGTAACGCGTATCTTTGGCAACCATTTGAATGTTCGAAGTCTGATGTGACATTGACTTAGTTTATTTCGTGGTCTTCGAAAAAATTAAGGATAGTTATTAAAATATGGCTTTGTGTCGCCGTGTTCCGATATTTCCAAAAAAAAATCATTCGCGTGCCTGATGACAAAAATCGGCGACTGAAATTGCTAAGAGCATGCAGAACACTGATCTACAGAGGAAGCAATGGGGAAATATTTCGTTGAAAAGCGGTACTATTATTTTATGTACCTATATGGAGATCATTTTAATAGAAGTATGTTTCATGACAAAAAATACCATTACCTAATGGGGAACTTGCCTCAATTTTTTTATTGCTGAATTCGAAAGTCCATTTTTTCCGTATTTTTTCTTTTTGTTGTTGGTCGAAAATTGACGGAGATATAACGCTTTGAAGTGTGCTAAAATTGCAATGTTATGACGTCATAACATTGTATCACCATGCTCGGTATATTCACAGGATGTCCTGTCTGAAGTGTCCCACCCCTGTAACATTTTTGTTTATTAACCGATTTTCATTTTTTTTTTTTTTTTGTTAGGTCTCGTCAAACACTTTTTGAACATTATACCAAATCGGTTCCAGGGACGTACTTTGGGGTGATTATGGGGGTTCAAAGTGGGCCAAATTTCAGAAAATCGTATTAGGGGATTTTTTAGGAAAAAACTGACAACGGAATCTCAATCAGAATGACCAAAAACCTCCCTGTTCAAATTTTAAAAAAAAAAATGTTACTGTTTTGGTTTTTTTTTTTGTTAATTTGATACTTATACTGCTCATGGAGTCTTCCTGTACGTTCTAATTAATGAGATGTTAATAAAATCCCAGAATGTGTGTTTTAAACAAAAAATCATCGATACCTAATACAGGGTGGGCGACTTCAGAGTGGACACACCGTATATATACAAAACTTTGAACTTGAATAGCTTCTTCAGTTTGCAATTTAAAAAAAATCGATTTGATTTTTCAAGCGAGTTCCCCATTGTGTTTTTAGATTTTGAGAGATCTTATTCTTGGGTACATATTACTACAGACAAATTAAGAAAATGAACCGTTTTAATTTAGCAGTACACAGTATGTCCGGAGATTAGGTATACAAAAGGAATATGAATTATGCCTTAACTAATATCATATTATTATTATAACATAATTAGAATTTGAAAAAATGTATCTCTTTGCTCCATTATTACCACTGTAAACCAATAGAATATTTAAAAGTTACATTTTTGCTAAAAAAAAATCTGAATATATCATGAATGTAGGTAGTTCTCTCTTGAAATAAGTAGATTTTTTGACTCGTCGAAGACCCTGTACAAAATTTGTTTTTTTTTTTTTCATCGACAAGCGTTCTCTTTAGTAGGCAAAAATTCTTCAGAAGAATGCCTTTTTTTCGAGAAATTTAAGTTTTGGTCCATTCGTGCTTTTGTATACCTCATCGCCTTTCATAATGTAGGATACTGGTAAAATAAAATAACAAGATCCATTTTTTTAATTTGTGAATATTATGTAATATGCGGGGTAATACGTACCTAAGAATAAAATCTCCCAAAATATAAAAACACAATTATTGGTATTTTTGTCATAATACTTAGGTACATTAAAATGATCTCCACATACATAAATAGCACTGCTTTTCAATAAGATGTTCTCCACATTTCTTCTGCATTCTTTTAGCAATCTTGTTCTTGTTTGCCGATTTTCGTCATCAGGCACGCAAATAAAAATTTGTTTGGACATTTCAAAGTTGAATTAGTACCTACACTGTGGCAGAGTGCAATATTTATACCATCCTCTTTTTTTCAAGAACTACGAAATAAACTAACTCAATGTCACTTCAGTCTTCAAACGGTTGCGTAAGATACGCGTTATGACGTCAAAACTTTCCCGCGCATTTTGCTTCGTTTGAATTTTCTCAGCGTCGATGTCAACTTTGATAATTTATCGTAAAATAACTAGTGCGATTTGAGGGTTGATATTTGGTAAACGATGTTTTTAGACATGAACGCACACTTTAATACAATAAAAAAAATGGGCAAGTTCCCTATTGAGTAATGAAAAAAAAGTCACTGGTATGAGTAACGACTCACATTAAGCCATAGAAAGTGGATGTTCAATACATAGATTATTGAATAGTCAAAGAAAAAAGATTTTAAATCTTGTTCAATACATCGATTATTGAATAGTAATGGAAAAAAGATTTTAAATCTTATGCAAAGCCTAACTTTAAAATTTCACCTCATAGTACAGCCAGTTGGTACTTTTACCTAGTTTTCCGGGAGTTTTGAAAATTCGTGATTTTATAGATTTCGATGTGCTTTTTCCAAATCTTAATTTTGCCCCCTTGTATCTTGGCCGCTCGCGCCGCGATATTTGAAGAATGGTACCCGAAAGCAGTGTTGTAGCAATATCTCTTTTCCAACTCATTTCACGATGAAAACATGTATACAGGGTGTCAATTTTGAAACTTCACACCCTGAAAAACGGGCCCCAAAGAAAATAGAATGAAAAACGCTTGGACCCGTCGATTTTTTTTTTGAGGAGAAAACAATTTGCCCTTATTTTCCACTCTGCTACATCACACCCTGAGCGAGGGTTATATTGACACCCAAAATGTTAAATGGAAAGGGGGGTCAAATGATACCTTACATTAAAGGCCCTTTGGCCCTGATAACAAATGCCGAGTTTCAGGTCACTGCTGTCATTTCTGTTGATATGACAGCTTGCCATAAATTTGGTTTTGATTTTTTTCTAATTCAATAAATAATTAACTGCAAGAGTCTACTTCTCTAAAGTAAGAGGATTTGATGACATACTGAAGATCTTCAAAACGAGCTATTACTCAATCCTTTTGGTGAGAATTAATTTCACCCCAACTTTTTTTTGTGAAAAACATCCTCGCCAAAAGGAATGAGTTATAACTCAGTTTGAAGATCCTCTGTACCTCATCATAATCTCTCAGTTTAAAAAAGTTAACTCTTGTGGTTAATTATTTATTGAATCAGGAAAAAAATACAAACACATTTTTGAGAAGCTGTCATATCAACAAGAATGACAGCAGAGGCCTGAAACTCGGCAAATATAATCAGAGTCAAAGGGCCTTCAAAGTAAGGTATCACTCGACCCCCCTTTCCGTTTGAAATTTTGGGGGTGAATTTCACCCTCGCTCAGAGAGTGATGTTGCAGAGTTCAGAATAGGCTCAAATCGTTTTTCCCTTGAAAAAAAAATCGACGGGTCTATCTTCTTTCATTCAATTTTCTTGGGGGCCCGTTATTCAGGGTGGGAAGTTTTCAAGTTGACACCCTGTATAAAAAATGAAACTATAGAAAATTTCATATATCTTTTTTTCGTAGAATGGATAGTTTTGACGTACGAGCGCCGCAAAGTATAGTTCAACATGCGTTTTGGCCAAAAAACATATTTCCATACCACCTTTAAAAAGAGTGAGCGACGTGTTTTTTTGAATCGTGGTATCCCCCCCTCCAGTGGTTCTCACAATTCCAAAATCTATCGTATTCTCGCTGTTCTTCATTGACCAAGTTTTAGTTACTAGTTTATTGTCTTTAGTACCGCTAGGTTGCAATGAAAAAGGAAGAAACGGAGACTTTATTCGAGCAAACGTATGATGAAATCAAAAACGACAAGGATTGCGATGAAACTTATAATCTCATAGCGAATAATGTGAAAAATATTTCGGTCTGTGAAGTTTCCATCGGTACTACAACAACTCTTTTTCAAGGTGGTGTGGAAATGTGTTTTTGGCCAAAACGCATGTTGAACTAAACTTTGCGGCGTTCGTACGTTAAAACTATTCATTCTACGAAAAAAAAGTTATTACATACACAAATTAAAGTGAATTTTCTATAGTTTCATTTTCTATGTCGATGGAAAATTATGTTTTCATCGTGAAATGAGTCGGAAAAGAAATATTGTCAAAAAACTGCTTCTAGGTACCATTCTTCAAATATCGCGGCGCGAGCAACAAAGATGAGAGGGGGCAAAGTTGAAATTTGGAAAAAGCACATCGAAATCTATGAAATCGCCAATTTTCGAAACTTCCGGAATACTTTCCAGGTGTTCCCATTTTTTCGCATCAAATCACCGTTCTATCAGGACTACAAATTTTATTTTCGGGAAGTTTTAAAATTTTATTTCTATTTTTTTTTTAGGTCATTTAACGTATCCATTACCTATGTATGTCGGGGGAGGTATTTTTGAATGAATTCCGGATTTTTTATACTTAATTTTCTATAAACTTTATCTTGAGAAATTAGAAACAAAATTATGAAACAAAAAAATAAAATTTGGAATACTGAGTTAAAATTCAAATTAGTAGTCTCAAAAGTATTTCACGTTTTCTTGTTTTGGACCCCGCTATATAATATTCCCAAATTTAGAGTATGGCAATAGACTTCGCAAAACAAGCAAAACTTTTTATGAAGAGTGAACTTTGGTCGAAAAATGAAATGTTCAATCAATTATACCTATTCGCGAATGTGCAACTGGTTGGTGGGGAGACGAGAAACGATCCCGCGCTACCAGTGGAAAAAATTCGCAGTTTTGTGAGCGCGCAGTGTTGCCAAATTTGAATCAAGACCTTCCACTAGAAGCGAATGAAAAAATTGGGTTTAGCAGAGAATCAACTAAATTTATTACACTATTTTGAGGAGCATTTTGTTTTCTCGGTTTTCTTGATACATCTTCATCTTCATCTTACTGTCTTTCTTCCTGATGCTATTTGAACCTTTTTCTCCACTCTGGAGGCCACTTGGCCTCATAGAGGGGCTCCACCTCGCTTTTGTCCTCGGGCCCCATGATAGGGCTCCGCCTCAAGGGCGCCCCGAGTCTCAAAATGAAGCCAAAACTCGTTTTGGGGATTTCTGCCTTGTGGTGGGGCTCCGCCTCAAGGGGGTCCCTGAGTCTCATAATGTGGTAGGGCTCCGCCTCAAGGAGAACCCCGAGTCTCATAATGGAGCCAAAACTCGTTTTGGAGATTTCTGCCTTATGGTAGGGCTCCGCCTCATGGGGCTCAAAGTGGGGCCCCGCCGTATTTTGCAGTCCCCAGGATCCGTGATGGATTTCCGTTTCAAGAGGCTTCGTTTCTTTGCTTGTACTCCTTTTTTACTACTTCTTTATTGTTTTTTGCCTATTGACTCTTCCTTATAATGTTTATTGCATATTTCTCCAACCTACCGTATTGATTTCTGGTAAATTATAAATCCACTTCGCGACCTTCATTCAAATTCACCGGAACTACTGACAATTCTGCAAAGTTGGCAACAGTGTAGTTGATATTTACATCTTCATAACCTCAGTTTACAACGTCAAAACAATAAAAATGATAAATTATACACGTAAGTATTGTAATTACAATTATCTTCTACCTTATTGATAGAAATAATGATTATCAAAAGAATCTGATGAAAATTATTCGTACTGATAGTCACTGGAGGTCGTATCAGGTATATTTCTCTATATTACCATTTGATCATGTATAAAAATAGCCCACAGTTTTGCCAGTTCCTGACACCAGATGTCACTGTTCGGGTGTTGCACATAGCCAATAGGGAAGTCTATCATTGGACATACTGTATAATAAATTGGAAATCTTTTCATTGTTTGTTATCCGCCTTTCGAAAAACGTTAAGCTCTGAGATAAAGTCAGAAAATGTAAATTTAAATGATGTTCAAGACATAAGAAACATTATTGCGCTTTAAAACACATTTTATAAAAACATTGTTAAAGATTTCTTTTCTGTCAGAAATACCGACTTACATCAACTATAAAAGAAAACTAACGATCGATTCGGAAAACAAAAACTAAATTCCATTAACTTAAACTACATATTAAACAAAATTCAGGTACGTATAAAATATGTATACATGATGATTGGTATATACGAGATCTAAAAGAATATTTAAAAAGCTTAGTTAGAAATATGTATATGACATTTCATTAGATATATCATTTTACAAAAATTTCAACCTATTAGAATGAATTTTATCTTTATCACATCACATTGACATAGCAATACATTGTAGAATTGATATGGATTTATGATTTTCAAGTTTATAATCCAGCAAACACTAGGTAAATACTTATATGGCGATATCAACTTATTGGTACCGTTTGGCTTTATCTAAGTATCAATGATGGTGCAGATGGCTTACCGATTGTAGAAGTCAAATATCATCAGTACAATATTAACAATTTCTGAAAAATGATCAACAGTTTTCGTGTAAAACGCAGAACTGATTTTCAAAGTATGTGGGATAGATCTGAAATCTAATAGCTATTTCTTAGATATGCCATATTAATGAGTCCTCCATATCAACTTCTGTAATTCCCATACTTCTAACATTATCTACCTATTTTTAGTCTAGTTATAGTAATCTAACCATCGTCAAACTGATAACAGATCCCAAGGCGAGACCAACGCCCATGAATACAGTCATCATTGAAGAAGCCACCTCTTTTTCAAAATCATCAACTTTCCTGGAAAAAAAAGTATTCTCAAATTTAAAAAAAAATTGAATATAAACAAAATGCACCTTTTTGGACTGGTGCTAGCCATTTTTATCAAAAGATTCATGTTAAACCCTTTCTTTAAACGTGGCAACTGACAAATGGTTGAAGTGTTTGAATAATGCACCATTCTTCTTTGACAACTTATACAGGATCAAAATTTTATCAAATTTCAGGCTGCTTCTATAATTTTGGCCAATACTGTAAGGGTTTTCAAGGGAATCTGAATATGCATTAATACAGGGTGTCCACGAATAATGTCAGGCAAGGAGGTGATTATATCGCACCTTCAGTGCAACAAGGGCAAATCTTCACATGTATTTCCTATAATAATGTGCCCTTCGATATGTGATAAAATAATGGTGGTAAGTCATATAACAAAAATTCGAAATCTCAATATTACGACTCGAGTAATATTTAGATTTCAAACAGGCAGAAAAAGATCTTTTTTTTTCTTGTCTATTGATAGTGTATTTCGATTATATAAAATCGAATCAAAATGAAATTTGACACAAAGTTTCAGCTTGTTCATTTGTAACATCCTGCGGAAAAAAAATCTCTACTCTGCTCCTAGAGGGAGCTCTACCCGAAATCCAAATTGCATATTTCGCATATCTTTTTTATCTCGATAGATTTCTCGAAAACGAATACGCCGTTTTGAAGCTAAGGAAAGACTAGACCAAAAATGTACTCTTTATTCGGATCGATAAATCTCACCGTGGCCGCAAATGACATTGAAGTAACTAATGTGAAAAAACAAATTATTTCAATGACATGAAATACAACACAAAAATCAACATAAAACAACACAAAAATAAAATGACCAAGAAAAAATAAACATAAACAGCACAAAAACGACAAAAAACACAACTCGTTTTTTTGTTGATTTTGTGTTGCTTTTGTATTGTTTTTGTTGTTGCTTTTGTTGTTTCTGTGTTGTTTTTTTTATTGTTCGTGTTGTTTTATGTTGTTTCGTGTGGTATTTTGTTTGTTATTATGTCATTCAAATGATTTTTTTTTACATGAGTTACTTTTATGTCGATTTGCTGCCAAACGGTGAGATTTGTCGACCCGTATAAGGAGTACCATTTTTGTCTAGTCTTTAAAACGGCGTATTTGTATTTGAGAAATCTATCGAGACCACGGACCTATAAAAAAACTGGACTGCTAATGCATATGGCCGACCGTGCCAAAATCACTGAGGCATGGGCGCCGCCATGATGTGACAATTTGAGTTGGTATCTCTGATTTTTTTGACGAGCCACTTATGGCTGCGTTCCGAAAACTAGCGCTTTATTTAAGCGGACCTACTGGAATGATATGATTCGCTGCAGCACAATAGTCTAATGATAAGACATATATTTCTTTCGCTTTATCGCAGGAACTGGCAAGCAGTGGTGGAAATCATCATTTATGCCATTCCAGTGAGATCGCTCGAAAAAAGCGATGCAGGGCTTCAATTCCTCTAATGCGACTATTGAAAAATGCAGACAGCTGATTGCTTTAGAGGTTATGTCACCCATAATTGGGATTGGGTTTTGGATTGAGGATTTTGAGAAGATACCTTCTTATACCCAAAATTCATGATTCACATTGTGATTTTATGCCGGGTTCTTGACATTATTCTAGATACTTTAAAAACTATGAAACGTTTTGTACTGTATTATTATTAACATGAAAATGAGCTTCATTCAACTCAATTTTTCAAAAATATCATTACCTATAATGTCCTTTCAAAAGCATTATAAGTAGCGAATAGCACTTGATATATTGTACCTACATAACGAAATTAACTTGGAATAGGCATTTTTTCGAGGTCAATATCTTTTTATACGTCAAGTTTAAATATAGGGTTTTCTACATAGAAAGTATCCAGAATTTTAGAATATAAAAATCGAATAAAAAGTGGGGTTCTCAAACTTTTATTCGAGACACTTTTTTCAGAAACGTCAAATGAAAATGATAAGGGGGGTGTCAATATATAAAGAGAAACCCTGTATACAAAACAAATAATCTACTAACTATAAAATATTCGCTGCACCTAGCAAATACTTTGAATATTTTTTAATCTCGAGGACAAATCACATCTCCTTCATTTAAATTGTCCTCAAGAATCATCTTGAATTGGTGACTCGAATTTATGGGGATTCGCCTTCGCACATGAAATATGAATATAGATTTATATCTTCAATAGCAAACAAAATATCTTATTTCACTAATGCAACTTACTTGGGTGCCAAAATGGCGGTTATATTGGCAAGATATCCATTGCTAATAGCACACATGAACAATATTATGATATACTGATAGTCTTTGTCAAAAACCACAGCCCAATATGTTCTTGGCTGTGCATTACATAACATCATCAATGGAATGAAAACGAATCTTGCTACACTCAGTATAAGCAGAATGCTTTGATTTTTTGGCTAAAATATTATCAAATGATTTAAATAGAAATGAAGATAAAGTAGCGTACCTTTTGTATTCTACCAGCAAGTATTCGGCCGAAATAGTCACCCACACTGAATAACAAGTAAGCAACAGTAGGGACGAAAAATATGTCTGAAAAAAATTTAATCAATAGCTCAAATAGACATGTCGATTAGAAATAATCAATGTTCCACCGTCAGCTAAAGTGATGAATGAAATCCACAAAAAAAAGGATAAGAAAATGTGCCTCAAATTACTGAATCCATTTTTTTGTAATGTATTCTAGAAAAAGGTGCAACAAATCAATTTTTGATAATAACTAGAAATTTCTGGAAACAAAAACTTACCGTTCCATTTACTCCCACTTCCTTTTCCTTGAGATTCTATAAGTACAGTAACACCAGGATAAACACTTAACGTTATAGCAAAAACGAAGAACATCGATAGACCATACAACCAAATTTTCTTTAAAACCACTTTATGTGATACCAGATGAACTGTGGAAGTACTGCTGAAATCGGATATGCTCAGATATTTGTCTTCTATATGATACTGAAAATACAAAACGTATAAGCATCAAAAGACATTTTTTACTTGTTTTTTTCACCTTATAAAATATTGTCTTCGTCAACACTATATACAACACTATAGACATGACGATAGTGACATTTCCTATAATAAAATAAACTAAAGCGCTATGGGTGGATGAGGCTCCGATTGCTAAAGACACAATTTCTGCAACAGCTGCGAAGATTCCACCCAGAGCTTGTCCCCCTATAGTGGCAGTAATGTAAACTGGAGAAAAGTTACCTACTATGCCAAAAATACTGCCTGATAAGATTGCACTGCAGACTAGAACAGAAAAAAAGCTTGTGCTAATATGCTATCTTAGCTGACCTCTAATCAATAAGAAGTTTTTTCGAACGTATTTCCCAAGATTTTCATGCGTTGTCAATAATAATCGTGAGCTATTGCATACAATATCATAGTGCATTGATAGTTATCAATTAATCACGTTGAATCAATAGATTTCCTCAATAAACAGCAGATTACTCACCATTCAGAAGAACAACTGTCAACAAAGTGATCATAAAAAATAGATACTGCCCTGAAAAATAATCGAACTTCAACACAATCTCTTGAAGGCAGATTGAAACTCACATTCATCAGTGTCGATCAATACAAATACAAAAGTTACAATCATCAGAAGTAACATTAAAAACAGGGATACCAATATTCTTTTATTGGCTGATATCCTGAAACAGAAAATATCATTGTAAATGGGCGTTACTTTTAGTTTACCTAGTACTGTTAAATCATCATAATATCTCTTGTTGCCAAATATAAAATCTTGTGACAGACATATTTCTTTTCAAAATCTATAATAATGTTTTGTCTTTTTGACCTATGTTTAATTCATTCTAATGTTTTTATACATCATGTCTCTAAAATATCTGTACACAGCTTACCACATATTTCTGTGATCAAAATAAACCGATTTAAAGCAACTTACCTTAGTCCGAAAATGCTCCGTTCTCGAGATACTGGGTGTTAAAGTTAAAAGGTAAAAATCGTTTTTTTCAATATGTATGAACATTTTTTAACGTATCACTTTAAAAATTGCTACCCGAGGTTTTAGGGATGAAACACCCAAAGATGGACACTTTTTAACTGTGGCCGTTAGAGGGCGCTTTACAATGCACTTCCTATATGGTTCAAAATGGCCAAAAATTTTTCTCGGTGTAGTTTTTATTTTTTTTAATAAGAAAATTATTAACCAATAGCTCAAAGGCCAGGGGTTGCGAAAGACATGTATTTCTCTCCCACAGATCCATCCACAAAATATCTAGAAAATTATTGCCTGAACTTTTCCAAGCAAAAAAGTACTCTTGATAAAATCCGCTAAAGTTCGAGATATTTCGGTTTTTAGTGTTCGATGCCGCACCAAAATATCCAATTTATTTGGCTGTTATGTTTGAAGATAAAAATTTCGATAGAAACTGCTGATTTTTTAATCAATTTATTCATCACATAAAACTAAATCAATGATCATAAACATTGAATAATAATTGTTCAGAATGACTTCCGTTAACATAAGTATAGGGTGATCCATTTGGTGCTTCAGGATTAAAAATGGAATCCAACACTAGACATAGTGGGCTAACAAGAAAAAAATACATTATTTGAAAGAGAATTCAATTACAATTAAGTTTTGAAAATAATATCATTCAAGTGTCCACCACGACTTTGTTCACAATAGCGAATCTGATCAGTCCAATTTATGACTATATTTTCATACATTTGGGCCAGTCTCCCATGAATAACATTTCTGATGATGTTTTTCATATCCTTTATAGTTCTTGGATTGTTATCATGAACCTTCGACTCCACGTAGCCCAAAAAGAAGAAGTCCCATGGCATCAAATTACAAGATCGTGCGGGAGAATTTACTGAACCACGACGTGATATAACATCATCAATGCCGTTGATAATAAATTTTTATAACTTTACAACGTTCTTGTTCCGTCGAATGTTCCATAATATACTCCCCGACAATAAATTCCGGACAAGAATTATCTGAGTTAAATTGATATACCTATAACTTTTTTATTTGTTGTCCGATTTTGGTGAAATTTGTAGCAAAGTGTAGCCCTTGATTTTGATTTTGGAAAAGTACTGATGGATTGGTCATTATACAGGGAGGAACAGAAGCTACTTTTTTACCCTTAAGTTTTCAACACCCTGTGGAAAAATTGAGAGACAACATTTAGCTCCATCATATTCTGTTGTAAAGTTCGATCTTTCCTCAACAAAATGATTTTTTGTTCATTTCAATATCTGCTTTTTTAGAGAAGATACAGATGTTTAAATAAAATGCTGCAGTTTTTCGATATTTCACCAACAAAGAATGAAAACATTCTTATAGACTTGCATGAACAAATGTTCTAAAATTAATAGCGCGTATGGTCACCTCGTATCCCCATGACTTCTGCCATGTGAATGACATGCTTTTGATGCAGCTCTGAATTGCCTCTTTGGAAATATTTTCTATTTTTCAAAGAGGGCTTCTCGCAAATCAGGCAAGGTTCCCGGATGTCTATTGCGAACATGTCTACCTAGCAATCCTAGCATACCAATCCCATGTGTTCGATTTCCCATTTTTATTTGATACAAGATCTATATTGCCATGTGGTGATACCCCAGTCCACACCATGATACTACCACCTCCAAAGAGTGTTCAAGGTGAAAAATTTGCATAATATGGAACATTGAGTGAACTGGGACAATATGAAATTTTAGAATATTTGTTCATCCAAGTCTATAAAAATGTTTCATTCACTGTTGATAAAATGTCGGAAAACTGCATATTCTTTAGACATCTGTATCTTCTCTGAAAAAAGCAGATATTGACATGACCAAAAAAATATTTTGCTGAGGAAGGATCTTAAGAATCTTCACAAAAGAATATAATGGAGCTGAATTTTTCCGCTCAATTTTTCCACAGGGTGTTGAAAACTTAAGGGTAAAAAGAAGCTTCTGTTCCTCCCTGTATAATGACCAATCCATTAGCATTTTTTGAAAACCAAAATAAAGGGTGATATCTCTTTAAATAGGGCTAAACTTTACAATGATCAATACGACGAGTTTGATGTGCTTTCGCTATCATGAAGACACAATACATACGTACCAATCAACAGAATGTAGCAAATCAACTTTGATCCAATTGTAATTCGAATACAAAACCGACCAGTTACATCGAAACGCCTTGGCAAAGTTTCGAAAACCGGTGTTTTTCAGTCTTATAACATCAATATTTTAAAGATTTTTGTCATTTACAGACTTTTAACAATATCTAGTTAAAAACTATTTTTTATTTTTTTTTTCATTTGGAAGGTGAGTTTTATTCCACCTCATTTGGAGTCATTCGTGAGTATAAACGTAGATACTATCCATTATTTTTCAAAATATTGAAAATTTCATAGCACAAAACGCATAAAAGCCAATTTTGTCCAATATGATGCAGCAAAACGCATTTTGTCCAGGACTTTTTAGTCATTTTATAGAAACTCAAGGTACTTTTGATTTGAATGATACTATTTTCCATGTCCATTCATCTATATACAACGATTCTACACACACATTTTGCTTTACCACTTTGTTTTTAGTCGTAGAGGGTTTTTGGTCATTATTGGGAATTCAGTTTTGGGTGACATAATGCGTTTTGATAAGTTACTCCTCAAATGTACTCTTTGCATCGTTTTTTGATATATTGAAGGTATTTAGAATTATTCCCCACAGTTCTTCTTCATATTAATCGGTCTGGAGTATACCATCGTTTTTAAATAGCCCCTTAAAAAATAATCCAATGGAGTTATATCCGGTGCGCGTGGTGGCCATTTTACAGTAGCGTCATTTCCTTTGCCGAACCACCTGTTTGGATACTCTTGATGCAAATAATGTTTTCGACAGCCGCTTTTGCATATTTTTTTCATTTAATTGGATGGCTTTTTATTACTAAAACCCACTGTCCAAATGTCGAGCTTCTTATTCTATCTATTTTAAAGTTATTCAAGCTCAAAGATTGTTAAATCGGGATTGGTGACGTCATTTCGTCATTGCTTGCCTAGCAACGCGCGTTGCTACCATAAGTCAAATATTTTTATTTTGCTTTGACGAAAGTGTATTTTGGTTTTCAAAGATCACCACTACTGTTTGTAATTATAAAAGCAGATTCTTCGAATTTGCTGGAAGTTGACATGTTTATGGTGATGAACTACTTCAAACAAAATAAAGATCTCGATGTAATGCATTCTCGAAACTCTTCTCACTTTGGGATCGGAAGGTACGTTTCTAAATAATTTATCTGGGGCATTTTTTGGGGTATTTGGACATTTAGGAACTACACAATATCTACAAGGGAAAGTTTTGTCACAGTTCATAGAATATACAGTTGGTTCACTCCCTGTCGGTTTCTTTGTGTCTCTAAAGCGATCTGCCAAAATTCCTAAAATCATAAACAAAATCCGGCCTACAACCGACCCAGAACAGGTTTTACGAGGGAGACAAGTTGGAAAAAAGCTATCGATTTCCAAGCGGTGCACGAAACTCCAACGACGTATCTCAGCCGGAATTTCCGATCGGCGACACCAGGTATGATGTTGGGACCAGAGCGGGACGGGGAATGCGGCAAGCCGGAGCCACTTTTGACGACGAGTGAACCTTCTTGTCTTTAGTTAATATTCGGAGGTTTTGTCACTTATTTTAAATTATAGGCCATTTGAGAACATAGCCTAAAAGTCAACTGATTGTACCATAAACAATCATCAACCTCCAATTGTCACTATTTCCTTCACTTTCCGAGAGATTTTTCGAAATGCTAAGTGTACAATATAATTTTGATGAGATTCTGATTCTGAAAAGCTGTGTAATGAGTGATTATCTCGCGAAGTTAGATTCTGGAAGCCCAGAAATTTTTGTTTACATACAAACGCAAAATTTCGATTGTGAACAACCTTTGGTTTCTTTGATGCAATCCCTCAGGGGTTTCCAAAAATGACCTACATCTACATAATTAGTTATTTAGTGCTTACTACAAGTTATTATACTGCACAGCAAAAGCTTATAAAAGTTTGAATGCTTTCAAATATTTTAAGGCCGGGTATGTTAGTCACTGTGGAAGTTGCAAATCATTATCAGAGCAAAAGTAAGTGATATAAACTCTTTTTTTATGTAATAACAATTTAAGCTCGATTTAACTAATGCCTGGTTTATACAACACATTCATAAGCATAAGCATAAGCTTTATTCTTATGAACGCGTTTATACAAACTTTCACAAACATATCGATAAGCATAAGGATAAGAAAGTTAAATAATTTTCATCTTTATGTATTAAGTTATGCAAAAATCGGAACAGAGCAGGCGTCATTTCTGACAATCTACGTTAGTAGTCAAATATAGTCCTGTCTTCATATAAGTATTATCATGATTTTCTTTGGCGCCTGGCTTCTCGATAGTTTTTTATGTTCTGTTTTGATTTCTGGACTGTTCACTCTGTTTTGTGCATTTTTGTGAATATTTCAATATTTGCTGAAGTCAGTTTTAATTTGATGTTAAGTATGAATTTTGATTGACAAGCAAATTTTTAACGCTTATGCTTATGAAGTTGTATAAACCACCTCAAAGTTACGCATATATTTACGACTGTGCTTATGAGTAAAGTTATGCTTATGCTTATGAATTTGTTGTATAAACCAGGCATAATTATTATGTAATATATGTTTTGTTTTATGGTACAAGCTGTCAATTTTGACGTTATGTTGAGAGGTTTCTGAATTGGCCTATATGATTTGACAGTGATTTCAAATACCTATAGCAACGCCTGACGCAGCCCGTTCGAAAACGGTTTTGATGAACGAAATGACGTCACCACAAGGCAACACCCGTTTTTCGCGCGGCCCAACTTCTTTTATTTTTTTTGAGAGTTTGAAAAAAATCAACTTTATTTATGCCGTCAAAATATGTTCTAGTTTCGATTTGTAAAATAATAAAAAAAGTGAACCGGGTCGGGCCCATTGCGAACATTTAAAGTTAAATGTGGTGGAGCACCGTCATACATAAACCACATGACTCGTCGAACTTGTAATGGCAGATCTTCCAATACATCTAGCAGTGTATTGTGTAGGTAATCTAAATAATCCACACCATCAAGTCGGGGCGGTAAAATGACAGGACCGATAATAAAATTGTCAATGATTCCTGCCAACATATTAATCCTAAACTGGACGGTCTTTTGCAACAATGGTCTAACCCACACTTTGTTTACAAAGGAGTTTTTTTATAATAAACCTTCGATTATTGATCATACTATAATAAGCAAAAATGATTTAAGCCCCATCCATCACATTGGCGGCATATGTGAAAAAAAATCTAAACCACAATCGCTGAGTCCAGGGAACAGAATGTGGGTTGGACGTTTTTGCAATAATTTTATTTTCTTCTATAATCTATACAGTCATTCTTCAACTGTCAGCTAATAATTATTGCATCATCAAGTAGTAATAATAATGAATGTAGACAACAGTGTGATGATTTTTTGCAGAAGCGCGATATAAGGATATTTTTTTATGTCCGCGGATGTGAGCTGGACTATTTTTGCATATGCATGAAGAATGTGTCGAAAATGATCGGAATCCGCAGCGGCAGTGAATGATTCGCCCAAGTCTGGGGTTTTTATCTGATAACAAATAAACGTTATCATATAGCGTTTAATTAATAGATTGCATTTTTCATTATTCTTGATTTTGTTAAGGGATAGTCCATTTTTGCAACACTTCTATTAAAACGCATTTTTGAAAATATCTATCCCGCTTTAAGGTCTTTTTTTAGAAAACCCTATCAAATTTAGGTTGTAGGGTGTTTCCGATTATTCGTCTAACTCGCTTACTATGCAAGATAGATAGGGACTTTAAATACAAACATGGACCGCCAGAAAAATATATTTTTTCGTATACCGGGTGCACGAGAAAAGTGTGGCAGACACAACTTGCATTTTTTTTAATGGAACACCCTATATATTATTTCATATTCAGATAGACATTATTTTTCTGATCTCAAAAATATACAACATGTTGGCATTCCTTCCAGCCGTTTTTAAAATATTTAAGTTTTATAATAATAATAAATATTATTATATCAAAATTATTTTCGAACACAAATTTCAGAAAATATACGAAGCCTAATTGTTTTTAAAGTTGGTTTTTGGTATTGCCAAATTTAGTATCTATGACTACAATAATTGTTTGAACATTATTTATTAATTTTTATCCTTCCAATAATCTAAAACAACGAATAAAACAAGTGAATACATTAAATTATAAATAAATTGATATCATAAAATGCATTTAAGAAAATGTGTTGTCAATTCATTAATAATAATAATGTATTCACTTGTTATATTCGTTGTTTTAGATTATTGGTTCATGACCATTTGGGTCACCATGCATAGGAAAGATATGGGAAAAATAGGTGTTAAAAACATTATCTAGCAATGAGCACCGATCACACTATGCATTTTAAATGAGGGGTGAGCTTATCCTGTTTGTTGTGGTATCATGTATCCGTGATTTCTGCAAAACTGTATCATCCAGGAATTTTGAAAGACAATAATTCAAAATTCAACTAACAAGTTTCCAACACCTTATTGATTTATTCCCGCCTTGACAAATTCTCACTGTAACATTTACTGTAAACCAAATCAATACACACAATACACAATGTACCTACTATTATGTCTGAGAAATTATTAAAAGTAAATTGAGAGTATTGAGACCGTGCTGCCAACTGTTGGTGGTTTAGAGAATCATCGAGTGAATTTTTTACCTATCTTCAAAAAAAGCGGAATAAATGGTATATTTCGGTGCGGCATCGAACACTTAAAACCGAAATATCCAGGAAATGGTTCACTTTCGCGGATTTTATAAGGAATACCTATTTTGTCTGGAAAAGTTCTGGCAATTTGAAACCATAGGAAGTGCATTTTATAGCGCCCTTCAACGACCACAGTTAAAAGTGTCCATATTTGTGTTTTTCATCCCAAAAAGCCTCCGGGACTCCGGGTACCAATTTATGAAGTAATATGTACAAAAATGTTCATACATCTTAAAAAAATCATCTTTTCAACGGTAGCACCCAGTATGTCGAGAACGGAGCAATTTTGGATTGAGGTAAATTGCTTTGAATCGGTTTATTCTGACCTCAGGAATATGTGGTGAGATTTTGTACAGACCTTTTAAAGACACCTTTATATTGCATTGCATTACCAATGCAATCTTATCAGTCTTTCTTTCTACCAGACTGGAGAGTTGGAGAAAGGGTACTAATCTAGTGAAAAACGATAAAAGAAGAATGTATGAATCTTCGTCCATTTATAATCACCCTATTACGAAAAACGAGAAAAAAGTGGATGGATACAAATTATTGGATCTAATGTAAATTTTCAATATCACTCCACCATTGTTAGTTTCAACAAAACAGCAATTATTGACAAAAGATTTGAACACACTCACTATTATAAATCTAAACAACTCGACTTTTTTTACTCGTAAGATCTCAACTGATCCTACTGATCATAGAATTGTGCAAATAGTTGGGGTTGTTTCATCTCTTCACCAATAAGTATATCAACTAACAAGTTGATATCCTTCAAAGACCGCGAGAAAAACAGCGACAGACTTCGACGTAACTTTATCGTAAGAGTTAAGAAAAGGCTTCTCAAGAAACTACTTTATACATGACCACCCTGATTCTTCCCCTAGTGTAGTGGAAATTAAAAAAAAAAAACAGCATATTATTTGATCAAATAGTTATGAAACCAACGTTGCTAACATGAATATGACCTATCGACACAATTATTGCGTACACTTGTTTATCACTTACAGATAAAAACAGCATTGAAATCCAACATCTACTGGAAAATTTACTTTGACGTTTTAAAGTGAAAAATGTTGATAAATTTAGCTAATGATCTATCAGTATTACTCATTTGTTTCTTACATCATCAGTTCATTTGATAATTCTATTGATTTAATCGAATTACTTTAAGAAATTGGGGTTTTGGAAGGACTTATATTGTTGCTGCTTATTGTTGATTCCAGTGATGGCTAAAAATATTTTGACCAAAGCAATGATTAGTTGTTCATTCATTTTTTTTTCAGAAGGTTTTTTAAAATAATGTATCATTATCAACTGGGAAAACATAAGATCGAAATATGGAAAGATGTGCCACAGTAAATAACTAATTCTGAACCTCAGTTACAAAACGGGTGTTTTGTTAAAAGTATCTGCAGTATATGCTGCTAGTTTTTCATATATATTTTGATATGATACACCCAGTCACAAAACTTCAAGAACAATCTCTTGTTGCGATGTCCGCAAACGCTTGATGCATTGACCATAACAGATCCTGTATAATTTGTTCATGATCATAAACCACCAAGGCAATGGTAAAATTCTGAAAAATTCACCTCATCTTACCTGTGAGCTATTGCTGCATTCAAAATGAGAAATAATAGGCTAGGAACAGCAGAAGCAACACTAATATACGATGTGAATTCCGCTTGGAGGGTAGTTTTGTCCATCACTTGACTGCCAGTAACTGTACTATTATGTCTTCTAGTGTCTCTAAATTTATACATCCAATACTGAAAAAGGCAAAACATTTTCTAAGCAATGACAGAAAATATTCAAGTTCTATGTGTATTATCGTATTGCTTCGGGACAAAAGTGAGCTTTTCAGCAAAATGTATAGAATAGTTTATTTTGAACCCAACTTATTAAAAAAAATCAGAAGAAATGAAATTATTATCGAGAGCCAGAACAGATATTTATTGCCCAAAAAAAATTGCAACACATTACGAGAATAGATAGTACTCATATTTCCATTTCAATAATATTCCTGCTCAGAAGCAGATACACACTTGTACAGGGTGATTCATTTTCAGCGACAGGGTGCTGGTTCTCGTAAACTATTCATCATAGAGACCCAGGAATCAAAATCTATACAGGGTGTCTCTAAAAGGTCTTTACAAAACTCTACCGAATGTTGCGGAGGTCAAAATAAGCCGATTTAACGCAACTCACCTCAGACCGAAATGTCACAATTTCCGAGATACGGGGTGATCAAGTTTAAAATTAACAAATGAATTTTGTCATTATTTTGGACACTTTTCCACATATTGTTTTGAAAATTGGCATAAGGGGGTTTTGTGGTATGAGAAATTCGATTATGGAGTCCGTTTTACTGTGGCCGCTAGAGGACGCCCTATACTTCACATTTTGTGGTTCAAAATGTCCATTACTATTTTCTCACTTATTTTTTTCAATCTTTCATTGAATAAAAAGATTCTCCAGACGATTTCAAGTAAATAAGGTACTTTTGTCAAAGTTCGCTCAAGTTAGCCGTTTTCGAGATTGTCGCGTTTCAAATAATTATTTGTTTGTTTCCGATCATGCTTCAAGATTGTCAATTGTATGTCATCACCATGGAGACGATATATTCAGAGCCGTCTATTCTGAATCAAGAAATTGTAATAGCCATTAACCCCTTTAACATTATTATATACAGCAAATGCCAAACAACTTTCGATTCACGTCATAATTGCCACCAAGCGAGTTTCAATGTGATTTGCAGGTGACCGAATCTGGCCACCAGCAGACTTCATAACAACGAGCCTGGTGGCAACGATGACGTAGATCGAAAGTTGTTTGGCATTCACTATAGTCATTAATCTGCCAGAACATAAAGAGCAGTTTGCTCATAATCTGTACTAAAACTGTTTTTTTGTCAATACGTCCTGTTCCTTAACCCTGAAACTGGCGATTTGATTTATGGGAAGTGGATAGTTCAACGAAGAAAGTACATCTTAAAAGGAGAACAGCACAAGACCACACAGAGATATTTCCATTTAACGAGTTCCATGCCAAACCGAAAAATTCCTTCTTTACACGAACTTTTTAGAAAATTATTTTTACAAAATCAACTCATATTCCTGAGGTCAAAATGAGTCCATTCAAAGCAACTTGCCCAAGGTTAATTGATATGTAGAGAGGTTGCGCCGTAACTAGGGAATCGGAAATCCACGAACGAGAAACCGAATCGATCCCGTCACCGAGCTCCATCATTGACATTCCTGTCATCGGTGTGTCATCTTGATGTCATAACATGTCCGTATTTCAGGGTCTTAACACGTTTTTTACCGAGTGTCGGCCGTTTTGAAACGTGTTTGAGGGTTAGTTATCACACAACTTTTAGTATACAGTGAAATATCTTCTCATTATCAAGTGTGAACCATATCCTATCTTTTTTTTAGTATGTATTTGAATTTCAGAACCGGATCGGAGCCGACTGACGTCATTTTTGTCTGAATTCTGATTCGTCCGAGACCCGAACGTATAACGACGCAACCTTACTACTATCAATTAACCTTGCAACTTGCCTTTGTCCATAACTGCTCCGTTTTCGAGATACAGGGTGGTAAAGTTGTAAGTCAAAAACGGAGCAGTTTTGAAGAAAGGTAAGCTGCTTTAAATCGGCTTATTTTGACTTCAGAAATATATGATGATTTTGTAAAACACTTTTTGAGACGCTCGAGTAAAGAAGAAAAATATTAGGAATTTTCCGGTGAGGCATGGAACTCTTTAAATGGAAATATCTCGAAAACGGCTTACTTGAGCGAACTTTGACAAAAGTACCTTATTTACTTGAAACCATCTGGAGAATCTTTTTATTTAATGAAAGATTTAAAAAAACTAAGAAAATAGTTATGGACATTTTGAACCACAAAATGTAAAGTGCAGGGCGCCCTCTAGCGGCCACAGTAAAACGGACTTCATAATCGAATTTCTCATTCAATTCAATTTTCAAAGCAATATGTGAAAAAGTGTCCAAAATAATGACAAAATTCAAATGTTAATTTTAAACTTGATCACCCCGTATCTCGGAAATGGTGACATTTCGGTCTGAGGTGAGTTGCGTTGAATCGGCTTATTTTGACCTCAGCAACATGTGGTAATATTTGGTAAAGACCTTTTACAGACACCCTGTATAGTAATGTGTCCAAGAGAAAATACTGGAAATATATGTCAAGTTTCTAGGACCACCGTAAAGGGGCGTAACGGTACTATGAAAACAGAATATCACCATATTTTCGAATTTTTTCCCATTTAACTGAGGTTTCTCAAAAAATACGAATTTTGCTCAAGTGAAACAATTGAAAATTGTTATTGAGAAAAGTTGATGAGAATTGAAAACTACGTCCAACTTCACTAATCCAAACAAAATCCAATTTTTTGATCGAATATTTGAACGTCATTTTCAATAAATGTAATCAACTTTTCTTGATAACAATTTTCGGTCTAATCACAAATAAAGGTACTTCACGCTTGAGCAAAATTCATATTTATTTGAGAGAATTATTTTATTTATTTGAATTTGGAAGTACCGGGCGTAAAACGAAAGATCTATCTCATGTATTATTCCATCGAATGTTAAATTTTCCGGATTAAAATCTCAAAACAAATCTCAAGCTATCTATTTTGAGAAAATAGTTATACAGTGTGTCTAGCTAAATTCGCATCATATGGAAAACTTTTCAATCATCAGTTTTAAGGAAAAAAGTTATAATAGTAGTTTTTCTACGACCGTACGCAAAGTAACCACTTCGCACACTCATTTGCGTGTGCAAAGTAGCCTTTTCCCGCACTAGTGCGGGAAAAATTTTCCCCGCACTCAAATGTCAAATCAAATAACTACCTACCAATTTGTTGTTTTAAACTTCGTTTCCATACCAACCAAACTGTAGATAATGCACTTTGTAATTCACAAAATAATGTTCTTGTTACTTTTCCCTTTTCAGTCAAATCAAAATGAAACACACAATTCTTTTTTTGCGTTAAAAACGCATTCGCCAGTAACGGTAACGTAAACAGACATTGATAATGACGACTTTCAATCGGCATTTGTGAGTTGTTCTTGCTTGATTTCGATGCAAACTACTGTGTTTATCGAAAATCTTCGAAAGATTTGAGCTGAATACTGGCATCAAAAAAACCTGATCATGTATACAAACAAACGGACAACCGGACAATCAAATTTGTAAAAGTATAAACGATTAAACGAAGACTGACTGACGCCTGACGCAGCTGTCTAGAGTGTCATGTCAAATCAAAACAGTGTTGCCAATAGTAGGGAATAAGGCGACAAAAGAGGAAATTTTATGAACAGTGATCGGACATGCCCTTGCATTTCAAATATAAAATAAATCAATTATGATTTTGATTATACCCATATTATCCAATTTCCAGCTGCCGCCAAAAATTGTTCTTTCAATATAAATATATTGTTAAGCATAAATAATCATTATTCTCAAGTTCTATGTTTTTGAGTGCGTTCAAATAATATATTATCTAGAGTTTTTCGTGTCTAATCTGTGAACGCTCGTAGAAAAAATATTGTTCCTAAAACGTTCGCAAAGTGTCTTTCCCGCCCTTAAAGCATATCCGAACTCCGCTTCGCGTCGTTCGTCTAACTGCTTTTGCGTGCGGGAAAGCATCACTTTGCGAACTTGTTAGGAAAATAACTATTACCTAACAAGTGCGGAAAGTGCCAATTTTCCGCACGCGATTGCAGATGGCCGAACAACGCGAAGCTAGTGCGGCAAAGTGACACTTTCAAAACTAAAATGCGAGCGGCAAAGTCGAGGGAAAAGTGGTATATTCCGCACACTTGTAGAAAAAAAGTTTGAAAGGAGGTTTGAAACCTGAAGGCATCAGATAATAATTTTTCTCAGTCGTATATTAGGTTTCTCAAAAAATATAAATTTTGCTCAAGCGTGAAGTACCTTTATTTGTGATTAGATCGAAAATTGTTATCAAGAAAAGTTGATTACATTTATTGAAAATGACGTTCAAATATTCGATCAAAAAATTGGATTTTGTTTGGATTAGTGAAGTTGGACGTAGTTTTCAATTCTCATCAACTTTTCTCAATAACAATTTTCAATTGTTTCACTTGAGCAAAATTCGTATTTTTTGAGAAACCTTGTAAATGACTGGAAAAAATCAATACCTTGCCTACTATGTGTCAGACCATGCAGAACTTTTTATGATAAATAATTAATATCCAAATTTTTTTCGTAAAACTAATAATACATAAGTTTTTCATATTGTGCGAACTTAGACACACTATCTAAAAAAGACTTCAGGCATCTCGTTTCAACAATATCAATACAGTACACTCCCGATTATCCAAAATAAATAATAATGCGGAGATTGAGGAGAATCATCTACTACTGTAAAGAAAACATTTGATAAATTTTCATCTAAATAATATACAACAAAAAGAATATTATACAGGGTCTCTCACGGTGTCCGTCCATTAGAATTTTGAAATAATAGCTACGTTAGACGACTTCCGGTTATACCGGAAGTAGGTGTCAACTCACTTGTTTTGAATGGAACATATTCCTATATATTGTTACATTTTTGGGTTCAACGTAAAATTCTAGGCAGATTTGATGTATGTCCTATACCTAAGTATTCAAGTTTTTTTTTTAAATATAAATATAGTTTTTTGTCATGTAGGCTCCAATTTTAATGTTAATTTCACCTTTGAGAGAGCAACCTCAATATTTTCAATTATAATTCACCTATTATTGCTATTTTCAATATTTTGTTTGAATGGCAATATTTTTGCTCACTTGCGCCAAAATTGAATTAGTTTTTCATACGTTCTTTTTCCATATTATGTAGATTTAACTCAATGTTATTACATTTATCGCTAATAGAATGTTATTTCTATTCTAATTCAGTCAATTAGTTTTGTTTAGTTGAGCACGTTTTCTCAAAAGGATAACGTGTCGAATGAAGATTGATTCATGACCGACTATGCCGACAAAACGACATGAAAAAATATCACAATTTTGGATAATGCGAAGGTATCGTAAGAATCATTCAGGATAATCCGGTTCATAGGCCGTTTGGAATAATGCGGATTTCGCATAATCGGGTTTCGGATAATCAGGAGTCTCCTGTACCTATGTCTACACCAACTGAACAAAAAGAAGACTTTGAGTTTTGTAATAGCAACAGCAAAAAAAAAACAACGTAGTTTATGCATCATGAACTTTACAGTTATACTAAAAATGATATTGAAGAGATAGGGATTTTTCGAGGTGTTCTATTTAGAAAAGGAATGGGTATCGGAATGGGTATTACTGGACAGAACTGAAAGATCTCCTGCTTGATTTGAGAAGTTGGCGATTCCAAAGATCAAAAGTATTATGTATGTTGACCATATTTTTATTTTGGCCAATAAACGTCTGAAAACAAGGCGACTTGACTTTGTGATGTTGCCACCTCTATTAAAACCAGATAAGTTTGTCCTAAATTTAGTATATAAGAGCGATTACCCAACGCATTATATTATGAGAAATGAGAGTGTCCAGAAATTACATAACTTCATATAAATATGGTTCGTGCAGTCAGTCAGTGCAGTCAATTTAACACGAGCTGATGATAATCTTTTGTGGATATTTTCGAAACCCTTTGTGATAAAATGACAAAATTCAATAAACGTTTTATGCCAGATTCAAAAATGTTAAGATTTTTGACAAGGAGTCTGTCAAGAGGGGCGCGAATTATTATTTAAGTATAGGCCCAATTTTGGTGCTTGTGAAATTTTTCGAAACTTCAAAAAATATTAATTTTTTGTAATTTTTACATAAAAACGGTATTCTTTATCAACTTTGATAGTCTGCTGCGTAGTGTTTTAATATGAAAATCATGCATTACATTTTACATTCATTTTTCAGCCTTTTCGCGTCCATTTTTCACAAAAATCAAACAAATTCAACTCAAATCTTTCAAAAAGTCTTTGGCAGAGCAGAACATTTTTGTTTCTCCATCAAAATACCAGTTCATCTCCAAAATTTTGTCGCCTTTTTCGTGTACGATCAATGATTATTTTTTTAGTTAAGTAGACGCGGCTATTCATCTGGCTCGCTTATTTTTCATTTTCCAAATATTGAACATTATATACAAATTTTAAGATGCCTCAAGAACCTTTTGGGACCAACAAAGAAAAATTGGCTGCAGTCTTTCTAATACGTCGAATAAGTGCATCTCGAGTTTCCACTACTCTAATTAGGTGATAATTTTGATAAAAGTGGAACGGGGGAAAAAATGATAATGCGCAATAACTTGAAAAGAAATGAATATCGGATAAGAACATATCGTTTTTTCACATTGTTTTCGCGTGTATAATACACTACAGGGCGAGTCGGAAGTAATGGGCCTAACTCCAAAGATGTAATCTACGCATCAAAATAATAAGAAAAAACTGAAATGTTGTTATCCAATGTTCATTTGTTTTCAAATTATAAGGCGAGACCGGACCGCTTCCAAGCTCTAATGTAACATCCGAACGAGCCATTCGACAGTATTTAGAAGAAAAAATAGTGAATGTTGTTGCTTTAGTAAAAGTAAAAAAAGATGTGACGACGAGCTCATTCGCGGATTCCCCAGAAAAGAGTGATCAATACGCGTCACGAGCGAAGCTTATACAAATAAATGTTGGATAACAAAATTTGAGTTTTTTCTTATTATTTTTATGCATAGATTACATCCTTAGAGTTGGGCCCATTCTTCCCGACTCACCCTGTATAATATCATAGAAGTATTCTCAAGTTTTCATAGTGCCTGAAATACCTACTCAAAAATGTCAAGCAGTACTTACAGCTCTCCTACCATGAGTGTAATCGTGATCGTATAAACTTAAATCGTTTCATCATGATTTCAACCGAATTTCGCAAAAGCGTTATTAATATTTCCTGAGTTTATTTGAGAAGAAATTGTAAAATGAATTACACTTTCTCATTGCCACTTTTTCTCCTCTAAAAGATGGCGGTGTCAAATTGAGAATCTGACGTTTCGTCTTTGACCGGCCATCATCAAGTTCTTTTTTTCAATACGGACCAGGATTTTTTATTTTATTTTTAGTTATCTTTTGACGTCCTTGAGGCATTGAGGTAATTAGATGAGGGTGTAGAGCAATGTGTTGCCTTAGCAACGTCAATATTTTCAATTATTTTTCACCTATTATTGTTATTTTCAATATTTTGTTAAAATGGCAATATTCTTGAACACTTGCAGAAATTGATTAAGTTTTTTTTATGATTTTTTTTTTAATTTTCCATGTCATTTGTGGATTTAATTTAATTTCATCAAATGTATCGTTATTGGAGATTAAAAATAATTAAAAATAAAATAAAAATCCAGGGCCGTATTTGAAAAATTAACTTGATGATGGCCGCTCAAAGACGAAACGTCAGATTTTCAACTTGATACCGCCATCTTGTAGAGAAGAAAAAGTGACAATGAGAAAGTGTAATCCATTTTACAATATCTTCTCAAATAAACTCAGGAAATAATAATAACATTTTTGCGAAATTTCGGTTTTTTTCGAATATTTTCGGAAGTAGTCGGCATTTTTTAAATTTCAAAACGGCATTTTGCTGAGCATAAAAATGCGCAACTTTGCAACCATTCAACCGACCCTGTATCTCTTATAATAACTGAGATCCCCATGCATGCACTCGAATCTGTGGCACCCTGTATACAGTGTGTTACTTAATTTCAAAATTTTCACCACACATCAAAATTACCAGTTTGAACGAATTGTCTTCGGACCATAATCCAATCGAAATTATTTTAAGTCAGGTGGAATTGGAGCGACTTTCTAATTTCAGGAAGGTAACAAATTATCAAAAGTTTGCTGATTTATCGTCGAAAACCAGATTTGACAATGGACCCTTAAGATCAGAAAGAGACATAGATCTCGCCATATCTGATTTTACGGGGAATATTGAGAAAAACCTGGAACAAGCAACATTCAAAGTCCCACTCAGTTCCACCAACATTTTCGAATCTGACGTTTCGTCTTTGACCGGCCATCATCAAGTTCTTTTTTTCAATACGGACCAGGATTTTTTATTTTATTTTTAGTTATCTTTTGACGTCCTTGAGGCATTGAGGTAATTAGATGAGGGTGTAGAGCAATGTGTTGCCTTAGCAACGTCAATATTTTCAATTATTTTTCACCTATTATTGTTATTTTCAATATTTTATTAAAATGGCAATATTCTTGAACACTTGCAGAAATTGATTAAGTTTTTTTTATGATTTTTTTTTTAATTTTCCATGTCATTTGTGGATTTAATTTAATTTCATCAAATGTATCGTTATTGGAGATTAAAAATAATTAAAAATAAAATAAAAATCCAGGGCCGTATTTAAAAAAATAACTTGATGATGGCCGCTCAAAGACGAAACGTCAGATTTTCAACTTGATACCGCCATCTTGTAGAGAAGAAAAAGTGACAATGAGAAAGTGTAATCCATTTTACAATATCTTCTCAAATAAACTCAGGAAATAATAATAACATTTTTGCGAAATTTCGAATTTTTTCGAATATTTTCGGAAGTAGTCGGCATTTTTTAAATTTCAAAACGGCATTTTGCTGAGCATAAAAATGCGCAACTTTGCAACCATTTAACCGACCCTGTATCTCTTATAATAACTGAGATCCCCATGCATGCACTCGAATCTGTGGCACCCTGTATACAGTGTGTTACTTAATTTCAAAATTTTCACCACACATCAAAATTACCAGTTTGAACGAATTGTCTTCGGACCATAATCCAATCGAAATTATTTTAAGTCAGGTGGAATTGGAGCGACTTTCTAATTTCAGGAAGGTAACAAATTATCAAAAGTTTGCTGATTTATCGTCGAAAACCAGATTTGACAATGGACCCTTAAGATCAGAAAGAGACATAGATCTCGCCATATCTGATTTTACGGGGAATATTGAGAAAAACCTGGAACAAGCAACATTCAAAGTCCCACTCAGTTCCACCAACATTTTCGACCTACCTCTGAATATTAGATTCTTGATTCGGAAGCGTAATCGGATTAAGCGAAGTGCCTATCGTCATGATTATCATGAAGACTTGCTAATCGGATTACGAATAAGATCAAGAATCCAATATTTAAGTACAAAAACGACAGATTCCGGGACTACCTTTCGGGCCTCACCGCTGAGGAATCGGGGAGTTCTGGAGGCTGTCGTCAAAATTTACGGACAAAACCACGAACCGTGTAGTGCCTCCAATTATCGATGACAATGGTGTCATGCATTTTGAAAGTAGCGCTAAATCTGAGATTTTTGCGAAATCACTTTGTGACCAATTTTCTATCAACAGCGACTTGGGTAATGCAAGAATTGATGTCAAAGTCAATGATTGCATTCAGGATTTGGAGATTGATAAAGTTTGCAGGTTTATTAATAATAAATCTGGGAATTTTGTCCAGGCTCGTGACGAGGATTTAATAACTCCGGAAGAAATTTCGGAGCATATTAAATTCTCTAAATCCCGGAAAGCCCCAGGAGTGGATAACATTGGAAACAAAATTCTCAAAAACTTACCCAAAAATTATTTGACATTTTTGGCGAACATTTTTAATTCATGCCTTCAGCTCAATTATTTTCCTTCTATTTGGAAGCTTTCCAATGTTATTTTGATTCCGAAAAAAGGGAAAGATTCATCAGTTGCGGCAGATTACCGGCCCATTTCACTACTATCATCACTTGGGAAGCTTTTGGAGAAATTCATTTTCTCCAGAATCCGGAACTATTGTGACGAGCATGACGTCATTCCCAAATTTCAATTTGGGTTTACGTCAAACCATGGTACAGAACTCCAAATTGTCAGATTAGTTGAGGGTCTCACTAGAGGGGCCCAAGCCGGGAAAGTTTCCGGTTTGGTATCCCTTGATGTGGAGAAGGCCTTCGACAAAGTCTGGCATGATGGACTTTTGTACAAAATGGTAATGCTTGGTTTTCCTCACAATATTATCCAGATGATCAAAAGTTTTCTAAGTGAGCGATTTTTTCGAGTTCGAGTGAACGACTCATTTTCAAAGTTTTTCAAAATTAAAGCTGGCGTCCCTCAGGGCGCAGTTTTGAGTCCGATTGTCTACAATATCTATACTTACGATATTCCAAAGTACCCAACCACGAATCTTTTCCTTTTCGCGGATGATACACTTCTGACGGCTACTCATTCAAGTAGTTGTGTTGTTAGAAATAGGTTACAAAATCATTCGAATCGGCTTATGAACTATTTCAACACTTGGCGAATACGACTCAACATACACAAGACTCAGACGCTGTTTGTGGAGCAGTCGACAAAACCTACTTACCCTTCTAAATTAAGACTCTACGACACACCAATTACTTGGGGGAAAACCCTTAAGTATCTTGGCGTGACATTAGACCGTCGACTATCCTGGAACACGCATTTGAACGATAAGCTTAGAGCGGCCAACCAAACTTATTGTGCCTTATACCCACTACTTTGTCATGACTCTAAATTAGACATACGCAACAAACTTTTACTTTACAAGACAGTTATTAGACCCAAAATTACTTACGCTCTTGGAGCATTTTACCTGAACCCTTCGAACATCAAAAAACTACAAACTTACCAGAACAAAATTCTAAGGCGGCTGGAACGGAGGAGGGGGTGTTCCTGGATAAATTTTTAAGTCGAAAAGGTCATATAAACGTGGGTCTTAAAATGCTTGGTTTTTAAGATACAGGGTGTTGAAGATCTATTTTATTTTCAGTTTTTAATACATTTTCCAAAGGCAACAAATTAAATGGTCAGTATTTCAATTTTATGGACAGTACTTTTTGCCATTATTTTATTCTCCTTGGTCAGTATGATAATAAATGGTCGGTTGAAATAATGAAGGGTCAGTAACATAAAGAAGTGGTCAGTAAAAATAATAAATGGTCAGTATAATAAAAAATGGTCGGTTGAAATAATTAACGGTTAGTAATATAAAGAAATGGTCAGTAAAAATAATGAAGGGTCAGTAACATAAAGAAGTGGTCAGTAAAAATAAAAAATGGTAGATATAAATAATCAAGAGTCAGTATCATAAAAAAACGATCAGATAAATTAGTAAATGCCTGGTGAAAATAATGGACAGTCCATAAAATTAATAAAGCGACAGTGAAATAATGAATGGTTGGTCATATATTTTATTTCGTATAAATACAAAAAATTTTACAACGGAACGAAACACAACTTGGTAAAGAGAAACCACTCTGCCTTAATGTCATGATGAAGTAGTCAGATAGGTTCTTTTGAGAGGCGGATTTAGTTTGGGTTAGGTTGTGTTGGTAATAGAAATTGATGAAAAATATGCAGCGGCTCGTTGGTTAGCACTAGGTTAACATTACAATTATTATTGTATATTATAATTGACATGTTGTGTATTGGTTTTATGTAGATCAAGTTTGGGTTTGTTTATGTTGTTGATCGAAATTGACAATAAATATGCAGTGGCTCGTTGGTTAGCACTAGATTAACATTACAATTATTATTATATATCATGATGGACGTGTTCTGTATTGGTATTATGTGTATCAAGTTTGGGTTAGTTTGAGTTAGTTAAAACTATTACTGACTGTTGCATACTGGCCATTTATTATTTCTTACTGTACATTTGTAGAGTTATACCAGCTAAGTCATACTGACATTTCATAAATTTTTACTGACCATTAGTATCACAATAGTGAACATAGAAATACAGGCCAAATAGTACTTTTACTGCTCAAAAATTCAATTTTTACTTATCATTTTTAACAGAAATACTGAGTCTTTTACAATATTATACTGACTACTTGTGAGATTATACTTGACATAATGTATTAAATACTGTTCAGTTTATTACAACCCTTTTCCAAAGACGGTTTGAGATATTGAACTGAAGTTTTGCCACAGGATATTATGGTATAGGAACACTTTTTCGCGTCTACAATATGGCGGTATCAAATTTTCGTCTTTGAGCGGCCATCATCAAGTTCATTTTTATAAATACGGACCTGGATTTTTTATTTTATTTTTAGTTATCTTTTGACGTCCTTACGACATTGAGGTATCGCAACCGTCGAAAAAAATGCTCATCTTAAAAATAATACCAGACAAAGTAAGTTACGCAACCTTTGTCTCCCTAACACATAGTTTGGTTCATAAATTCATCTTTATTCGACACGTTATTCTTCTGAGAACACCTGCACAACTGAACAAAACTAACTGACTGAACCAAAATCGAAATAACATCCAATAACGATACATTTAATGAAATTAAATTAAATCCACAAATGACATGGAAAATAAACAAATACATATAAAAAACTGAATCAATTTCTGCGTGTTCAAAAATATGTTTCAACAAAACATTGAAAATAACAATAATAGGTGAATAATAATTGAAAATATTGAGGTTGCTAAAGCAACACATTACTCTACACCCTCATCTAATCACCTCAATGCCTCAAGTACGTCAAAAGATAACTAAAAATAAAATAAAAAATCCAGGTACGTATTTAAAAAAATTAAGTTGATGATGGCAGCTCGAAGACGAAACGTCAGATTTTCAATATGATACCAACATCTCGTAGAGGAGAGAAAGTGGCAATGACAAAGTGTAATTTATTTTCAAATGTCTTTTCAAACAAACGCATGCAATAATAAAAACGTTTTTGCGAGATTTCGGTTTTTTTCGAATATCTTCGGAAGTAGTCTGAATTTCAAAATGGCACTTTCATGAGCATAAAAATGCGCAACTTTGCATCCATTTAACCCACCCTGTACCTATTATAATAACTGAGATCCCCATGCATGCACTCGAATCTGAGGCACCCTGTATAAGCAATTTTGCCGATATAAAGACATTTCAGTATTTATAGAGAGTACAAAATCACTAGCGCAGATGAAAAAAAAACGGCTATTCGAATTAAAAAAAAAAAACATTTTTAGATACAGTTCATTTTTTATTTCAAGCTACAGTGACAGATCAAAATTGGAGGTTGAAGGTTGGCAATTTTTTTTTTATAAATGACATAAAGTGCTCTCTTATTGAAATGAAAAGATGAAATATTTGATAATAGACTCAATTTTATCGATAAAAGAAGGATTTTGATCATCAATGCCAAAATTATCATCACTCTCTATTCTCGAAAGTTTTTTTTCCGTCAAATCAAATAACATTTTGAACATAGCAAAATAAAAGGAATCGCAGCTCAATTTATGACTATCGTAATAAAACATGTTTGCCAACCTTTAACCTACAATTTTGATCTGTCACTGTAACTTTGTTACAGAAACCTGTCAACATACAAACATTAAACTCTAATTGACAGCTTTTTCCTTCACTTTCTGAGACATTTTTCGAAATGCCAAGTGTGCATTCTGTTCTGAAATGGCCTATAAAAAATGAACTTTACAAAATCTCCATCACTTTCAATGCATTTGGCAATGACAGTGACACATTCGCCAAAACATACAGGGTGTTACAAATTCGATGGGATAGCATTGCTAATTCCTAAACCATAAGAGATACAGCGTCGGTTAAATGGAGGCAAAGTTGCGCATTTTTATGCTCAACAAAATGCCGTTTTGAAATTTAAAAAATTCCGACTACTTCCGAAAATATCCGGAAAAAATCAATTTTTTCAAAATTCTTTTTTATTTCCTCCTGAGTCCTCCACAGGCGTGACAAGTTGTTATTGTTACCATGACTACGATACGCGCATTGCATTACAAAGAGATCAAGAGGTTTGATTTTGAAAAATCTCGGATTATAATTCTGCATATTTTGGAATGACAAGTGTGACACATCATGATGTTCAGGAAGTCAGGAGCTATCCAAAAATGCATAAAAAAAGTTGGGTTTGTATTTGAAAAAATTAAGTTGATGATGGTTGCGGAAAATCGAAACGTCGGATATAAATTCCGACCACCCTACCTTCAAGAGGAGAAAAAGTGGCCATGAAAATGTGCCACTCGTTTTCAATAATTCCTTCAAACTAACTCAGGAGGAAATAAAAAAGAATTTTGAAAAAATTGATTTTTTCCGGATATTTTCGGAAGTAGTCGGAATTTTTTAAATTTCAAAACGGCATTTTGTTGAGCATAAAAATGCGCAACTTTGCCTCCATTTAACCGACGCTGTATCTCTTATGATTTAGGAATTAGCAATGCTATCCCATCGAATTTGTAACACCCTGTATATAGCATACAGGGTGAGTCATTCAAACGGGAAAGCCGAGGGGAAAGCTAAATTGCGCATAAACCTATAAACCGTTAAAGATATTCAAATGAGCAAAACGGATTTGAAAAAGAGATGTCCCAGTGCAGTTTGTGAAAACGTTTTTCAATATCAGGGTGTATCATTTTTGCAGAACAGGCTTCAACAAACATTTTTCAAGTAGCAACTCCTGTATATCTTTGGATTTTTGAAATCGCACCTTTTCTGGCATCCCAAATCCGTTTAGTTTTTGCAAATCGCTTCAACCGTTCAAAAGTTATTCCACTTTTTCTAAAAATTGGTGCGTTTACAACCATTTATTAAAGATACCACAGAGCACTTGGTTTTTGAGCGAATCTGCTTCCGTCGTCAGTGGAACCTAAAAAACTCGCTAAAAAAGAAACAATTAGTTCAAATTCAAAAAATATTGTTCGTCTTTTTGATTTTTTTTGCCAATTTTACTGCGGAATCACAAAAGAACGAACAATATTTTTTGAATTTGAATTAATTGTTTCTTTTTTAGGTTCCACTGACGACGGAAGCAGATTCGCTTCCGAAACGTTTGATATTGATAGGTTTTATTGTTTACTAATAGACTTTTCTTCAGGTAATATAGATGATCCGGTATATTAACACTAGTTTGATCGTTTTTTGATTGGGTGTGGTAAATTTACTGGCGGAGAGAAGATTTTTTTTGGTTAGGTCAGGTTAGTTCCCGGTTAGTTTGGGTTAGTTTTGGTTAGTTTGGGCTGGGTTGGTTAGATTTGGTTAGTTTGAATTAGTTTTTTTTGACTAAATACGTTATTTCCAGCGTTATTTAAGTATAATAAAAATCAAATATAATTTTTTTCCTCCGCCAGTAAATTTGCAATCCCTAGAGACCCTAGAATGTGACTATATAAGAAATTTTGAAAATCATCGAAAAATAGCAGAAAACCGTATGAGCAATTGTTACCAGATTTTTAACTATCGATTTCATAACAATCATGAAAAAAATTATTCAAATTCAAAAGTTTGAGAGGGGGAGAGAGGAGATCGGTATAATTAAATCAAGTATACTTACATCATTTGCAGTCACATAGAAATTCCAAGGAAGTAACGTTACAATACCCAATAAATAAAATATTAAATACACTGTATTAAACTTGTCTCTGGGTTCCAAAGGCTTAAACAATGGCTTGTTATCTTTCACTAAGCTTTCATGAAGATCGTTATCCTCAATTTCGGAGTCAATTTCTTGCAACAATGGAGTTGTGTTGATTGAAGCCATGATTGCTGATTGCTGTTACAAATTCAGGAGTAATCAGTAACTGTCAATGAAATCTACGACTTCCATTTATTAGAGGCCTACGTTTATTAGATGGCCTCACTTATAAAACATTTTTTCGAAGAATGATCAGTGGCATTTTGACCCAAAATGATAAACTATGACCATAGACTATGACCAAATAAAACAATTTTTATGACACTATTGTAATCGTAATCACTAATCAGTGACATAAAATATTTGATCAGCTGATTGTCAAGACTTTCAAATTTACGATCGGTTTGTGAAGAACCGCAGATTGAGAAGAATAAATCGTCTATATCATGGCATTGTTGCCATGATCAATTAAGTTGATTTCAGTGTAGATTCAGGATATTTTTTTTATTTTTATACGTTTTCATCTCCACACCAATTAGCTTTGATATTCAGTACAATACAATACAATCCTTTTATTTGTTCCTGATAAAAATACAGCAAGTGCATAGAACATGTCAGACAATATTATAGAAAACATGAAATGCTTGAAATGTATACCTAACTTGAAAACTAACTTATAGCCTGAAGTAAAACATCTTTGTTAATATAATAAGATTCAATAGGACAATCACTTCAGTCAGTTATACTTACCTATTCTATTCTATCTAGAATTATGATAGTTAAGTATTGTAATGCCCGTATACAGGGTGCTCCGAATCGCCGAAATTAACTTGATAATGTAGCAAGTTTCCGCTATAGAAAACACTTGTCCAGTTTTAATGTATTTATTTAAAGTCACTACACACACGATTTACAACTCCACAAACATTTATGTTCCACGATTTATATTTCACGACGTATTCAGAACTGAACTGCCTAACTAGACTGACGAATCTCATTATATACCCTCGCCAGTTGCCAGGATTGAAAGAACATTCCAGAGATTTTTAGAAAAGCGAAGAATATTCGACGCCATGTAGCCTCGCTAGAATGTACCAGAAGCCAATCGATTCGGCGCCTTCGCCATTTACTGAACAATGTTTCGTCACAGTGCCCCCTTCTCAAGGCAATTCGTCCCGAATTGCCCTCATGTCGGTATCAGCAACTGTCCCCAAACCGGCAGCCTGATATGTCCTATGGAAGAAGCAGTCCACTGTCCTCTGTCCTCCGGGAAGGATAGCAGCACACCAGGATGTCAATACCGCTTCCTTTGAAGATCACCTCCAGCATGCCCCTTACTGCTCTCCAGTCCAGTTGGTCGTTCGTCATCTTCGGAATTGCCAAATGGGTCAGGTCCTGTGACAGCATTAAGCTTCTCAGATGATAAAGTGAACTCCAAACATCACCATAGCTGGTCCGATGTTGTGGAAGCTTCTTTGTCACCAGGTAAAACAGGTATCTTGTTACTGTCGTGGCTTAAAGCGTCTTCCCAACCTCTGGCCTTTGTCGTCGTAGATGGTCCATTTGTCCGAATTTTGCCTTGAATGCAGCAGCAAGTCCAGTCCTCATGCTGTGGGCTTCAGTGACCGAGTGAGCTAACGCGTACTCCGCCGGTGCATTGAACAAATCCAGCTGCTGTTCTCGAACGACGCCATTCAGGACTTTCTGGCCGTTGGTGACTTGATTTGCCTCACGTCAGCTTCCCGATAGTCTCCAGCATACGAGGCCAAACGGTTAAAATGAACAACCTTCGGCTTCCCTCGTGGTGGTTTCTTTATTCGGTAGACGACGTCATTGATTCGCTCCAGAATCTCATACGGGCCTTCCTAAGAACTTTGCAGTTTTTCACAACACACGTCGCCTCTGTGGGTTAATTGTGAAGCCAAACCAAATCCCCAACCTGAAACCCTCCTTCTTCGGCCTTCACGTCGTATGCCTCCTTCATCCTGTCGCTGGCACTTTGGATGTTAAGTCGGACTCGTTGATGGATATCGTCCATCTTTTGAC
The DNA here is from genome assembly GCA_958502075.1 of Orchestes rusci. Lineage (NCBI taxonomy): Eukaryota > Metazoa > Arthropoda > Insecta > Coleoptera > Curculionidae > Orchestes > Orchestes rusci. The sequence continues at coordinate 32,380,010 of OY293304.1, read as the reverse complement.
GAAAATCACTTGCGTAGTCTTCCCCAGCCACATCTTCACCAGGTGGACAGCCAAACTTCAAGTCGCAGGGCAGCCGGAGTTCACGACCCATGATCATCTTGGCTGGTGTTTCGCCCGTCGATTCATGAACTGCTGACCTGTACGCCATGAGGAACAGGTGAAGATGTTGATCCCAGTCTTTTTGATGGTCAGAGACAACAAAGGGTCGATTGATGGTTCAGTTCATTCGCTCCCCCATGCCATCCGATTGTGGGTGCAACGCCGTTGTCCTTATCTTCTTGATCTTCAAGACATCGCAGACGTTCTGAAATAGCGTCGATCTGAAGTTCCTGCCCTGGTCTGAATGCAGCTCCAACGGGACACCGAAACGGCAAAACAATGTCCTAATCAAGACATTGGCAACGGTAGCCGCCTCTTGGTTTGGCAAGGCATACGCTTCAGCCCACTTGCTGAAGTAATACATGGCGACCAAGATGTATTTATTTCATTTGTCCGAATCAGGGAACGGTCCAGCCACGTCGGTTGCGATCCTTTCAAAGGGGCTTCCCACGTTGTATTGATGCATAGGAGGTTTTGGCCATTTCTGGGGTCCGTTACTTGCCGCACATACGGCACATTTTCTGCACCTTCCTTGACATCGGCTTGACAGTTGACCCAGTAGAACCGCTCTCGCAGTTTTCCCAGCGTTTTCGTCACTTCTAGATGCCCACCCGTGACGCAAACGTGGACTTCCCTCATCACTTCTGTCGGTCGGCTTCGGGGAACCACTATCTGCTTCCGATCTTCTGCGCCATTCAGATTCTACACCACTCTCTTCAAGCCATCGTTGAGAACCATAGAGTTCCACTGAGCCCAGTAAGACTTCACGTTAGAGGAGAATCGCGCGACATCTTGCCAAGCTGGTCGTTGGCCTGCCTGTTTCCATCTGATGATCAGCTTCAGATCTGAATCCTTTTCCTGGTCCTCTCGAAGTGACCTGGTCTGCCAGGAATCATCCACCACAGTCGTCCTGCAAGTGCTCGCCTTCTTTTCCTCGGCTCTTTGACAGTGCATACATTGTTCTGGACAAGGTCTCCTGGACAGAGCATCAGCGTTGTTGTGAGTGGATCCAGCTCGATGTTCCGTGTCAAAGTTGAACTCTTGAAGTCTCTCAATCCAACGAGCAACTTGACCCTCCGGATTCTTGAGCTGTAGGAGCCATTTGAGCGTGGCGTGGTCGGTTCTCAGCAGAAAGTTTCTCCCGTAGAGGTACTTGTAGAAGTGCTCTACCCCTTTGACTACTGCCAGTAGCTCCCATCTCGTGACGCAGTAGTTCCGTTCCTGCTTTGACAAGGTTTTGCTGAAATAGCCGATCACCCTTTCATGTCCCTGCTGGATCTGGGACAGTACTGCACCAAGTCCTACATTGCTGGCATCTGTATCCAGGATGAAGTTCCCCTCAGGTAGTGGGTAGCCTAGGATGGGCGTGCTGGCAAGTGCCCTCTTAAGCGTGTCAAAGGCCTCCTGACAATCCTCGTCCCAGTTGAAGCGTCTCTGTGCTTCTGTGAGCCTGTGAAGAGGCCAGACGATGTTCGCAAATTCCTGGACATAACGCCGGTAGTACGTGCACAGACCCAGGAAACTTCTTAGCTCGTGGAGGTTCTTTGGTACTGGCCACTACTTAATTGCCTCCACCTTTTGCTGGTCAACGGCTACTCCCTCAGCCGACACGATATGACCCAGGTATTGTACTTCCCTCCGAAACAGTTGGCATTTCTTTGGACTCAGCTTCCAACCGGAACTTCTGCGTCTTTGGAATACCTCCTCCAAGTTCTTCAGATGATCTTCAAATGATTTTCCAACCACAATAATAATGTCATCCAGGTACACCAGACATGTTGACCAGGATAGTCCTTTGAGCACAGTCTCCATCAGCCACTCGAACGTGCCAGGTTGCGTTGCATAACCCAAATGGCATGACAGTGAACTGTCACAGCCCAGCTCCAACGCTGAAAGCAGTCTTCTCTCGATCTTCGGGGGCCATTTCCACCTGCCAATATCCGCTTTTCAGGTCCAGGGTTGAGAAAATCTTCGATCCGGCCAAGGTATCCAGAGTGTCGTCGATCCGTGGTAGCGGGTAGTTGTCCTTCTTCGTCACGTTGTTCAGCTGACGATAGTCCACTCAGAATCGAGTTGAGCCGTCCTTCTTTTTAACTAGAACAACTAGCGATGACCACGGACTACTAGAAGGCTCGATGACACTGCCTCTCTCCATGTCCTGGATTATCTTGTCCGCCTCCTTCTTCTTGGCCAAAGGTAGTCTTCTAGCTGTTTGGCGGATCGGTCGTGCTCCCTCTGTGTTGATGGTGTGCCGCACCACGTTAGTTCGGCCCTTTTCTCCAGTCCCGTTGTCGAAGATGTCGCCGTAATTCCTTATCAGCCCTCTCAATCGTTGTTTTTGTCTCTTATCCAGGTCTTTTGAAGAGGTGACAACTAACTTCTCCATCTTTCCGGTGAACTCAGAGATGGTCTTCTCAGTCTCACATACTTGTCGCACCACAGAGGAAATTGACGAGCAGAGCCCCAAAACTGTGTCCCTTGCCAAACTTACAAAGTGATAATTGACGTTCATCACTCTCACGGGCACAGTCTTTCCCACATGTACCAGGCTCTTTCCACATGCAATGCCTCATCCTACTTCAGAATCGTGTATTTTAGGCTCAAACATCACGATGCTTCCTTCTTTCATCTCCCCTTCCAGGCGAGCACACAATCATCTCGCTCGCAGGGGCCGGATTTTTGAAAACCGGGGAGTAGAACAGCCGAGAGAAGCCTACTAGTTCTAGCCTACTTTCTGTCGGCTGTTCTACTCCCCGGTTTTCAAAAATCCGGCCCCAGGAATTGAAGCATCCCCAGCCAGCAAAACACGAACTGTCTCTTCCTCTCTCCCATGCAGTATCACCTTCTCGTTGTTCTCTCTGTTCATGATGTCCATTCCAATTATGATTTTTTCCTCAATATCAGCAACCAGCATTGGATGTTGGAAGCTGCTAATTCCCAGAGTCACTGCTGCCTCCACGTCACCATGGATCCTAGCCAAGTCTCATGTTGCCGTCCGTAGTCGCCACTTTGTTGGTTTTATCATTGTCGGTGTTGTGACAATGTCGGGCCTGATGATAGTCTTCGTCGCACCTTTATCCAGCAGCATGGTGCGCTTCTCTCCATTGACCAAGCCATCCACAAACACGGTGTTCAGTTTGGGTCTTAAAGAGGCAACTATGGCGGTTTTTCTTGGGGCATACTGGCTACAGGTCGACGATTGCCCCTTCGCATCGACCCTCTTTAGTTTTTCGACGTCGAAGAAGGTGCCCATCTCTCCTGCTTGCATCGGCTACGAATGTGACCAAGCTCTCCACAGTTCCAGCATCGCAGCTCCCTTCATCACAGTTGCTTCGACGATGTCTTCTTTCAGGGGATCCTTCTCCTCCTGCCGATTCTCCTGGTCTCGAAGTCCATCCCAAAAGGCCTGAACTACAAGCCTCTCCATAACTTTCTCTGGCGTGGTTGGATATACAGGGTGTTTACGGTCTTGTGATTTTTTTTTCATGTTCTCTTCTACACGTTAAAAGAATATGATTAACGCTAAAACGCCTTAGCAAAAGTCAAATAATAATAATAATAATAATAATTATTAATAATTATAATAATAATAATAATAATTCATGGATACGTCGAGCGAGACTTTGCGTTCAACAACAGGGCGATAACTTCGAACAACTGCTGTAATAAAGCAGTTATTTTGCAATTTAGTGTCATCATTTTTGAAAATAAAATCGTACAAAAAATTCATTATCTCTCTTATTATTCAACTTTTGCTAAGGCGTTTTAGCGTTAATCATATTCTTTTAACGTGTAGAAAAAAACATTAAAGAAAAAATCACAAGACCGTAAACACCCTGTATAAGCCAGCCATGCTTGACTAGTACATCGTAGTCCTCCTGCTCCTGGGTGTTGAGCGTCTGCAGGATTTCTTTAGCTTCCCCACGAAGTGCCAGAGTCAATGCCAGGGCTTTTACCGGTCCAGTCCATCCATTTGCCCTTGCTATTGCCTCGAACTGGCGATGGTAATTGTTCCAGGACAGCTTGTCATCAAACTGTGGGGCTTTCATGTCGATTCTGACGGTATCAGCTTCCATCTTGGCACTCGCACCGTGGTTCCCGATGGTAACTTCCGGTTGTTGCATGATTACTGCCACTTGTCTTCTCACTTCGTCGATTTCAGAGCCTTTGCAGTCTCTCTGAGTTGTTTCTCCAGATTTCCGATTTCCTCTGCTACATGAGCCTTCAAACAGTTGTAGTTATCCACCAGTTGCCCCTTGATTTCTTCCATAGCTCTGGAAGAATCTACAAACCTCTCTTCCAATTAATCTTCCAACTTTCAAGAGTTCTCTTCCATAGCTCTAGAAGATTCTTCGAGCTTCTCTTCCATTTTCCTCGAATTTTCTTGAAGTTGATCCTTCAGCTCATCTTTCAAGTTTTTCGACAATTTCTCCACAGCGTTCGGATCAGGAATTTCAAATTGGAACGTTTCAGGATCCATGCCTTCCTCCATTAAAGCCTCACGAAGCCGTTGTTGTAGATCAGCTTTCTTCCCACTTGTATCCAAATCACGCTCCTCCAGCTCCCTCTTCAACTCGCTTACCTTCAGTCCGGTTAAAAACACTAGTTTCGTAGCCATTGCAGCGAATATTTATGTCCGTTTACAACACAAGAAATACCACTTTTGACACCAATTTAGCAAGTTTCCGCTATTGAAAACACTTGTCCAGTTTTAATGTATTTATTTAAAGTCACTACACACACGATTCACAACACCTTAAATATTTATATTCTACGATTTATATTTCACGACTTATTCAGAACTGAACTGTCTAACTAGAATGACGGATCTCATTATATACCCTCGCCAGGATTGAAAGAACATTCCAGAGATTTTTAGAAAAGCGAAGAGTATTCGACGCCATCTAGCCTCGCCAGAATGTACCAGAAGCCAATCGATTCGGCGCCTCCACCATTTACTGAACAATGTTTCGTCACAATAGGTACCTATACAGGGTGGTGCAACTAAGATGAGGTTGACGATTGTGGGAGAATGGTAAGGAATTTAGATATTTTTGTTATATATCAAAGTTAGTCAAAAAGGTAATATTTTAAAAATGTAGCTATAGTACAAGGTTTCCCAAAACGTTTATTGCAAACTGAACTTTTATTTTTTTGAATGGGCGATCAAAGTTGAAATAGGGTTCTAGGTGGGCCCTATTTAGACTATAAATAAAAAGTCTATGAGGTTGGACCATATAAGCGAAATAGAAAAAAGTATCGAAAAACCAAATGACTCATAAAGGATAACTTATCGTTGAGCACAATAATCACATACCTACACTTTGAATAAAAGCATTTGTCATTATACAGGGTGGTCAAGTTTTGCAAACACGACCTGGACACATTTTTTTCAAATGTAACACGCTGTATATTATATCTCAAAGGTATCCATCTTGAAGGTTACATCATATTTGCTTTTCAAAAACACCATACCTTTCTGATCAATAGTTTTAACGGAAATCACTCGCGAATACAAAGTTTCCTCATTTGTACTACAAATTATTACCTATTTTATGAAACTATAGGTTGCCATGCATGAGGCCATGACAACATCAAGAATTGAACAATAGATTGGGAAAATTATCAATTAAAAAGCCTCCCATTCCTTTTATTATAAGTTTTAGACCCAACAAAAACCTGCTTATATCAAAATGATCGAACGAGATAGGATATATAAATGATTAGAATTCTTACATAGGTACACGATATTCCATTCAAAAAAACTTATCAAAACTTTTTGGGACTATAGCTATATTTTTAAAACATATAGCCTTTTTGACTAATTATATCATACCAAAAAAAATATCCAAATTGTTCAAAACATTATGTTGGTAAATTGCCTACAAAAACAAAAGATTTGGAATTGAATCTTGCAAATATGCGTATTTTTCAATGTGAGAGTCAGTAATTGATTTTTGAGAAAAGAATCGTTAAAATTTATATAGGGTGTTTTCTACAGCAGGCCCAACTTAGCGAATTTAGAGACGAAGAAACTTAATTTTTTCAAATGGAACACCGCCCTGTGTTCTGTTATCTAGTTTTGTTAAGCACTCAAAACCCTGCAACTTTGCCCCTACAATACACGTCATAAAACGTATCGTTATCTCGCAATCTTTATTATTGCGCAATTATGTCAAAATAGTACCTAATTGTTAAAATAAAACAGAACAATGACTGAAACAAAAGAGGTTGAAGATCTTTATTCAAAATCGAGTTGGATATATCCACTATGGTATAATCGAAATGGAACAATTCTTATCATTAACAGAATCAACAAACAGTTTCGATGACTTTCTCCAAGTATGTATGAATACCATATCAATAAGATCATTTTTGAGAAAGTTCATTTTTGCAAAATTTTGAAATGTTATTTTCAATTTAAGTAATATGCAGCAACTACCTAACTACAACATGAATTTTGACGAGATTTCACTCAAAATATTAATACTTGGTGATGCTGGTTGTCATGGTAACTGAATCGCGCATTCTTCTGCCATTGCAAGGATCCATTAACGATTCATTCGAATTTGTCATCTCGAAAGCCAATTGAGGGGTACTATTTTGATATAATCCAAGATTGCAAGATAACGATACATTTTACGACATGTGTTCTAATCACATCAACCTTATAATCAACGATGAAACAATTGAAAGAATAATATCCAAATTTGAATACCTGGGAGCTACCCTCAATGAGAAGTGGGATTGTGATGAGGAGGTAAAAATACGAATCGGAACTGCAAAAACCACACGTATCTGATTATGAAGATTATACTTCTTCAGAGAACGCTACCGATTTGACTCCGACTACGAGTAATCAAATGTTATGTATGGCCCATCTTGTTTTACGGAGTGGAAACATGGTTGCTCTAGGTCAGAACACTGAGACGAATAGAAGCATTCGAAATGTGGACATCACGAAGAATTCTTCGGATTCCCTGGACAGACGTGTCAAATCGCTGAGAGCTGGGATGGAGAGAGAACTTCTGGATATCGTAAAACAACGAAAAACGTCTTATCTGGGCCACATACTAAGGGGCAGCCGATATTCTGTACCAATAAAGCTCATGGTCCAGGGAAAAACTGCAGGAAGACGCGGGCCGGGACGTAAAACAGCATTCCTGGCTACGCAATATCAGAGACTGGTGTGGGATACCGGATGCGGAGTCGATATTTCGGCACGCAGAGAACAATACATGCACTTGGCATTCAATAGTGGAGAGGGGCCCCCAACGTGCAGACCATGCATAAGGGACTAGAAGTAGAAGAAGTTCTAATGGCAAAGTTGCAGGGTTTTGAGTGCTTAACAAAACTTAATAACAGCACACAGGGTGTTCCATTTGAAAAAATTGAGTTTCTTCGTCTCTAAATTCGCTAAGTTGGGCCTTCTGTAGAAAACACCCTATATAAATTATAGCGATTTTTTTTTTAAAATCAATTACTTTGACTCTTATATTGAAAAATACGCATATTTGCAAGATTCAATTTCAAATCTTCTGACAGACAACACTGCACGTTCTGGCAAATAAAACCACTGTATCAAACGTAAAATATTACGCTGAATCCAAATCTCTAATCAAAAGTTGGGGTTGCCATTCAAAAAAGTGTATTTTTTGATGCCACGATTTCCTAGAAAACTCTGTATACACAGTAGTATTTTTAAATTGTGACCCTGCTGGAACCTTATAAGTTTTGTCTTGAAAATCTTTTCCTATCTCTTTTGACAAGGGAGAAAATGGACTTCCACACACTAATGCGCCACCCTGTATATGTTTCATAGGTTTCAAGGCTTTCATGTCCAAAAATAGGAGGAAACCTTTATATCAACAGTTGAAACTTGATAATACTATACTATATCAAAAATGCTTCGTTTTCGGGATACCTACAGGGTGTTGAAGATTATGAGATAACTGACAAACATTTTATAATAAAAGACCATCATAAAATGACGACTCGGAAAATTTTGATTCAATTTCCTTATACGTTTTATACAGGATGTTTTTTAAGTTGCGGTTTCTTTTTAACAGGTCTTGATAAAAAGAAGCAATAAATTTCGCAAATGACATTTTCTCGAAAACTCAAAAAGGAATAGACGGATAATGACATTCCGTGGGATGGGGCTACTTTGATCAAATTAAAAATTAATTTTTCAGTATCGCCTTTAGTTTACCGATTCGGTTCGTCAAAAAAATATTGAAATATCGGGTTTGCTTCTTCTTCCGAAAAACATTATGATATTGAAAAAACATTGAGTACTTTTTGAGTAAAAAAAAAAAGTTGTCAGTTATAAAGTTACACCTGAAGTGGGGTTACTTTGATCGAGTCATTATTTCACGTCATAATTTCAAAGAAACCTCATATAACGTCCAAATTTCTATTAAAAATGAAAAGAGAAGACATTTATTTACAAAAATTGTGTGAAAAAAAATAGTATTCTGGAACGTCGCTTTACTGGTATAAAAATACAAATAGCTTTCCACTTCTGAAGTTATTGCAACCATAAAAAGTGTTCCAAAATGAGAATTTCTATTAAACACTGGCATACCTCGTGCACGTTCCGGGTTGACTGAAGCTCACAAAAAACTGAAGCTGCTTCTAGTGTGCCTCCTTGTGCTTTATACAACTCGGGCGCGGCGGCGCGGTCGCAAAGGATTCAATTTTTTGGCGGTAATAAGTCGATGAGTGAAATGGCGAAGTTTCAATCAAAGTATCCCCCGGGTTCTAAAGTAGCCCCATCCCACGGTTCCTATTTTGCTGAATGATTTTCTCGTCGTAATACATGGTGTCTCAAAAAAGTCTTTACAAAATCCTACCACATGTTGCTAAGGTCAAAATAAACCGATTTAACGCAACTCACCTCAGACCGAAATGTCACCATTTCCAAGATACGGGGTAATCAAGTTTAAAATTAACATTTGAATTTTGTTATTATTTTGGACAGTTCTTGACATGTCGCTTTGAAAATTGGTATGCAAGGGTTTTGTTATGTGTGAAAATCGATTATGTAGTTCGTTTTACTGTGACCGCTAGAGGGCGCCCTACACTTTACATTTTGTGGTTTAAAATGTCCATAACTATTTTCTCAGTTATTTTGTTCAATCTTCCAATGAATAAAAGGATTCTCCAGACTATTCCAAGTAGATAAGGTAATCCCGTCAAAGTTCGTTCAAGTAAGCCGTTTTCGAGATATTTCCATTCAAAGAGTTCCATGCCACACCGAAGATAAGTATACCTATATGCCTAGTACCTTCCCCTCCGGTCGCAAAATTTCAATTTTTTGAGCTCAACAATCATATTACTTTCAGTGTTTAAAATCCAAGCGACGAGAAAATCAGTTAGTGAAATACCTACCTACATTACCTGACGGTCTAAAAAAGGAGAGATGTGTCTACATAAAGAAATCAAATAAGTCCCTGTGCGACAATTTTGAACAGTTTCTCAAGGCTTAACATTAATTTGTCTGATGATTTTGCATTTTCATTATCTTTGAGATTTACTTATTCACACTATTTCGTTAAAATTTCAGCTTCTACATCCATGATTTCCTTATTTAGCCACATTATGATTAAGTATAGTACTGTCTGTTCATGGCTTTCCTGCGGTTACATCATACTTTTTTGTCTCTCTCTTACACATTTAAAAAAAAATCACGTACGTCTGGACGAGGGTACGTCTTTTTGATCAATTTGACAAAATGTCACATGTGGAGCGATCAATCTACGACATACTGCCAAACGTGAAATCCTACTGTGACGTGACCGCAGGAAAGCCATGAACAAACAGCATAGAAATAGTAGTGTTATTTCTATGACAAACTGTCTCCTCAATGAATTTGTATTCAAAGTCTCGCTCATACCAAAAAATTGTAGGTGTTATCATATGATTGCCATTTGGCAAACGGAAATCTTTCAATTCCATTTCGAAGTGAAATTCAATGTAAGTCAGGCATATGGAGTACTGTAACTAGGAGACGAATCGCAATGCATTGAACATTGAACCAGAGACAATATTGAACTCCATAGGTATGGAGAAAGATTGAAAAAATTAACTGACAAAATATAGTTATGGACATTTTAAACCACAAAATGTAAAGTGTAGGTTACTCCCTCAGATTAATAATTAATCTGAGGATAACTCTTTTAGTTTGGTCCGACAGGACCAAGTGGCTGGGGATAGTGCGGTAGGACCAATGCTTGCTTCTCGCCCGTTTACACCGTCTTGCAACGTGTGACCTGAATGATTACGCGTCAAATGTCACAAACAAGGCGAAATTATTTATAAAAACAGTTCGTGACCTAACAACACATATGTAAGTACGCTCAGATTGCGTTGAGAAACTCAGAACCAACACAATTCACAAAAATAACAATCAACATAACCTCATAATTTTGATCCAGATCGAACCAAGTTTAGTTCGGTACACCAGCTGGCAAGTACCGAACCAAGAGCGAACCAGCTTAGTCCGCAACTGTTTACACCATTCGAACCAAATATTTGGTTCTGATATAGTTCGAATTTAGTACTTGGTCCGTGGACCAAGTTGTCGGTGTAAACCAACGATTATAAACTACACAGGATTGCTCACTTCCATTTAACCGTTGTTTGAGTAATACTATACTCAAACAACGATTTAACGTACGTTTGGCAGTTTTTGTGACGTCATCATTGGTTTGTTTATTTTCATTTAGCCGTCGAGTCGTGTGTCTTGTGTTGTGAATTTGTACAATAGTTTCTGCTTTTCCAAGTACTTTTATACTTTTAATGTAGTTTGAGTTGCCGAAAATATACAAATACATATTTTATTCGTTTCGTTGTGTTAACGATTGAGGGTGTGTAGCAATAATTCGATTTAACACAAGAAGGAGCATTTTGTTCACACGAAGGTAAATTAAATGGCCACTACTCTCTGAACAAACAGGCTTCTTGTTTAATAATAATTAACTCCAGTGGTAAACATTATTTTAGTTCATTATGCCGGGCAGAATATGTGCCGTTGCTGTGTGCAAAAACAATCAATTAGCTCTCAAAAGCAAGGCTCAAGCATAGTATTCCATTCTTTTCCAAAAGGCAAGGATTTAGTGTCTTCTAAAATGCAGACAGTTTGCTCCGACCATTTTACAGTTAGTGACTATGAAAGAGATTTACAGCATGAGTTATTGAGTAAGTACCTATATTACAACAAACTTCAAAGTTACAAATCAAAATTGATTTTTTTATATGGAAATTAGGTAACGAGCTTTCTAAAATTGCAATTTCCATATGGGAAGAGTTTGAGCGACATCATTTAAATATAATTAAGTACAGGGTGTTCACAGATAAATGGACCCTCCTATTAACTGTGTTTCATTCTGATTTTATTTTTTAGTTTTAGATCGTTTGTTAACAATAATAAAGCGTGACTAAATAATCGATTCTAATTAAAAATACTCCTACAGGTACCTATATTATTTAAATGAAAATCGTCCATTTTCTCTAAGAGGGCCTTTTCTTAATTTGGATAATTAAAAACTCAACGTCTTTGGGCCTCAATATTATAATTAAAGAAATTACGTGACTCGTGTTCCGCCACCATCATCAGACCTAAGATAAAACACTAACTAATTACACGAATAAATATAAACATTTCACACTAAATTACCTTACGTAACATCTTGTGACAGCCGACTTAAGGTAATTTAGTGTGAAATGTTTATATTTTTTCGTGTAATTAGTTAGTGCATGTTTTATCATAGGTCTGATGATGCCATATAGTTGCGAAACACGTGTCACGTAATTTCTTTAATTATAATTTTTAGGCCCAAAGACGTTGAGTTTTTAATTATCCACCTATATTATTTGTTCTGATGCTAATTGTGTATTTTTGTCACTAAATAAATTAATGGATAAATCTTTCAGTATGCCAATGCATATGCCTAAGCCAGTTGGAATAATTAGGTACCTATATATTGTATATATTTTTTCTAATTTTGTAATTTAATTTATTATAAATATAAAATTATTTGTTTTCGTTGTCTTCATCAATATAAAGACAATTTTTTTAAATGTACAACACCTAAATTTTGCTTGAAATCTAATTTGTATAAAGAAAATACCATATAAAGCATACGCGCCCTTTCTGTCAGCATCAGTGGAAGATTAGATGTAGATTCGAAAGGGTGTTGGATTGTGGACTTGCCACAAATCCAGTGCACTTCGACCTCCTGGGTCTATTGTACCACCGACTTTTCTGCTAAATTCGGTCTTAGTGATGATTTATGCATCACTTAGTCTACTCTGTACACCTTTTCGATTGTTCAGCAATGAATAATGCTATCAATCTAGTCGAGTCCACCCACTATTTTCGAAAGGATTAATGTCGACCAGAAAAGACAGGTATAAACAAATATAGAACGTATTTTACTAGAAACAATTAATATCGAAAGGATATATTCCGCGCGGATTTTGCACGAACCGGAAAATTATCGAAAAGTGGAGGGGAATGTTTTGTGATGGAATGTTTGGAATGTCTAAGCTGCCTAACATGGTTGCCATAAAAGCATGTCTCTACACTAAAGTTCAGAGGAGAAATTTTGATCCGGCGACGTTTGGCTGACGCAGAGTGTCGCAAGACTCAAGAACCGCTGTCGCTGGACTGATTTTTATGATTTTTGAATAATGGATTTGTCTCTTCCTCGAAAGGTAGAATAACTATTGAAGCATCGGAAAAATTTCATAACAAGACAAAATTATGGGAAAATTCATTTAAAACGACATTATTGACTATAAGGCGGAATGAAATACGCTGGGTCAGCTAGTTAATATTTAAGAATTTCTGAGTGCATGATCAATAAATTAACTTTATCCGACGAAGGTATTATTTAACAAACGGTTTGCCGTATGAAATTTACATCTGAAGTACAAACAATATTTTGTTGTATGACTGAAATTGATGACCAAGCATTTTTTGTACTATTTTTGTTTCTTCATTTTCAAGATTCTTTTGCTGATGTCACTGTCAAGCGGCTCTAGTCAAATGTATTTATTATTTTTTTGTTATTGTTATTCATAGTTGGAAACTACATATTTGCCATATATCTGTGATTATTGGTCAATATCCAATTTATTTGTCTCAAATTCACCAATCATATGACGATTCCGACTGGCCCAAGTTCTTAACTCGCACACTCTGTGGTCGTACATTTGGTTCGCTCCAGAGTATCACGCACAACCTAGGAGTCAGTGCAAAATTTTCAACGAGAAATAGCAAAGTAGTACTGCGCCGAAAGTGAATTGACTTTTTTGTCAAATTCGACAGGTGGGCTATGAACTCAGTAGTTCTTTATAGCTTTTCTCCACTGTATCGGTTTCCTTTTTGTCAACAACGTTGAGTGCAATATAACTACATTAGCCTAGTTTACATCGATAACTCGTTTAGTTCGGTCCGATAGGACCAAGCTGGTGGGGATAGTACGGTGGGACCAATGCTTGCTTCCTGTCCGTTTACACCGTCTTGCAACGCGTGAACTAAATGTGTACGCCCGCAATTCGTCAAATGTCAAAAACAAGTCGAAATTATTCATCAACACAATTTGCAACCAAAAAAAACATGAGTAAGTACGCTCAGATTGCCTTAGAAACTCAGAACCAACACAATTCACAATAATAACCTCAAAATTTTGATCCAGATGGAACCAAATTTAGTTCGGTACACTTGCTGGCGAGTACCGAACCAAGAGCGGACCAGCTTAGTCCGCAACTGTTTACACTATTCGAACCAAATATTTGGTTCGGATATAGTCCGAATTTGGTACTTGGTCCGCGGACCAAGTTGTCGGAATAAGCTAGGCTATTATTTGTCAACCGTCTGATGAAACTTATTAACTCATTAGAAACTCTGATAAAGTCACCTATTCTTCCATGATACTAAAACACAAAAGATAAACTCACTAGTCGAACGAGTTTCGAACTGAACTGCGCATCAAGCAATCCGGTGACCCAATGAGCAATTTGCACATTTTTTTGAAATATGATAAAAAGAAAGGATTAGTAAGTACTGATGCCATTGATGTTTAAAAAATCAACCTACGACCCCTAATTATGTAGTAATCACCGATTAAAGAGCGCCAATGAACATCCACTACGTCACAGAATACACTATCTATCTCCGTCTGACGTATTGACTGAGATGACTCTCTCTCTCTCTCTCTCGGGTGGATAATATAGCCCCACCCCTTTTGCGATCATGCATTGAAAATCGCGTCTTCTTTTTCATTTATTAAGTATATTTTTGGGTATTTCGGACAATTTTTTCGCCGGTGACTTTCAAATAATACGTATATAAAATTTCAAGTCATTTAAAAATGTATGCAAATAGGCCCCTTGCACGTATTTTTTTTATTGCATCTAAATGATCAATTGGACTTGAAAAGTATTCTTCGAATTCTTTTTTTGCATACGAAAAATATTAACGTCGCAATAAATAACTTAAGTTCAAACTGGCAAAATACCCGCGAAAACGGCGAGTGACGCCTAGGTTGCGTTCCGGGTTAGAGTGGGAGGTTTTTTCATCAGCGGATTGCTGACGTCTGGTGAGTCGTCCAGGGCCGGATTTTTCCTTGTACAGTTTTTGTGCATTATGTTTTTCTTGGAAACTAGTTATTATTATTGGTATGTGTTTTGTGGTTTGTGTTTGATTTTGAGTCGAGTTTTATAATGGTTTTTCATTATTGTATCGTGCCAGATTGTGAAAATACAATAATTGAATAAAAAGAAAATTAATTCAATTTGTTTATGCGAACTTTTTTTTTCGTTTTATTTTCTCTTTGCATCTATTTTTGAAGCGAGACGTCTTTTGCGGCGTTCTGATATTTTGTCGGCAATGGGGAGTGAACTGCAAAATATGAAACGCAAATGTAACGAGTAACGGTAACGCTTTCAGAGAGCATAGTTTGTTATTTTTCAGAGGATTTTGTTCAAATTAGGTATGTATATAGGTTCTAGTTTCGAATTTGATCTAGAAATGTAACAAAAATAACTTTGTGAGGTTATGTTTACATGGTTTTGCTATTTTCCAAAGGATTTTGTTTATATTGGGTATAGGTTCTATTTGGGATTTGATCAAAAAATGTCTACAAAAATTACATAGTCAGGTTATGTTTGCATAGTCTTGTTATTTTCCAAAGGATTTTGATCAAATTAGGTATGTATAGGTTCTATTTGGGATCTGATTAAGGAATTTAAAAAAAATACATAGGTAGTCAAGTTATGTTTGCATAGTTTTATATTTGTCAAAGGATTTTGTCCAAATCAGGTATGTAGGCTCTATTTGGGATTTGATCAAAAAATTAAAAAGAAAATAACTTGATGAGGTTATGTTTACATAGTTTTGTTATTTTCCAGAGAATTTTAATCAAATTAGGAATTAGGTATGTAGGTTCTATTCGAGATCTGATTAAGGAATTTAAAAAAATACATAGGTAGTTAGGTTATGTTTGCATAGTTTTATATTTGTCAAAGGATCTTGTCCAAATTAGGTATGTAGGCTCTATTTGGGATTTGATCAAAAAAATAAAAAGAAAATAACTTAGTGAGGTTATGTTTACATAGTTTTGTTATTTTCCAAAGGATTTTATTCAAATTAGTTATGTAGGTTCTATTTGGGATCTGATTAAGGAATTAAAAAAAATATATAGGTAGTTAGGTTATGTTTGCATAGTTTTGTTATTTTCCAAAGGATTATGTTCAAATCAGGTATATAGGTTCTATTTGGAATTTGATCAAAAAAATTGAAAGAATATTTAATAGTGGAGGAAGAAGTTTCACTTCTGCCACGTGTACGATGCTGCACATCATTTTTTCCTTTTTGTATTTAGAATTAAGATTATTCAACTATTGATGTGTAAATGACCCTGCTCTTGAGTCTGTTTTTCTTTTAAATAAAGAAACTCTTTTTCTTCTTCTTTTTATAAAAAAATATAACTTACCTTTATTTTGAAGCGGACGTCAAAATCGAAATGCAAAAGTTTGATGTGCGTGGCGTGATTTACAGATTATTGGTTACAGATAACGGACAATCTCTATTTTATTCATTTGACAAGATTGATATTGGGTGTAAAATTCAGTCAAGTCAATGAAAAAAAATAATTCACTTATTTTTCTCCAATATAGGTTATTTTGCCTTAATTCATTGTTTCACAGATATCGGCGTTTCAAGTGATAACTGATAACAATGCGACATTCTCATCTGTCACTACTGGTTGAGAAATGCAGACCGTTCTCATATATTGGGGATTGAAATATTTTTCAACTTCAATTGAAACGGAAATTATAAATATTCATGTGAATAGTACTTCGTATCCTTGATGATTTAATTAATAAAACAAAATATTTGAGGACTTCTACATTTCTCAAGACAGTAGTGACAGCTGCTGAGAATGTCAAAACGTCAATTGAGTGTCATTTTGGAAAATAATACTGGCCCAAAATTTAAAAATTGGAACGAAACAGCGACCTCAAAGGTTCCTTCAGGGTGTAATAAGGATGTGAAGACCTTTAAAATGAGGTATCACTCGACTCCCCTTTCCTTTGAAATCCCTGTATATCATTGGTTTCGATATCACAATAAAAACTTGGCAGGTAGCACTACAACATATTCTTTGGTTCACTTCGATAAGATATTAAATATGACGAGCAAGACAGGTTTAAAACGTGGACAAGATAAATTGACCACACTGTACCATGTACACTAGGTTCCCTTTAGTTGAGAATGTGTTTTGACTTTTGACACACAGCACAATTATTATTATATTTATCATCCATCTTATTTTGCGAAATTTTATCCCTAAGGGGGTGAAAAGGGTGGGGGTAGGAAAAATCATATATTGATGAAAAATTATGTATTTTTGGTCACATCAACTTGAAACTTCATATAAATAATCGTGAATGAAATTGATTAAACACATGTTTCGTTATTTTTTGAAATTCAACCCCTAAGGAGGTCAAAGTCGGGCTCAAAGGAGATGAGGTGAGAAAAATCATTAATTGATAAAAGATTATGTATTTTTGGTGACATCATCTTGAAACGTCGTATAAATAATCTCAAATGAAAGTAATTAGATATTTGTTACGTTATTTTGCGAAATTCTGCCCCTAAGGGGGTCAAATGCCGACTAAAAGGAGTGAGTGGAAAAAATCGTTAATTGATGAAAGATTATGTATTATTGTTAACATCATGTTGAAACTTCATATTAGCAATCTTGAATGAAATTGATTGAACACATGTATCGTTGTTTTTTAAAATTCAACCACTAGGGGGGACAAAGTCGGGCTCAAAGGAGATGGGGTGGAAAACAACATTTGTTATTGACCTCGTATTTCAGAACAAATTCGAGGGCAAGGTAAAATAACGTATTTTTGGTCACATCCTCATTGGGGTGGGTGAAAGAGGTGTGGAAAATCATACATGAATAAAAAAATGTATTTTTGGTCACATCGACTTCAAACTTCATATTAATAATCTTGCATGAAATCAATGAAACACGTGTTTCGTCATTTTTCAAAATTCAACCCTCAAGAGGGTAAACGGGGTGAGGGTGTGAAAAATCATAAAAAAAAATGTATTTTTGGTCACATCGACCTGAAACTTTATTATGATGATCTTGGATAAAATTAATAAAACACGTGTTTCGTCTTTCGTCGTTTTCCAAGTTTATGAGTGTAGCTTTCAACGTTATTCGATAACATTCAAAGAATTGCGGGCGAAGCCGTGGAGAGTACTGCTAGTAGTGTATAAATGTGCTAGAAAGTATATAATAGTATATAATAAGTGTGATAGCTCGCGTAGGTATAACCACACGGAAGTGAAATTTGTCATCGCTGGAGTGCGGTAATAACCTAAATACCATACACGAATCATATACAGTATTTCATCTACAATCGTGCGGTGACAAAATATCCAATAGCTATTTACCTAACAAGTGTGGAAAAATAGTTTTTCCGCACGAGTCTGCCGTTCACCGACCGACGCGTAGCGGAGTTCGGTGAAGCAGCCGAGGGCGGAAAAACATTTTCCGCAAGTGTTAGGTACAATAGTTTTTCTACAGACGTGCGGAAATAAGGATATAATTCGTAATTTAAAAGTTTCTGATGCAACTAATGACAAATAAATGATAATGAATGTCGAAATGTGTAACCAAGCGACCATAGTTACCTGGAAACGTGGTTGCTGTTTGCTTATGGTATTGTCAATTTTTCCGCACTGGTGCGGGAAATCTGATTTTCCACACGGATATCGGTGCGGAAAATTGAATTTTCCGCACGGCTGTAGGAAAAAGAAGTTTACAATAAATAAAAATAGGTCTCTGACATTTTGCCGTCCTCGACAGAATTAACGAGTGAACGTTGGTATAGTAACATAATAAAATTATAGCACGCTGCTTACAGCAACATGCGCTAATACAATTTTTACAGCACGACGAGCGGTAATATGCATAGATAAAAAATGTAATATGGTACAACACGCAGAATCGTGCGCTATATATTAGTTATCGCACGGTTGTAGATAGAAGCTGTTTTCAAAACGTCATGAAAGTATTAAAATAATGAAAAGTGATAAGTTTTTTTAGTTTTTTTGGAGCTCATATCATGTCAAACAGAAAAATAACTTCGTAAAATGAACAAAATGAATGTTCTTATGAAATTTGGTATCCATATAGTAGGGGTGCGAACATAAGTAGCGAATCCACTCTGGATACTTTTGTTTCGCAACAATGTATCACATCATAAAGGCAGCGCGTGATTTCTGTCTAGATTTCCAATATGCTACGTTGGTGCGCAATAAAAAAAATCGTGAACACCGATACACACGGTTTTTGTTTGTTGCCTACATGTTTCGAGAGAAACGAAACGTACCTATTTGTTTTGCTGTACCGATGATGTTGTGGTGCAACAAGAACAAATTGAAAATGAAGACGTGGTCAGGAGATGAATCTTTAAAATTATCAGCTGGCTAAGTATACGAAGTGAGACCTACTTATATCGTGAGATGAAAAAAGTTCAAAGAGTGTGCACGATGAGCGCTCTAATCGAGACTAGAGTAAATTTTAAACCGGCGAGAAAAAAGAGGAAGAGTGGAGTTGACTTGATTGTTGGTTTTATTTTCATGGATAGAAATAGGTTGGTGCAATCGGCCGTAGGGATCCTAGAAGAAAAATGACAACAGTGTCGATATGTCATGTAGAATCCAATTGACTCAATTGTCCTCGTGTCCAGTGTCATGCGTAACATAACCTCACACTTTTATGTCACTCTTCTTAATAGAAAACAATAGAGAAGATAAACAATAAACAATGGTCAAGTTGATTAAGTTAATCTAGCTAGTTACCCAGTTACCTATGATGGTAAAAGATTTAATACATGATACCTACATGAAATAAAGCATTGATGGTGGGTACGGTTGCCATGGTTATTTTATTTAGTTTTTACAAAATATTTTCGAAAATTCTACCCACATTCTATCGTTATTAGGTGTTCATGCAAACGTTGCATCTTTTCAAAACTGAATTAGGTAGGTGGTTGCTTTTCTTAGAGATTGCCCATTGATTCTATTGTAGAATAAGTTTTTTTTTGTTCATAGACGAGGTCGATGCCCGCAAATGTTGCAATAATTAAATGGGGTGCAGACATTCTATATTATGCATTTTGTCCTTTGTCGAAAATACAAACAGTTTGTTTAACAGTGTTTTTAAATATTCAAGGACAAGATCAATACTGGAATTTTTTCATGTAGGTGAAACATGCATGTTTTTTCATCCATTTTTTCTGAACATAACAATTTTTTGGTTAATCTTTGGCTGTTTTTCTTTATTTGTCAGCAAAATCCAAAAATGGACATAATGCATTTGAAATTCTGCTCCTCAAGTAGTATATTATTTAATTTTCGAAATCGATTCTAATTCCAACAAAGTACATTTCCTCGATATTGTGTGATATAGCAATATTATTTAGTTCCAACGAACGGAATAAAGTGCTGACAAGGAAGAATTGAAGTCAATGTAGAAAATCATAATCTCGGGAGTCAGTTGAGAACCCGGGTGTCGGAAGGTCGCCCTAAAACTGTGGGCATTCGAGTGTGAGAAAATGTGCCAATTGAAGATAGTTATGTAAAAACAATAATTATTTATATTCTTCAGGAAACCGCAATTGATTGTTTAGGCCCAAATCAATGTTTTGATCATTTTTTATATTGTCATTCATTTAATGTTCTTTGATTTTTGCTTCATGATATCAATAGAAAGTCAACGTTAACAAGTATTTCTTTTATCACCTCGATCCCAAATCGCACTTCCCCCGGTGTGACAATATCTAAACAAGCTGAATATGCATGCTGACAAGGCACTGCCCTCACACGGGTCAAGAACCATACAGAATATTATTGACACCGATACCTATAACATCATCTAGAGATGGGAAGTATAAAGTATATCGTCGTATTCGTCGTCCCTTGGCTATCGTACTGTGGTCAATATACGATATTTCGGCTTGATGGCTTTCCTTTCTAATCAACCCAGGCTTAATCGAAGATCAGTAAGCCTCATCCAACTTCATACATTACAATGGTTTTGTTCCATAGATAACTAGATCAAGATCAACTACGTTGAGATAAAACATAAATCAGAAAAAAATGCCCATGAAAACTTTGTTTTTAAAAATAACCCTATTATACGATATATCGTTAGAATCGTCATAAAATTCTCTATTAAATAAGGATAAAATTGGCATCCATTTTTTCCGATTTTCTTCAGTTTGCAGTAAAAAAATCGATTTAATTTTTCATGCAAGTTCCCCATTGTCTATGAACCTTCTTTAAATTTATAAAAAGAATAAAATTTTCCTGGAAATGTATTGGCTTGGAAGTGTTTATCGAAAACTGAAATAAGTCGAGAATGTCGAGGTTTTTAGGACACCAGATAAGTGCATAGTGTCCCAAGAACCTCGAAATTCTTCGACTTCGGCGACACGCTCACACTGTGGAATTATTACCAATTCGGTTTGAACGTGCCGTTCGGCAGTATTTTCGCTGATCCTTAATGAGTTGGATTATGACAGTAAATCACTTGATTGGGTAACACTGGACCACTGCGCTGTTCCGAAAAATTTCGGGAAGTCTTCTTTTCCGTCGGTCTGCAGTGTCCTCAGATTGACTGTTTGGTCTGGGCTGCAACAATGGTTATGTCATGCCGACCGGACTGTTTCCGCATAATGTAGATACACCTTGAAGGCTTTTGATGCAGGCGTTACAAAAAAAAACTTACTGCCTTCCGTAAACTATTTATTTTATTTTCTTTATTTATTCAAGTGTTTTTAATTCCAACAAAAACAATTCGTATATACCTAATTATTATCAACGTAACAAGGTGGCAGCTACAATAACTTATATAACTAGGTACTCATCACAAAAAATGATTATATTAACATAATGAAACTTTTTATTAAGTAAGAACCAAGCAGTAGGGAGCATATTCTGGATAAATTTCAGACCCAACCAGGAATTCTACACGTTTGAACATTCAGGAGAGGGGACAGGGTAGGTATTGCAATAGGTAATTGCTCACACTATTATTATTCATAATTTTATAGACAGATTATTCCTTCCCTTATTTAATTCATGATACACCAAAGTACATATATACTACATCAGAACTATCTAATTATATGCTGATGACACTTAAATTTATACATACTTCAGCCCGCAAAATTTCGATCATTTGCTTAAGACTTCACAATTATCAAAACCTTTTGAGTACTTCAATAGGTGACAAATAAAAATTAATATAAGCAAAACGGAGGTTATTTTAGTTACAGACAAAATTAGACTGAAACACCTCCCTAACTTGAAATTAACAATTCGAAACCAAAATATTGAGGTGTCATTACTAATCATAGATTACCCTGTAGACTCAACGAAGGAATTTGGGATATAGATAAGTTTGCCTAGATCGCCTTATTTTGGGTTGAGGAATTTGTGGTTAATGTTGTACAGACATTTCAGGGACACCCTGTCTAGAAAAAACAAAAATAAAACTTCAACACCCTGTAGCTCGTTTGTAATAAAGCATTTTCAGACATAGGTATGTTTATAGGAAATTTTCTTCTTATTTTTAAGCAGGATCACAGTGTAAAAATAGAATCTCCAAGATTGGTTTTAAAAGTCTTAAATTCTAATAATGAAAAATTGGTTCTTCTGCCCAAACATAATTTTATGGGTAATAGAATTATTGTAGGTACCTTGAGGCTTTGAGGCTTGTTGTAAAAGCGTTTTTGCCATTTGCAGTTCAGCATATGTCATTGTGTCTTCCAGCAAGTTATAATTTATATGGATACAACCTTCCATAAAACTGACAAATCAATTTGTGAGGGTATATTCCATGGTATATTCTTTGAATCCTAATTATTGTGTAGTGTTCCACCTACTTTTTCAGTTTTCTTATGATTTGTCTGACACGCTGTAAATTTTATTTATTAAATTAATGAAGGCACTAGAGTTCAATACTTACGTCTGTAATCGCTGTTGTTGCTACATAAAGTATTTTTCATGTAATCACTCGTTTTTCTGCTTCTACATATTGCTATTGCATAATCACACTCAATGTTTAAATTATTTTTCCACAATAATTCATACTATTGCAGGTACCCCTACTACCTGGAAATTAAAAAGTTAGAGTAGTTCAACATTAATTGCGAGTTTATAGAACTTTATATGAGTTTCAGTCAATTCATGAGTTCAACAGATTGAATATTGAAATTATTGAATGTAAACCTTGCTACGTTGAATAAAAATGATATTATTTGTAAATAATAATAAGTAAGGTTAACAATGTTTA
This sequence comes from Orchestes rusci, assembly GCA_958502075.1. NCBI lineage: Eukaryota > Metazoa > Arthropoda > Insecta > Coleoptera > Curculionidae > Orchestes > Orchestes rusci. The sequence goes on along the minus strand of OY293304.1, from coordinate 32,357,010 downwards.
CATTCAAATTAATTTCGAAGTGGAACTGTCAAATTTTCACTTGCCAAATGAGAATCGTATGGTACCATCTACAAAATTATGTTCAAAGTAACGCTTACGCCAAATACATTGTAGATGGTACCATGTGATTCCCATTTGGCAAGCAAAAATTTGACAGTTCCACTTCGAAATTAAATTGAATCTAAACCCAGGTATAAAGCAGATTTGATCCTACAGACGTCATGGCAACACTGCCTACATTTCTGGCTGCGAGTCTGCGCGTTGAACACTAAACAACATTTTCGACAATCCAGCTTTTCGATAATTTTCCGATCGAAATACTTTTGTTCGACACAAAACCTTTCCTTTAAAATTCTGAGCGATATTTATCCATTCGAGTTTTGTAGATCTGTGTTTTTCCGTTCGATAAATTTGGCATTCGGTTTTCGTGTGGGTTCCCATCTAGTCAGGTATGTAGACGGCGAACCGCCTGTCCTGTGAGTGGAGTTCCCAAGCGGTCACCCATCCAATTACTACCCACGCCCGACGTTGCTTCACTTCGATGATCGAACGGAAACCTTACTTTGAAATTCATTTATTCACTTTCATAATATATACAGGTTCAAGTGGTTACATATATGTTCTTAACTAGATATTTTATGTATAATAACTAAAACGTATATAATACAAAAAAAACAAATAGCCGGCGAGGCGAAACCTTCACCAGAACAGTAGGAACCAGAATAAACTGGGGGTAGTTGGTCACCCTTCCTACTACATAACCACTTTTCCCTTTAACCACAATCAATCCACACCTCTCCTACATAAGATAATGTTTTTAGGTGTCTGTCAGAGGGCAATGGTCAACGAGTTGACTTTTGAAAATGTTTTAAAAAGCGTGATGTCCTGAAATTAATGCTTATTGTCCCATTTGCGAGGAAAACCAAGTGAAAAACCTCGCTTTAGATAATGTGAACGGAAACCGGTGTTACAACGTGGCTGGCAGTCGCCCCAGCATCAGTGGTGACGTCACAGCGAGCTTGACTTTGCCAGACAGATTCGGCAAACTGAGCAATCCTGTGTAGTTTATAATCGTTGGGTGTAAACGTTGTTTGAGTATTTCTAGTTGGGCAACCCATATGTTAGACAGCGACGTTACAGCGATCATATAGAAAGAGACAAAAATAGTCCATGAGCTAGCGACTCTCCAGTTGTTTTAATAAAAATCATGTTTCACAAAGAAGATTTCTTTATTCTTGCATTGCAGCCACGCGTATTGGATGCCAGATGGCGAAATACTCGATTACCGTTCTGCAGAAAGGATAAAAACTATCGATACATATTTTGACGCATAGGTACCGACATCGATTGATAAAGAAATAACGATATTATTTTTTTAACTTCGGAAATGTTTACATAATACATTATTCAATAAGCGAATAAGCCCCTGAACGCGTTTAGGTATGTTTATTTCAAAATTATTGCTCATAAAACTCTGCCAAAATGCAAAATGAAACAAAGATTTGGCACCTAGGTAGGTTTCTGCATGGATATTTTAATTTCCATCATATTCCATACCTATTCGATCAACCAGGTAGCAGGTAGTGGAACTATACGCCGGAGTATACGGGCGTTGTTTGGATGAGATGACTGTAGAAAATTTTCCATCGTCAATTCTTTCAAAAGACATCTGCCACCCTTAACTTAGAGATGATATAGGTACCTACGTATATACCTAAACCTACATTACCTACCTACCTTTAGGAGGTACCTAGATAATATACCGGGATTCACAAAGTCGACGAGTAAACGTGAACCATTGGTTACCCACCTACCTCTTGGAAACAGCAATACAGCCAAGTCATGCAGGTTTAAAACATGGCAAAGTAACACGTTTTGGGGCTCAATAAAATGTCAAGAAATTCATAGAATTCTTCCAAATACTTTCGGAGATATTCGGAAAAAATCAAAATTTCTTTCCAAGGTATTACCTTACCAACCTATTTCATTTCAATACCATTTATTCTCGAGAAAAATGACGTCATCAAATTTATTATTCGGCGTTTCGTCTGAGCGTTGTTTGAGAACAACGGTCTGAGCAAAGCAACATTCATATCAATTTGTTTTTTTTTTAATAGTGGATCAATCACGTTCTACGTCTACTCTAATGTTAATTCTTATACAAGCATTTGACACACATTTATGATGTGAAGATGTGAAATTTTTCATTTGGAAATATTTTTCTGAATAAACTTGAAAATCATTTTACAGAATGTTGTTTTTTTCCGGACATCTTCAGCCATTTTTGAAGAAAATGAAAAATGGTCCATTTTTCCCGAGCTCAAAATTTTATAGCTACACTACCTACCTATTCTTTCATGATTATGCATGATTACCTATACTTCTTTGAAAAGTATAAAATTATTGTTCCTCTTTCGAATGGTGCTATATCAATCCAAACCTACACAGAAAAATGTCGAAATTTTAGGCCATTTTTGGAACGTATTGAAAGGGCACCGAACAACTTTTTGAAAAAAAAATGCCAGAACACACGCAAAAAGATAAATGGATTGAAGTTTTTCATATGGACCATTAGGTATTTCTTTGACCTTGTGCAGAATCAAAGTTTTATCAGATCTACTTTTGTCGGTTAGTGGAACCTGAAAAAAACATACAGCTTTGTTACGTTTATACAGGGTGGACCAGAACTAATGGGACATTCCTCACACAAAAATATTGCGATGGACCTCAACTTGTCAAATCCGAAAGTTGATATTAACAGAAATACAGGTTGCCAAAGTTGAATTTAATTTTTGATTTTTTCAAATGACTTTTGAAAAAATCATGTTATTTTGATGAAATTTCATATATGGGGGTTGTTTGACATTCAAAATTCATATCTGGCCTTGGTATGGGTCTTACATGTAGGGGGCACCACTTACACATCTTTCCACTCATTGAAATAGATATAGCTTTTTTGTGCGCACTCGAACATTTTTTTGAATTAAAAAATTCATTTTTTTGTCATTTCTACGTAAAAAAGGTACACTTTGTGAAAGTCGATGTGAGTGACCATTTTCAAGATATTTGCCCTTGAAGCTATGCAATGTTGTTTCTAATGGAAAATTTTGAAAATTAACATAGGGGCCATCGAAAATGCCGTTGTCACTGAAATTTTGACAAGCATCTCGATGTTCAATGTTTGTAATGAGAAAAACAAAAAAAAAATAAGAATATTTTCAAATGAATTAATTTTTTTTTGTAAAAAAATTATAAAATTAGATTAATTTTTTTAAGTCAAGAAATATTGAGCATTCAAGCTAATGTCAGAATTAACATGATAACGCCGTTTTCAAAGCCTCCTGTTTTCCATTTAATACCACATTGCATGGATTACTTCAACTTCAAATATCTTGAAAAAGGTTACTCCTAGGCACTTCTACAAAGTAACCCTTTTTCATGTTGACATGATGGAAGAATTATTTTTTCAATTTTTAAAAAATGTACGAGTGCGTACAAAAAAGTTCTGACTATTTGAATGAGTGAAGGTGTGTAAGTGGCGCCCCCTACAAGTAAGAGCAATTCCGTGCTCAGATTTGAATTTTGCATGTCAAACAACCCCTATATAACGAAATTTCATCAAAATAACATAATTATTTAAAAAGTATTTGAAAAAATCAAATATCAAAATTAAACTTTGACCCTGTGTCTCTGTTTATATCAACTTTCGGATTTGACAAGTTGAGGTCTATCGCAATATCGCTATCGCTTTTTTTATCCTCTTTCGTGCCCATGGCGATTTTTTTACATTCCTTGAATATTAATGTTCTAATTAACAATTCTAAAATGAAATCTCTGTGTTCTTTACACTCGTTTCCAACAAACCAATCAGGTAAAACTGTTTGGATCTTTTTTTATATGTTTCTCTATTCTTTTTCCAAAACATTTTTTAACACAGTCTTTAGTAAAATGCTTTGAAAAACACGCCATGCTAATTTCTGCAAATGATTTTAATGATGGTGAAGGGACCTTTAGGTGGCTAACAGAAGACTTTTAAATATAATAATCTTTAAAAAAAATCAAACACTCATTATTATCTAAATCTACGTTTAAATCAGCTTGCAGAAATTCTTTACATAGGTCGCATTTGTATTTATCTATCAACTTTTTCAATAAATATCCAGCAAAATACACTACTGCGTTTTTTTCTAAACTCACTTCTGATTCGTTGCTCTTCAAAATTTGCGAGTCTTCCGAGGATGTAGAGGAGAATGATTTTGTAGGAGATTCAAAAAACACTTCGTCATCAATCCGATCTAACATAACATCTTCATCTTCTTCACAATTTGATTGGGGGGGCTTAATCAAGTTGATCGTGGCGCTCATCTTAAACGCAGCTTTGAATGTCCTTGCGGTAGGATTCCGGTTATAGCCTCCACCCTGTCGATATATGGAAAACTGATTTTCCAGTGGGTCTTCATTCAGCCTTCGAGTCAGCAAAAACTTAAACCCTTCTGGTATGCTATCATTTAAAATCAAGTTAACATCAGCATTGATTGTTTGTAAAATGCCTTGAAAGCAATTGACATTCATTTTTTGAAAATTATTTGGCTTCAAATATTTTTGCGTTAACTTATTAACTGATTTTCCTGTCTTACTCTCATTCTCCAATTTTAAAAGATGGTTCACGACGTCTAAGGATACCATTTTATCATTATATTTGAAGTATCCATTCAACAAATTATTTCTGATTGATTTGAATAAGTGTGGTACATCAAATAGGGCATAATATTTCGTTTGATTTACAACAAAAAATGGATTTGAAACTGTTAAACCCAATAATTTATACAGTTTTTGATTGGTGGAAGACTGGTCACAGACTGTTATTGCAATTGGTTTTAGGGAAATATCCTCAAGTTTGATTAACGCTGTTTCAATTATTCTTTTTGAATTATCGGCATGAATAGGCTTTTCCGAAAAAAAGTAAGCTAATGGTAGCTTCCAGTAAGCATACACCTCTGAGCATCAAAACTAGAACCTTCTTGGCCATAACTGATCGTCGACCAAATTCACCATTCAAGATCTTCAAATCCTTCAATGATGTCGTGTTTTCTCGAATAGTCCAGAAATTCTTTGATATCCATTTCGTCGAACATCAGCACGCACTTTTTCTCGGAATTTGTCATTGTTGATGCTTTGAGTTTGATTTTATTCAAAAGCAACCTATCAAAACCAGCATTGCTGATTATTGTCATCCTCGTTTACCTTTTCTTATTAGACAAAGACACACAAACTCCATCGTAACCTCCGACCGCTGACCTTGCACCGCTACCACAGCTTAAATAACAACTTAAGCTGTGCCGCTACTATGTGCATCTATCGCTATCACTGTCTGTTATATGCAGCTCTTTATCTGTTTCATACATCTAATTTCTATAAAAACATTTGGGCCTATGCAGGAACACGTCAACATTGAAAACTTGACGTAAAATTGAAATTTGACAGACGTATCAATATTTTCAGCGTTCTGGAGTATGGTATCATGAGACGATTCCAGTTTGGTCTGTCATTAACGTCACTTGCAGCTCGTCGATTGGCTGAATGGGACGTTAATGACAGACCAAACTGGAATGGTCTCATGATACCATACTACAGATTGCTAAAAATATTGATACGTCTGTCAAATTTCAATTTTACGTCAAGTTTTCAATGTTGACTATTGTCAAGATTGTTCCTGCATAGGCCCAATTATCGATAAATTACCCATCCCTATAAGATAAAATTTGCGCGATGGACGCGACACCTATTACTTATGGTCTTAGTCAGGCGAAGAAAACTGTGATCTTCATATGATGTGCATTTCTAACATCGTCATTACTGAAACGGACCAAGGACCAGCAGAGCTATCTCTCGAACTAGACCAGTACTTGAGAAAAGTGTTTAGTTTTTGGTGGGTAAGGTTGAGTCCTTTACTCAAACAACGGTGTAAACTAGGCTAGCGTAGTTCAAAAGTTCAAAGTGATTTTGGGTAATTTCTGCAGTTGGTAACGACATGACGTCACGCTTAGATGTTTTTGAAAATTTCATTATAACATGGGTCAGTTGGAGTTGAAATAGGTATCCAATCTCTAAAATATATTCCCCAAATCAACATCGCATTTCTATTCACAGAATTAGCAACCAATACATGTTGTTCCAAATTTCTTCCGATTTGGACGCGCCAACCTACTTTAAAAAAGCGCCAAAATCACATGACATTTTCAGGCATGGTTGCGAAAGGCGCATGTGCAAACTTTGTGCAATTTCCAGCGTCTTGCTTGCTTGATGATTGATGAATGGTGTGTGTTGTGTTGTGAAGAAGAAAAGTTTTTCGTCCTTAATGTTAATGGTTGTACATAAATTTTGAAAAACTCGGATCTTGAATCTTGAGCATTTTGTGCTGTGCTAAATTGTCGGTAGTGCTTTCTCGATCATCAACTTCGCTGCTCAATGATTGATATGACTCCTGGTCATGTACAAGAGGAGGTAATACTTTGTTTTAAATGAATGGTTCTTATGGTTCCAAAGCATGTATTGTGAATCTTCAAAATCTATGAGTAAATATTCTCGAAATGAGCTGCATTTCTTTTTGGAAAATATCTTCTTGGCGCCCTACATTTAACCTCACTTTTTAATACTTTGGTCGGACAAATCCTCGACGTACGTTACTTGTTATTCCAACATACTGAAGCAATACAACACCATAAAGTATTTCTTAGCTTGAACCAAAATGAGATGTGTGGGTTTCTGGTTTCTGGAAAATTTGCACTAATTTGCAGAACAAAATGGACATCGCTCGAAGAAATATTCTCGCATCTCCCCCCTGGGGATATTTCTGCAATGTCAACATGCACGAGATTATTCCCGGACTATTTCTAGGATCTTTTTCAGCAGCCCAATTTCATTCCCTCACAACTTTGAGAGAAAAAGGAATTAGGTATGTTTTCACCAGCCAAAGTTGTTAAACATTTGAAGAAATAATACCTACCTATAATATAATTGCAGATATATCATCTGTGTTCGTCAAGACACTGAAGCTCATTTTATTAAGCCTCAAGTGAATGACCCATTTTTCACCTACCTTACCTTGGACATTGCCGACCATGAGACTGAAAATATTTTGAGGTTTTTTCCAAAGGTTAATAGGTTTATTGATGAAGCTCTCTCAAAGAATTTTAAAATATTGGTGCACGGGAACAATGGAAATTCCAGAAGCGCAACCTTGGTTTCTGCTTATATTATGGAGAAATTTGGACTGGCTGTGAGGTGAGGCGATGTTGTTTACTTATCTGAATAACTTAGAAGCTCATTTGTTCTCTTACAAATGATTTCTTCACGACCAAAATGGTTTGAAAACGAATGTTTTGTATACCTATTTGTATTCAAACCATTATTCCAAACATTCAAACGTTTATAGAAAGGTAACCAAGTACTTGAAAACAGTTTTGATAGTATATTATATAATAACTTTGGTAACTAGGGTATAACTGGACGGGAGTGAAACCAAGACGGTGGGGCGAGGTTTGTAATCACTGGAGGGCGGTAATACCTAATTACCATACGAACTATATACAGTATTTTATCTACAACCGTGCGGCGATAAAATATCCAAAAGAATTTTACAAGAAATAAAATTATTCATCTACAACCGTGCGATAACTATGTATACCGCGCGACTCTGCGTGTGGTAAGTACCATATTACCGCTCGCCGTGCTCTAGTTTTTTTTTTCTACGAGCATGCGCACTGAAATGTCAACTCAAATACCTTAAATTTTTTGTTTTGAATCATTGTTTCGATATCAACTAAATCAGGGTCGGCTTGATTTTTTTCAAGTGATTTCAAGCATGATTTTAATCATGATTTAATAAATCACCTGATTTTTTTGGAAAAAAAAACACTATTTTAATCAAAGCTCATATTTTCAAGAATCTTTATATTTTCACTCAAAAAATAGAAAACAGGATACAAACAATACTACTTATAGAAGCTGTAAAAACGTTTATACAACATTACAACAAACCTTATAAAACATCCAAAGTCCGGTATATGTACGTGTTAACAACGTTCTTAAAGCGCTTATAGAGCGCACCGATTTATACAACTTTTTCGCTCTATCACCAGTTCTGTAAAAGATTCTAACACATGTTTATAACCATTTTATAGACGTTCACAGAAGCTTCACATAACATAATTTTGATTCTTTGAACGTTTCGAAAAATCGTTTTTGTTGTACATACTTCACTACATTCAAAAAGACAAGAAGGATTCTTTGGTATCAAAATGCTTTTCTGGCTTTTCATAAAGTTGATGAATCAATGGACAATGCAATATGGTGGAATGCTGATATTACGTTGAAGTTAATATCACCTATGACATACATGGGTCGCATAATTCTTCGTGCAAATCAAAATTTATTGTGAAATATATACTATCTAGATGGTGAAACTGCTAAGCGCCCTTTCCAAATATCGATTTTGATGAACGTTTGGATTGAAAATTAAAACCAAGTTAAATTTTTTTCTTATCAAAAACATATTAATGAGGCGGTTGTAATTTTAAAGACAAAACAAGCATCTTCAACCAGTGCAGTATTATTTTTTTGATCCAATAAATGTAAGCTGAACCTCAACAAACATGGCGAAAATTCCTATAAAACAATTTAGTTAAAAACAGCCCTTATACGATCTTTCAGTCCGATCTGTGATAAAACTAGCAAGTATTTTTATGTAACAGAGACATATTTCAAGTATTGAGTTTTATTGTTTAACGTGTTAAATAACGCCATTTACTCGGCCATTTACATATTTCACTTTCAGATAATTCAACCTAAACAATAGAGAATCTAATCTAGTATCTTTTCAATTGTTTATATCTCGAAAACAACTAATCCAAAGTATGGCATTGTACATAAAATTTCTTGGAATTTTCATAGAATTAAAAAAATTGTGATATTATACGGGGTTTTCCATTTAAAGAATGAATGTGACTATTTTTCGTTCTAGAGCCCAGCTAAATCGTTCTGTAAGGATTGCTGTGTATGCCTTTTGATACTTGTGCTTACTCAATTGTTGTTAAACTTGAAGCTAGACAAGAACTTCTATAAAATAGTTTTTTAAATGCATCTTTGGAAGTAGAAATATATCGGAAGAGACTGAACTGTGATTTACCAAAGTTTTATAAAGTTGTTTTATAAGAGTGCTCAATTGAGTTCTTATAAAACAGTTATATACGAGAATCAAACGGAACCAATTAGTTTTACGCATGAAACAGACGTGTAAGAGTTGCATAATATGTAGCTTGATGGTATTAGCTTGAACATTTATGGAAAAATGAAAAAACAATTTTTTAAATGTTTTATAAATTAGCTAATAGAACGTTCTAAGAACTATAATATAGAACAAATTAGTTGCACACAGCAAAATAGTAATACCCGAGACGATAACACCACAAATCCGCTGTTTATAAGCACTTATACAGGGTTATTCACGTTATTCGACACGAAACATTATGGCTGAAGTATCTGATTTTGAAGAAGTTTTTTTTTCTGGATGGATTTTAAAAATATTTTCCTGTCCCTAAAACACGAAACTTATCAAAGTTGTATTTTTTTAAATGGAATACCTTGTATATTATTTCATTTTTGGTTTGTATGATCAAAATTAAGGTAAGTTTGATTGAGGTTTAATACACCTAAACCTTATGGTTTTTGAAATATCTTCAATTTTGCGGAAATGTAGTATTCATTTTAATGCTTAATTTCTCAGCTGTTGTTTTCTTTTTTTTAACCAAATTAATAATCAAGTCTACCAATTGATCTAGTTTGAAATCACACTTATGAAACTTTTAATAACTTATACAGAGTGTCTAAAAATTATGGTTAAATAATCAATATCTTTAAACGGTAATAGCTTGTTTAATTTAAATGGGATACCCTGTATTTTATGTCAACAACAGATGTAGAATCTAATTATTTATCAATTATTATAATACGTTCCTAAAGCTAACTTCTCACGTTTTCAAGTAGAGCGAAGAAAAAGAAAAAAAATAGGTTTCTCATTAACACCAATAGATGGAGATGCCGTCTCCAAACCCTCGTTAGGAACAATATTTCACCTATGATATTTTGACAACTTCTATTATTATTTCCTTAAAGTTGTCAGTTATTGATTAATATTTTCAATTACTAATCGATATTTTGCGCAATTTGGTTTTGAAAATTCCAGTTTCTCTAAATTGTGTTAACAGTCTCTCAAATACTGCCTTATTTGGATGGTTTCTGTTTGAAAATCTTTCAGAGTAAACTCTTGATGCTAAGAGGTAGTTTTGATGGCATTCTCCCAGTATAAAAATCATGTCGATCCGTTCTTCTTTTGGATGAATTAGCATTTTTTCTACAAAGATCACAAGCTATTGCTAGCACTAATAGAACGATAAGTAATCGAAAATATTAATTAATAACTAACAACTTTAAGGAAATAATAATAGAAGTTGTCAAAATACCATAGGTGAAATAATGTTCCTAACGAGGGTCTGGAGACGGCATCTCCATCTATTGGTGTTCATGAGAAACCTTTTTTTTTCTTTTTCTTCGCTTTACTTGAAAATGTAAGAAGTTAGCTATAGGAACGTATAATAATAATTGATAGATAATTAAATTCTACATCTGTTGTTGACATAAAATACAGGGTATCCCATTTAAATTAAACAAGCTATTACCGTTTAAAGATATTGATTATTTAACCATAATTTTTAGACACCCTGTATAAGTTATTAAAAGTTTCATAAGTGTGACATCGAACTTGATCAATTGGTAGACTTGATTATTAATTTGGTTAGAAAAAAGAAAACAACAGCTGAGAAATTAAGCATTAAAATGAATACTACATTTTCGCAAAATTGAAGATATTATTTCAAAAACCATAAGGTTTAGGTGTATTAAACCTCAATCAAACTTACCTTAATTTTGATCATGCAAACCAAAAATGAAATAATATACAAGGTATTCCATTTAAAAAAATACAACTTTGATACGTTTCGTGTTATAGGGACACCCGGTATTACATGAAAATATTTTTAAAATGTAGCCCTAAAGGGTCCCTATCCATTCAGAAAAAAAAAATTCTTTGAAATCAGATACTTTACCCATAATGTTTCGTGTCGAATAACGTAAATAAGCCTGTATAACCTTAAAAAAACCTTTCCGTTTGGCAAGAGAAAAGTATAGCGCTACTTTGCTAGTTGGAATTCTGAGAAATGAAAATCAAAATAGAAAACGGTACATGTATACTTGAAAATTGAATGGTATTTAGGTATGGTAAACCCAATAATACTGAAACGGAAATCACTTCTCTTTCTCTTCATTTTCGTTATAAAATCTGAAGAGGAACACTTATCTTTCTCCTTTCTTGATTCCCAATCTGTTCCTGATATCCGAATGAACAAATGCGAATGTGCCGAACATCCTCTCGGCAGACGCAGAAGACGCAGTTGCACAAAGAGACACAAAAAAAATGGGCAAGTGTTTCGCAATTTCCGGTTCATCACTCTGTGATAGCCACCATTAAAGTCCGTTCACACTTTTGACCACCTCATCAGAAAACATAACTTGTTTGAAAGGAATGCAACGAGCGTTGATTTTAATAACTACTCACTGATAGTCTCCAAAGCCAGATTTTTCTCTTCGGGAGTTAAAGCGTAGTTTTGTTTCTCCGGGCTTAACATGTAAGTAATAAAGCGATAGAGTGTAAGAGCTTGCTTATAGCGATGTTGAAACTTCTGAAGTTTCTCTGAAGATAACCGGAGATTTTTCAAACTCATTTTGTAAAAGTTTCCTCTGCTCTACGGCATCAGATATTGTCGCATTTTTCTTCTGGAGTATATCTAGAGCAACAGCAATATGCTTCAGTCCTTTGTTTGAGAGTTTTTTCAAGATAGATATCTTTTAAGTTATGCTCGAAAATCTTGAGTATGATGTCCCATTGTGTGAAATACTGTTCCAGAGTTCCAGCGAACATCGCTAGGTAGCACTACATAGTCCCTTGCTTCTAGCTGCATTGAATTTGACTTTGGCTATGTGATTTTTGCGGAAATATTTGACAAATTGGACTATGTGTTCTTTGACATCCTCCTAGTCCTTGCAAAGCAGATTTAGTAAAGGCGAAGAGCAACCATAAGTTATAACTTCGAAGTTCGCCCGTTCTTCCAATTTTTTCGTCATTAGGGACATATCAGCAGCATTGTGCGACAATTTCATTTAGCTCCATTCTGTAATTTTATAATGTTAATGTAGCAAAGCTCACTTGTTCATTCTGTCATGGGTGGCAAAATGCCAGTACCAAGTTTCTGTTTCTTGTGAACTTCTTTTGGATATTTTGTCACCGCACGGTTGTAGTTCATTTTTGACTGCGTTTTTTCTTTTAATTATAGAAGTAGTTAAATCTTTGGAATTCGGTCCTAGGCAAGGTTCAAAAAGAAACTAAGTTTTTAGCTACGCCAGGCTTTCGAAAATATTTATTTTCTTCTTCAGGGCTAAAAATATGAAACAACCTTTGAAAATCATTACAAACAACAAATCTACAGGGTGGGCAACTAAGAATGCCAGGTACTGTATCTGGGGAACTATTCATCGTAGAGTCTTGCGGCGAAACCCTTTATGACTGAAACTGCCAAGAGAAATACCTGGAATATATTTTCAAGTTTCTGAAATGGTCGCTAGGGGGCGTAACAACCAACACCAATAAGAAAAAAATTATAGAATTTTGCCTGATGAAAATATATCGATGATACTATTTTCATATTTACTGACTTTCTACCTAGACTGTTTGTCTTGACATTTTTTTCTATCTATCAAAATAAAGGTGTGCGGGAAGTTCAATTATTTTTTTAAACAAATGGAGACTTCTCCCGTTTCGCTTGATCGATTTTAACGAACTTGGGCTTATATGAAAGAGCATAACATAACCACAAAATGCTTATTTGGTTTTGAATTTGTTACCTTCGCTTCGCCTCTAGATAGCGTTAATTGAAATGGAAGCATATTTTTGAGTTTTTTACAAAAAAAACAAATGTAATGATATATTCATTTCTATATATCTTAGAAGAGGATACATTTTTTTATTAAAAAAAAGGAAAAAAAAAAAAGAAAATTATTCATTTTTTTTGTTTTTTTTTGAATGAATAAATGTTTATTTATTTTAGCTTACATTGCTAGTACAAAAAAAAATATTCTAAAAATAAAATCCAAGTCTAAATGTATAACGGCGTAAGTGTCAGTGACTTCACTTAAATCTAGGAGTCTTTATTCAGATACATAAATTTCAGTTTTTTCATGAAGATTTTCACATTTGCCGGTTCTTTCACATCACGTGGCAGTGCATTAAACATTCTAAGATCATCATTAAATATATATTTTTGCATAAAAGTTGTTCTAGTGAAGGATATATCAATTCATCCCGCGATATAATATTATAGGAATGCTTCGCATGTCGAGGGACTAGATAACTTTGAAGATATTCTGGCAACAGTTTCTTATTGATCTTGTATATGAACAATACACTGGAGTATTCAATATATTTTGAAACAGACAGCCAACTCAATGATTCTAACATTGTCGCAAAGGGAGTATACCTATTGCACTCTTAAACCACTCTCATAGCCTTGTTCTGAAGTATTTGGAGCTTTTGAATGTCTGAACTTTTGCATAATATAAAAAGCGAACTACAATAATTAAAATGCGGTTACACAATAGTGTTAAAGATCATGAGCTTGCACCAATAACTAAGGTTTCGAGACACTCTTCTGAAGAAGCCTATTTTTTGCCTATTTTACTACAAACATGATCAGTATACAATGAAAAAGTAAGTTGCGAATCTAGAATAACACCTAAATACTTCATCTGAGAGACCTGTTCAATTGGGTTATTGTTAATCGCTACCTGATAATCACCTTCAAAAAACAGCTTACAATTCTTTTTGGTTGCAAAAACCATAAACTTTGATTTGTTTACATTTAATTTTAGTTTTTTCCATTTCCTTAATGGAAAAATGTATCTTCTTTTAAAATATACAGTGTGTCCAGAATAAAATGATGTACATGGGACTATACGAGGATATTGGAAACGGTAAAAGATACGACGTTGCTTAAATGGAAGAAAAGTTGCGTATTTGTATGCTCAAAAATATTCTACCTTTGTTTCATTTTGAATCGATTTCGTTATGTTCATACAGGGTGAAAAAAGAAAAGGTTCATTTTGAAAAAAACACAATATTTTGCTTGTTATAAAACCCAACACTTTCAAATTTCCAGGATATAGGTAAGAGGATACGACGATTCTAAAACGGCGTCAAAAAAATTCTAGACCTACTATGTTGCGTCCAGACAAAGTCAAGTCTGTTTTTTTTATGGAAGTCATATTTTTGGAAATTATTTTCAATACGGACCATGAAAATGGAGAAGTTCAATATGGCCTCCATAAGAAAAACCAAAGTTGGCCTCGGCCGGACGCAACATCGTGGGCCTACAACATTTTTTGATGCCGTTTTTAGAATCGTCATTTCCTCTTACCCATATCCTGTAAATTTGAAAATATTGGCTTTTATAATAAGCAAAATTTTGTAGTTTTTCGAATATGGACATTTTCTTTTTCACCCTGTATCTACATCACGGTATCGATTCAAAATAAAACAAAAGTAGATTATTTTTGGGCATACAAATACGCAACTTTTCTTCCATTCAAGCGACGCCGTATCTCTTACCGTTTCCAATATTCCCATGTACATCATTTTATTCTAGACACACTGTATAGAAATGAATATACCATTACATTTGATTTTTTTGTAAAAAACTCATAAATATGCTTGCCGTTTCAATTAACGCCATCTAGCGGCGACGGCGAAGGTTACAAATTCAAAACTTAATAAGCCTTCTTTAGTGCAGATTATGCTCTTTCATATGAGCCCAAGTTCGTTAAAATCGGTCAAGCGAAACGGGAGAAATCTCCGTTTGTTTAAA
Source organism: Orchestes rusci (assembly GCA_958502075.1). Classification (NCBI taxonomy): domain Eukaryota; kingdom Metazoa; phylum Arthropoda; class Insecta; order Coleoptera; family Curculionidae; genus Orchestes; species Orchestes rusci. The sequence goes on along the minus strand of OY293304.1, from coordinate 32,341,981 downwards.
AAAATAATTGAACTTCCCCCACCCCTTTATTTTGATAAAAAAAAATGTTAAAGACAAAAAGTGTAGGTGAAAAGTCAGTACCTAAATATGAAAATGATATCATCTATACAGGGTGTTTCCTAAAGATTGGTAAAAAATTCGTTGTGTGATTCCTGGGGTATTTTCATGAAAAAAAGTTCCTATAAACATTTGCCGAAAAATGCTTCCTAAGGGAGCTACGCCCCTTTAAATAGGGCACCCCGAAGACGGTTTTTCCTCAATATTTCCGAAACCTTACATACAAAAATCATGAAATTTGGTACATCATACAAACTTTTAATGCTGAATGAGAATTTGAGCTCAGCATTTCAAAATTTTAATCAGGGGCGTACCATACTGGCGTACCATACCATTTAAAAAATTGGATTCTTTTAACCTTTAACCCCGCCAGTATGGTACGCCCCTGATTAAAATTTTGAAATTCTGAGCTCAAATTCTCATTCAGCATTAAAAGTTTGTATGATGTACCAAATTTCATGATTTTTGTATGTAAGGTTTCGGAAATATTGAGGAAAAACCGTCTTCGGGGTGCCCTATTTAAAGGGGCGTAGCTCCCTTAGGAAGCATTTTTCGGCAAATGTTTATAGGAACTTTTTTTCATGAAAATACCCCAGGAATCACAAAACGAATTTTTTACCAATCTTTAGGAAACACCCTGTATATTTTCAATGGGCAAAATTCTATAAAAATCCTATTTTTCTACTTGGTGTTGGTTGTCACGCCCCCTAGCGACGCCGACGATTTCAGAAACTTTAAAATATTTTCCAGGTATTTCTCTTAGCCGTTTTAGTGATTTTGCCGCAAGCCTCTACGATAAATAGTTGTCCAGATGCACCACCTCGCATTCTTAGTTGCCCACCCTGCACATTGTACTTACTGCTGATGTAGTATGATCAAAGTTACAATCACTTTCATTCCAGGAAAAATGGAAATACTGATGAAAATTTAATGCTACATGGTCGTTAGACTGCTGTATATGAAAGAATGAATTTTAACCAAAGTGAGACCACGACCAGTATTCCGTGTACCTGTGGAATTCTAGCAACACGTCGCTTTCCCATCATTTTACACAAAGAGCGACGTGTTGCTATGGAATTCTACAGTACACGGAAAACGGGTCCTGAAACGTATCGCTTTTCTATAAAGGAATGTGTCAAGAATGCCAAAAAATTACCTTGAGAATGCCAATTCAGGAAATTGGTTGTTTACATGAATGACTTTTTTATTATACTTAGCAGAAAATACTACATTTTCAACTGTTTATAAAATACAGTAAATATGACATTTTCGGAACAGCGCACGGAAATTTTTTCCCGATCCCTCTTCCCGTGCGCTTAATCGTTGCTATAGACACATTACTCGTTTCTAATGTAATGTGTCTATAGCAACGATTAAGCGCACGGAAAGAGGGATCGGGAAAAAAATTCCGTGCGCTGTTCTCAAAATGTCATATTCACTGTATTTTATAAACAGTTGAAAATGTAGTATTTTCTGCTAAGTATAATAAAAAATATCGTTCATTACTCGTCCAGAAATGGATTTTCCGTTCTTGCATGACTTCCCTTGAGAATTTGTCACGCGCGCACGAAAAAATCCTCATTTCTGTACTGGTAATGAAATATACTATTATGTGACTGAGCTATTGTGAACTGAATAAAAAAGGGTTAGAACTGTAAAATTATTACTTCTTTTAAAGACTTTACATTGAAATGTCTGAAATATTCAGGTTCCTGTGTTTGCTGGAAATTGCCAATAGGTTAGCATGAATTACACTAAGCCCTTCTACGCCTGTTCTTTTGTTAATGGAGTTAGGTTCCTGTTTAATTCATTCAATTTCCGTCATTTCAAGAAAAATACGTTTTCGATACACATGTTCCTGAATTAGCACTTTAGTATCATTATAATTCATCGCATGGTTGTTGTCATTACAATATATTGCGAGGGCACTTGTTTCTTTTCTTAAACGTTGGTCACTCTTATGGGATGTAATTCTCAATGATCTAATAACTATAGATGAAACATTTCATTCATAAACTGTGAAAAATTGGCTGGCCAACATCGAACATAGAAGAGACGTGAGGAGGAGTTGAGCGGGGCACTGAGTGGGGATACGTTTGCACCTCACTAGAATCTGCTTCGGTTACTAGACGCGAAGCTGCCAGTGGCGTAACTATTTTACAGAATTCTTAAATTCTTATTTAGTGCAAGCTTGACACTTACGAGTCATTTCAATATACCAAATAAGTAAATAATAAAGCACTACAAACTAAACCAGAATAAAAACACAATAAACATTCACAAAATCAACACTAAACCCCACTCAAAAAACGCCAATGAGACGAAATATGAAGGAAACGTGTAGACAGAATCCAATCGATAGGGACGGTCCCAATTTTAGTGTGTTGCCGTACTTCAGCTTTTTTAATTTTCGGAAGAAAATACTGGTTTTTCTAAATCCTAAATACCTAAAGAAATCTTGAAGAGATGTTTCAATTTAAACGAAAAGGTTACCGTCAACTTATACTTGATTAAATTCATACATAAAATGGTTTGAAAAATGATTCCAAACAATGATTGATCTTTTTGCTTCGTAGTAGTACTTTTAATAGAGTAAGTTTGGCAAACAACGTGGTGGGAGAAACTCTGCACCCAAGTGCACAGTTCGATGATGTCCTCATGTTTATTTCGCTATGTTTCATCTATAGTTATTAGGTCATTGGTAATTCTATCCTTCAAATTCCTAGCTGTCTGTCATGTTGGAAACCCTAAGAATTGGAATTCTTAAGGTCACTTGACACATTCCTTTATACATAAGCAATACGTTTCTGGTCTCACTTTGGCTAAAATTCATTCTTTCATATACAGCAGTCTAACCATTTTTCCTGGAATGAAAGTGATTGTAACCTTGATCATACTACATAATTAGTAAGTACAATGTACAGCTGGTTCGTGAAAAAACTGGTATTGCTCATAGAAATGTTCAAAAAATTGAGCAGTGTTATATTTGTTATGACAAAACAAAAAAGTATGACGTCATATTTTTACCAGGTTGATACTTTAGAATATTTTTCAAATGACTCCTCACATGAGTACAGGAACCAAAGCGAAAATATTGAATTGATCGATTGTGTGTATCAAAATTTGCAAATCTACCTGATTCAAATCAATTATTTACATACATACATCATAACATACCCAAACTTTTCACTTGAATGACATGTCACTGTCGTATAGTTTTGTCAAAACAAATATTACACTGCTCAATTTTGTAAACAATTCTATGAGCAATACCAGTTTTTTTTACGAACCAGCTGTACATTTGTTGTTTGTAATGATTTTCAAAGGTTGTTTCATATTTTTAGCCCTGAAGAAGAAAATAAATATTTTCGAAAGCTTGGCGTAGCTAAAAACGTAGTTTTTTTCTGAACCTTGCCCAGGACCGAATACCCATGACTTACACCTATATGCACCGTGGAAATCTAATCCGGATGAAGTCTTTATCGCGATTATATTCCAATTTTTGGATGCACCGCAGCGCTTAAGCCTGAATCAGTCGCTTAACTCTGATCGCCCCATTTTCTAGGCTTAATCGAAGAATTTCAACGAATTCTAACCTAGTCTTTCATTTGTTTATGTTTATCCTACCAGATTTTGAGGTTTTGCGACTAAAGACAAAACTATGAAAGTGGAATATCAACGGAGGATTATTTAGATTTTTGAAAAATCATCGATTGGAGTAGGATTCTTTTCCAATAGGTGGTCAATGGGTACTATGTACTATACAAAAAAGATCTCAATATCAAGCAATATTTATTGCTCCACAACACACTCATACTAATGCGAATTGCTCAATAGAATATTGAATTGAATAGGTACCTATTTTTGTAGGTAGGTACAAAAAAAACAGTGTACCTATCACCACTCTGATATCTACCGCATATTTTACCTATGATTTTTTATCGTTCAATCGATCGACTCAATTTGGATTGGTGTTGAAAGTAGGTACCTACCTATCTATATCCTGTAGAGGTATCTAATGGCTACTTATCTCAAAGTTTTGTTTAATTCTAATTCAATTCAAAATTTTGAGTTTATGGGTAAACCCAGACTCATAATCAAATAGACTCGTTGATTCACTTTTTTTTAAAGCTTTAGATACTAATCATCTCTACAAGATAAACTAAAATAAAAACCTTTAAAACTGATGGTCTCATCACTTTTTATTTGTTTTCCCAAATGAGATCTTTTCATTCAATTTTCTTGACTTCATCCGAGTCCCAATTTATAACAGATATCCCAATAGAAGAAGGTTTGTGTTTTTATCAACTATATAAGACATTATTTTAATTATATTTGTTTTTGCTCTTTCCTTGAGTTGTCAAACGATGCGTTTTCCAAAGTTTGTACATCGAGTTATACATATTTGTAATAATTTCAAAGTAGATAATGAGTTTGAAAATTATACAATATTGTCAATTTATCAATGGGCATTCCTCGGGGCATTCCTTACAAATCCATGTAATTAACCACTTGTTTCTTCTAAAATATATTTTCTTGTGTTGTAAAAATTGATGTTTTTATTTATCATCAGATGGATGGAATTGTTATTCTTGCTGTATTAGACTAGGTATACAGTATATAATAATCACTCAATATCATGAAATCTAAGCCCAAGAAAAGAGGAAAAGCAAATATACGAATGGTTCAAGAATAAAAGTTGATACCTACACCAAATATTGAATTTACAAGAAAAACCAGTTTGCTTATGTTTGCTAAACGTCATATCAGGCTTGCGGATGTTACTGATCCATATTGTTGCTCATTTTTCATTAAAATTTACAAGCAAATAGCAAAACTCAAAACAAATCACGCAACATAAATTTCAGAATTATTGTTATTTATATATTTTTCTAGGTTATTTTGTGACGTTGTCAAAAGTCTCAACAGGGATCAACGATCCTTGCAGCGAATTCTTCGGTGCATACAAAACACCGCTTAATCTAACTTTGAAAATTAATCGAGATTGGCTAAGCTCTCGTACGGTGCATATGGCTGTCCTCCCATATGCACCGTAGAATTCTAATCCGGATGAAGTCTTTGTCGCGATTATCTTCCATACAACCTAATGGAAAATAATTGCGATGAAGTCTTCATCCGGATTAGATTTCTACGGTGCATATGGGGGGAAAGAAAAAGAAGAATTGACGTTTGTTTTCGTGATTTTGAGGATTTGAGGTTATAACTTATTGTTTATAGTTCTTGCATAGCCTTTTCTGCCTTTTGAACATGTTTGATTCTAATCCGAGAAAATGATGTAGGTACCTGAATGTATGTATACCTATTATGAACTAAGCATTTGCGGTTTTGATAGTGAATACACTTTTTTCTAATACATTTTGGTATCCATTCTTTCAAAGTGAGTGAACCAGTGAGCCGTTTGTGCTTTGTGCATAAAACACCAATATTTTGTGCGTGTGTGTTTTTATTTAAAGTATGGGGTAATGTGTATGGACGATAAAAAAAGCATTTGCCAGAAATAATAAAAACAACTTTTAAATTTTGAAAATAATAATTTTACTCAGGACAAAACATTTACAATAATAATTTAGAAAGTCATATACATATAATAATACAATAGACCCAAACTATCTATAAACTAGAAACAGAAACCGTATACCTATTTCACAATTTTTGAAATCTTACGCTTTCTCATTTTGGAGGTTTCTCTGGAAGTGCTATTGAGAACTCTAATTTTGAAAAACATCTTACACCTGAAGAAAAGTTTTTTTGCCACCTCACTTAACTCTCTGGTATCTGCTAATCTGATCAAATTAGCGAAATAGTTTTTTTCAATTTTAAGGGAATCTCCATTATATTTGGTAAATATATTATGAAGTTCATGGCACTTTACCAAAAAGTCCTCATTAGGCTTTTGTAATCCACCTTCTGATGAATGGTTAACCCAAGTGAAAGAAGCTTCATTATTGTTGGAAGTGTAGCCAAGCTTCTCTGTATTTCTCAGTTTGAAAGCAATAAAACCTGCCAGATTTTCCAAACCATCCCACTCAATTTCTTCCAGATCTGTATCAACTGAGGTATTAACCATTCCAACATTTTGAAATGTTTGGGTTTGGTCCTCATTTTCATCATCCTCAGGCAAATTCAATGCACTGAATATTTCTCCAGTAATAATCTAAATGTTTGAATCACATATTGAAAAAATAAATTATTGAATATTAATTAATTGTGTTGGTATTACCGTTGACCGTGAATACCGTGATGGTGTATATGTCCATGCTCATTTTGAATCATTGTACTGGTACTTGGTTGATCTTGTACATTTGCAGATAGATAGTTTCGAAGTCGATATTTGAATTGAAGAGCGTTTGGGTGGTCATGCAGCCCACCAGTTGCCCTCATGATCGAAAACAAACCTTCAAGAGGATCTTGGTTGATGTGATGGATTAACAAATATTTGTCGTTAAAGTCTTTTCTCAAGACTGAATAAAGTTTCTTCAAAGATTCTATGCTTATGATAATTCCCTTTTGAAATGGTAGCAATGTATTTGTCCCCATTTTTCTCATTTCTTTCACCATAGTCTTCATTTTTTCCAAAATATCGTTTTGCTCTGTTAAAGCCAAACCATACCCTAGGATACTTATTAGTCTAGAATAAAATGGATTACAAATTACAATCTCAAACCTTCAACTCGATTCCTTGTGTCGGAATGTGGAACTTTACTGTTGAATACATCAAACCAGTTTTTACGAACTCAAAGCACTCAGATCAGTTGTTTTCTGTTTCATAAAGCCCACGCATTCCCAATCTAGAAATTGATTTGGAAACAGTATGTGATAAAAGCTTGGTCGCATATTTTACTTTCATCCTTTGAGCACCTAGAATCAAAACATATTTTAATTAAAACTACGTTCATAGTTATTATTATGAAGAATCAAACTTTCTAGAGTATACCTTTTACAGATAATGAGTCTGCATTCAACTTATGAGCAATATTCAAGTCCAAATGTTGAATCTTCTGTAATACATCTGCAACTGGCTTGGAATTGATAAGTTTTCCATTTAAAAGGTATCCACTATCCAGAAAATGATTTCTCAAGAGTTTGATCATATGTGGCGTGTCTGCAAATACGTGAACTGCTTTGTGACTGACTGGATTATCAAAACTGGTATTTTCTTCTGAGATATTCAAAGCACTCCAAAGGCCTCTATTACTTCCACCCAAGTCACAATTGATAGCATATACAGGGGAACCAATATTTTCCAACTTTGTTATTATATGGAACACCAGGTTTTTGGTCATCTTGCGATCATAATCGTAGAATATTGGTTGTTTCCAATTCCCACATATCCCTCGTGCCATAATGACTTGCACATATTTGGCTGGAGCCATAGTAGCGTCATTTTTTTTGTCGTAATCATAAACACTGAATTTTCATCTCATCAAAAAGTAAGACACATGCTCTTTCCATTTTGGTGAGGGTTTTGTTTTGCATTTTCATAAGACTTAATGCTATTTTTATAGACCGTCAGATAACGACAGATTTTGCTGACTGATTTTCTCGCTTTAGGGATTTTAACCACTGAAAAGTATGTCAGTGTTGAGCACAAAAAATGAAAATTTAGCGACCGCAAGTGTGCTAGGCATATGAAAAATTAAGATTTCTTCTCCAAAAAAAAAAGGTTTTTTTTTTCATTTTTTTCGTTTAAGGCATTTTAACACATCAACAAATATTACAATGTAATGGTGGAAAAAAAAAGCCATAAGGATTGGACGTGCTTAAAGGGTTGAAATAAGGGTGCCATCTTGTAAAAAAATACTTGGCTGCTGATGCATTTTCTCGCTTATGGCAATCGAAAGAATGAATTTTAATATCATAAGGAACCCGACAAAAATTTTCCATAAGCCGATTGGATGTTGAGGTAAATTTTTCAGGCGGAAAATTTTGCAAATTTTTTCTTCCTATTCCGGCAGACTTTCTCGTGAACGAAATAAAAAGCAATAAAAATGTCTCAATCTAAAACTCTGTTATTAAAAAATCCATAAGTCTAGCTCGTGCTTATCATAGTTTGTGAAGCTACTCAACTTGCAGGAAAGTCAGAGAAAATTTTTCAAACTTTCTCGTTTATGGGAATTGGCATGTGGGATGAAAAACTGATTTCAAGATCGGACAAAAAAAGCCATAAGTCGGAAACATGATATCGACATTTTATTCAAATAAATACATATAATCATTTGAAAATGATGCTGTGAGAAAATTGAAAAAATCTGCTCATTTTTTTTTTGAAGTCTAGGACATCACAGCAACAGAACGACTCTGTGAATGGAAATCCAAAACCCCTCAAAAAGCTTAGTCAATAAGAAATGCTGATAAGTACCGAATATTGCCACTTATTGGTATTGGTAAAAATAGCATCAATTACGAGTTTACTACACATTATTCTATTTCTATATTCTATCAAGATTCAGACGATAAATCATTATTTAGCGAGAGTTTCCACGAATAAAGCATATTATTTTTATCCTTCAAGAATATCTTTTTTTAAGTATGATGTAGAAATTGAATAAATTGAATGAATCCTTTATTTATTATTATTCTTTGGTCAACATTTTATACGACTCAAGTCCATAATATTTTTTTTTTCACATATTTCAATTACACTAAAACTATTTTTTGTCGCACTAAACTTGACATTTCAATAAAAATTCTGTTACCTGACAATTCAACGAAAAAGACTGATATGTTATGATTATGATTTTTGAGTTAAATCAAATTAAACTGCTAAGTTTAATCCGAGGACATGATGACTTGAGTATAATTCGGTAAGACAATTTAATGAATACGCAAATCCCTAAAATAACAAAAAGACGCATTTAAAAGTTCCGTTTTGTGACTCGAAAAAACATTGCTGGTCATGGTAATTTTGGATACATAATTGTCACTCTCAAAGAAATATTTAATCAAATAAGTTCTGCCTGTATCCTGTATTTGACATTATTATCATGCCTCCGCCTTATGGCTTCCAAGAATAAAGTTTGCAATGTACACGCCAAATCCCATGAAGAAATAAGCAATTTGTTTCCAATTATTGTCTCGCAGCAGTATTTTTAAATAACTTTATGTTAAATTTTCAATCCCAGCAGTAGTTTTAATCAAATTACACAGCTGAAACTTACAGTGGATGAACTTTGGTGCATGGAGATTATTCACTAGTTAGTACAGAATAACTCGAGGAAAAAAATTGAAAAAATGCTTTAATGAATAATTGGAAAATAATAGTTTTTTACATGCCTTGTATAAGCCACTGTCAACCAATAATTTCATTGTCAAATTGTAATTACATTTATTATGTATACCTAATACAATTACAAAAATGTAACATTATTTCTTGGATGAACTGTTCGAAGTGCTCCCTATTCACTGACAATATTCTAAACGGTTATAAAATTTAAAATGAAATTTTTTAGTTAAAAAAATTGACAATGGAGTTAGACACGTTAGGAAATTGGTTGTCAACACGCACTATATACATGTTTATTTATATAAAACGTCGATATCATGTTTCCGACTTATGGCTTTTTATTTCTGGTCTTTAAACCAATTTCCCTTGCCACATGCCAATTCCCATAAACGAGAAAATGAAAAAAAAAAAACACAAATTTTCCTACAACTTAACAACTTATGGCTTCTTTTGAAACACATTATAAGCTTATGGGATTTTTTGTATGATGTTTATCAATTATTAAAATCATACTGTTTGAATGCCATAAATGAGAAAGTTTGCCGGACGACAAAAACATTTTCGCAAAATTTTCCGTCCGGAAAACTCACTTCAACAGCCGATCGGCTTATGGGAAATTTTTCTCGGGTTCCTTATGATATCAAAATTAATTCTTTCGTTTGCCATAAGCGAGAAAATGCATTAGCAGCCAAGTATTCTTTTACAAGATGGCACCCTTATTTCAACCCTTTAAGCACGTCCAATCCTTATGGGTTTTTTTTTTCACTATTACATAGTTATATTTGTTGAGGTGTTAAAATGCCATAAACGAGAAAATGAAAAAAAAAATCATTTTTTTTTGCAGAAAAAATGTTAATTTTCCATATGCCTAGCACACTTGCGGTCGCTAGATTTTCATTTTTTGTGCTCAACACTGACATACTTTTCAGTGGTTAAAATCCCTAAAGCAAGAAAATCAGTCAGCAAAATCTGTCGTTATCTGACGGTCTATTAGAACACCTGCAAATAGAATAAAAATACAATCATTTGATATATACATAATACCTGTAATACTGCTGCTTAATCTTCTATTATGAACCTAATGCAATGAAAATACAAATTTGAATTAACTTACCCGGCTCTATGTTTATTTTGCCTGCCCATCTTCTCAAAGTTGATACTGCAGGAAGAGGATAGCTCCTTTTTTTTTGGAAACGATAAGATCTTGGCCCCGCAGCATATAATGATATTGCTGAAGTGATATCCTCGACGGCCCAATGGATCTGCTTTCCAGTTTTCAACTTACGAAGCTGTCCCTTTTTAAAATTATGTTCAACTGACTTGCTATTCTGAAGCTCTATTTCTTTTTGCGATAATTGTTCTTTCAACAGCAAAATCTCTTTTTGCTGTTCATGCACTATCCTCAATAGTTCAGGCTCTTCCTGTGAGCTGTAATGTCATAAAAATGTTCAATTGAATATGGTGTATTCATTTATTTATTTATTTTTTCTAGGTAGAAGGGTTAGATACCTTGTTGTTTGTGTAGCGATGTCTATTTTCTGGCAAATAATTGCATCAGTTTCTACCATATCCATTGTTCTAAACACTGGTACTTTCTCGTCACCTGAGCCTTCACCTCAATCTTTATTACTAACAGTTGAGTCATGCTCTTCATGGCTGCAAATATATTTTTCTAGGAGCAGATCCAACAAAAATTAAATGTTTACTTGTAATAAAAGTTAATCAACTGATATTGAACAAAGCAAGATATTCCAAATATGCACATGATTCTCTTATTTTATCACAGAATTTGCTTATAGCTACCCCAACTCTAAAAAATGTGTTCAACCTCAAACACATGCTACTTAATAACTTACAAACTGGCATAATAACTAATAGAAGCAGTGTATTGATAAATAAGTTGGCACTCACATTTTAAATTTCTGCTTGGTTGTTTTACCCTTTGGGCATTTTGGCAGGTTCAGTGAGGGTACAGCATCTTTTTTAAGTTTCCACTTACTTTTGGGCAATTTCAAAAGTGGTTCTTGTAAATATTAGGCATCCACGTATTTTTTACTTTTCAAAGGCGAATTTGGAAAATTATCCTTCGTTTAACTATTCTAAAGAGAAAAAATGCTGGATGAATCACTTTTTTGTAGAAAAAACACTATTTTAGGCACATTGTTCCATACGAACATTTACCAAAAATCTCGATTTGTTCCAGTTGTGGGTCATTGAAATGGACAATTTCTGTTGTTCTCATGTACTACAGTTCCTCACGTAACCACTAAAGAAGTTAAAACATATAGATAAGCAGGAAAAATAAATTTTAAAAATTTGATTCACAGAACATCCCGGTGAACTCGATATTATCAATAACAACTGTCAAGACACTAGACACTACTCACTAAATAACGACCGAGACAGAGAACTACGCGCTGTTGCCAAGTTTTCCTTTTTCATTTATTTATCTTTTTCGTTTTGGTGCCATTTTATTGATGTATATTCAGATGTCCATCATGCCGCCATATCGATACCTTAGTGCCAATACCGCGTAACCCAAAAAATTTCAGAATTTGACTTTTTGGTTGAGATCAATTGACTAATGGTCCAGTCAACTGATTTCAACCAAAAAGTCAAATTCTGAAATTTTGTGGGTTACGCGGTTTTGGCACTAAGGTATCGATATCTAAAATATCGTTTAGAAAGTAACGCTTCTGCCCGAGTAAGAAGGTACGCTCCTGCCCAGCGTAGCCGGTGGATGTTCTCTTAAATATCGTTTAAAAAGTAACGCTCCTGCCCATATGGCTGCTCCTGCCCGAGTAAAAAGGTACGCTCCTGCCCAGCGTAGCCGGTGGATGTTCTCTTGAATATCGTTTAAAAAGTAACGCTCCTGTCCATATGGCTGCTTCTGCCCGAGTAAAAAGGTACGCTCCTGCCCAGCGTAGCCGGTGGATGTTCTCTTGGATATCGTTTAAAAAGTAACGCTCCTGCCCATATGGCTGCTCCTGCCCGAGTAAAAAGGTACGCTCCTGCCCAGCGTGGCCGGTGGATGTTCTCTTAAATATCGTTTCAAAAGTAACGCTCCTGCCCATATGGCTGCTCCTGCCCGAGTAAAAAGGTACGCTCCGGCCCAGCGTAGCCGGTGGATGTTCTCTTAAATATCGTTTAAAAAGTAACGCTCCTGCCCATATGGCTGCTCCTGCCCGAGTAAAAAGGTATGCTCCTGCCCAGCGTAGCCGGTGGATGTTCTCTTAAATATCGTTTAAAAAGTGACGCTCCTGCCCATATGGCTGCTCCTGCCCGAGTAAAAAGGTACGCTCCTGTCCAGCGTAGCCGGTGAATGTTCTCTTGAATATCGTTTAAAAAGTAACGCTCCTGCCCATATGGTTGTCTTTTTACTGTTTTATTATGTTTGTCATAGTATATTAAAATATACAGACAAAAACTATTGCATTCGTTTTTAAGAAGTTTGGATAAGTTTGGCAACATTGCCTGTTCGTTGTAATATGTAGCTTGTATGGATTGTAACAATGTGACAAAGCTGTCATTTAAGGGAGTTTTTCTCACTGAATCCTGATAAAATTTTAATTTGTTATGGGATTATTTTTTTTGTTAAAAGCTGTTCATCAAGCATTTTTTTAGCTGAAATTGTTCTATAAACCCAAAACTATGCTCAAAAATTGAAAAAATTCATTAATGTGTGGATGCCTAATCTTAACAAGACCCTCAAAAGTTTTTCTTTGAGACAAAAGTCATCGTCAGAAAAATGACTAGAACATATCCTAGCACTTTCAACATTGAAATTCTTTCTATAACACTTTCGCACCCATGAATTGCGAATATCTTCGGCCGTTGAAAACCGAAAGAATCGGTAGCCCTCCCTCACATGACTTCTAGTGATTTTATTATTGTGATCACAAAATATCACTGCACAGAGAACCATTAAAAGTACAAAAAATCAATCAATATTTTTAAAGACACAACACTTCTGAAAATATTTAACTTGATTACATGACACTACAGTTCATTTTTTATTCAAAATTACAGTGACAGATCAAAATTGGAGGTTGAAGGTTGACAAAAAAAAAAGCCATAAAGTGCTCCCTAATTGAGATGAAGAGATACAATATTTGACTATTAACTTCATTTTCTCGATTAAAGAAGGGTTTCGATCACCAATTTCAAAATTATCATCACTGTCTATTCTCAAACGTGTTTTTTTATCAAATCAAAATTATTTTGAACATAGCGAAATAAAACGAATTACAGTTCAATCTATGACTATTGTGATAGAACATGTTTGCCAACCTTTAACCTACAATTCTGATCTGTCACTGTAACTTTAAATAAAAAATGAACTGTATGTTTTGTTTTAGTATCATGACTTGATTATTTGAATTTGACACGTCACGATGAAAACAAAAAACAACTTCACGTTGATCATGTTCACGTTGTAACATCGCATCGCCTAACTTCACTTACCCGGGTCTTCTATTGACGTCAGCGTAACCTGCGCGTGAGCTTATCTTGTTTGTTTCAGTATCATGGGTACTCACCATGATACTACGTTGTCGTAACTCACGCATCGAGATAGAATCATAAGAGTCGCTAAGGAACATTCAAACAGTGATAGAAAAATGGGATCGGTAGGTGGAGCTTAGAGTAGCTGCAATATGGTGACGTAGACAGGGCCGAACTGGCCGACAGTTGAAAAAAACTTCCGAATTGTTACTTTAGATCTAAACTTTATCCGAATTTATTTACGGTAACATTATATTTTTGATTTATTAATCATAATTGTTTCAATTTACTATTTACTATTCTTCATAATATTATGTGTGAAGTATTATAAAACAATCCGAAAAAGTATTTTCCAATCGTGAAACTTAATTTATTATTATGTACAGGGTGATTCATTTTTAGCGACAGGGTGCCAGTTCTCGTAAGCTATTCATCGTAGAGGCTTGCGACAAAAAAAAATTATTACTAAAACGTGCAAGAGAAAAACCTGGAAAGTTTCTGAAATGGTCGCTAGGGGGCGTAACAATCAACGCCATGTAGAAAAATAGGATTTATGGAATTTTGGTCAATGAAAATATATCGATGATTTCATTTTCATATTCACTGACTATTTACCTACTCTTTTTGTCTAAAAGGTTTTTTTCTATCTATCAAAATAAAGAGGTGGGGGAAGTTCAACTACTGTTTTTTTAAACAAACGGAGATTCCTCCAGTTTCGCTTGACCGATTTAAACGAGCTTGGGCTCATATGAAATATCATGATCTGCACTTCAAAATAATTCTTTGGTTTTTAATGTTTGACCTTCACCGTCGCCGCTAGATGGCGTTAACTGAAATTGTAACGTATTTTTGAGTCTTATCCAAAAAAATCAAATGTAATGTTATATTCATTTTTACATATTTGAAAAAAGAAAACATTTTTCTATAAAAAAAATAGAAAACACAAGAAACTTAAAAAAAATATATTTTTTGTTTTTTTTTCAATTTTTCAATAGAAAAATGTATCATCTTTGAAAAATATGAAAATTAATAAACCATTACATTTGATTTTTTTGGAAAAAACTCGAAAATATGCTACCATTTCAGTTGACGCCATCTAGCGGCGACGACGAAGGTCAATAAGTCAAAATCAAAAAATTATTTTGAAGGCAGATCATACTCTTTCATATAAGCCCAAGCTTGTTTAAATCGGTCAAGCGAAATTGGAGGAATCTCCGTTTGTTTAAAAAAACAGTTGAACTTCTCCCATCTCTTTATTTTGATAGATAGAAAAAAATGTTTTAGACAAAAAGAGTAGGTAAATATGAAAATGATATCATCGATATATTTTCATTGGGCAAAATTCTATAGAAATGCCAATTTTCTACACGGTGTTGATTGTTACGCCCGCTAGCGACCATTTCAGAAACTTGAAAATATTTTCCAGGTTTTTCTCTTGCCCGTTTTAGTAATAACATTTTTTGCCGCAACCCTCTACAATGAATAGTTCACGAGAACTGGCACCCTGTCGCTGAAAATGAATCACCCTGTACAAAACGAAACAGTACTGGAGTAGATATACTTAACACAACAATAGGAAGTAAAACTAAAACGAAGCAACAAACACAGATATATAACAATTATTAGTTATGCCGAGAGTTATACTATAATAATACAAACCATGCAGGTCAATATTCACTTGGACATAAATAAAGAGGAATAAGAAAGATGATAATAATTATTCGAACATGTTCTATTATATTGTGAAAGAATAGAATAGTTCTGGAATATTTTTATGTATTCAAGAAATTAACAAGTATTCGGAATCTGCAGAAACAAGATATTCAATTTAATGGTTGCTGGATTTTGGGTTTTAGGGTCGATGAAAACTCCAGGATTGATTGAAAACTTGTGCCTACGTTTTGATCAAAAGGATTGTTTTTATGTAGCCCTGATGAAGGTGTATTATAATGTACACCAAAACGTTAATACAAGCTTTCAATCAATCGTGGAGTTTTCATTGAACCCAAAACCCACAATCCAGAAACCTTAAAATGATAAGATTGGGTCTTAACATGCGATAAAAAAGATATTTAATTTTAAAAATTATACTTTCTACCCAAGTAGTAGGATGGAAGGTGACTAATAAAAAGAACTAATGATAATTGAGATTTTTTTATTGTCCTTTGGATAGTATAGTCTTATTACTTTTATGTCTTATACCTACTATTAGCTTCAAGATTACTAGATTTATTTAAAGAATAAATAAAACACTCGTCTATTTAGGTTCTTCGCATCAATGCTTTTCATTTGTAAATACCTTTGATTGTCCATCACAAATTGATCATAGCCATGACTGAGTAAATTGGAAAAAATACTGGAATCTACAATTTAATGTGATTAAACATTTACAAATCTCAACCATATAAATATTTCAGTGAACTCGACACAAATTTCATATCCCGGTCCTGTATTAAGCCATACCAACCTATGAAATGTGATTTCAGTCGATTTTTTTTTATCGATAGCGTCTCTACTAGCACAACTTCTCAAGGCACATGAAACAATAATTGAGAAATGTAACAACACACAAAAATCACAAAATAACCCTCACAACACAACCAAAACTGAGAAAAACCGTTCTACAAATTAATGTAAACTGACACTTTGACAAAACGATCCCGGTGAGATGGCGAAAGTGATCCCATTTTAGTCACGTGATGTCGTCTCCACCCCTTTCTACCTCCATGTACTCACGCCATAATATAATAACTCTTGCACATGTCCCTCAAAAGTCATCACGTGACCTACCTCAAACCTATACAATCAATGTCACGCGGGGACGTCATGCGTGAGCCAGTTTGAATTTCGACCAGCAAATGGTTACTAGGTTACGTTATTGACGAGGTTATTGATGTTTTATATCTCCCTCACTTCAGGCTAGCGGTGGCCAAGATCAGTATATAGTAAACGCCAAACGACTTTGAATCTACATCATCGTTGCCACCATGCGCGTTGTTGTGAAGTTTCAAACATACCAACGCGCTTGGTGCCATCGATGACGAAGATTCATAGTTGTTTGGCGTTTACCATACAATAGGCTGCCTCCCTTCGCCCGAGGTGAGAGACGAAGAGGGGAAAAATATGACGTCATCGATGTCTAGCGTCTGCAGTAGACTGAATCCTGTCATTCGATTGCATCGGTCTGCATAATATCGTGTCATGTGTCATTCGCAAGGTTGCCAGGAGCACTCTTTTAACAGGAGATCTACTGATTTCGCCCATGGGTTTCAGTTCTACTGATTTTCATAAACGTAAAAGAGGGGCAATCTGTTATATACTGATCTTGAGCGATGGCCACATGCGCGGGTTGGTTATAATTTCGTCCAGCAATTGATTATATCTTTTGTGTTTCAGTATCATGGTAGCCCATCATTTTTTCAGTTTAAATTTTCATTATCATGCCTTGGTGGGCTCCTCTGGTAAAAGTATAAAAGTGGTAACTAATGAAAAAAATATTTGAAATAAAAAACGAAATTAATTTCGATGAAATAAATGAAAACCTATTCAACAATCTGTTTATCAAAAGTAGAGCGATTGAATGAGGTGGTTATGGTATGAACTTCTGTCGTGTATCGCCCTGCAGTTTACTGAGTTGGAGTAGCAATCTGTTATCCGTTTTGTAACAAACAAAACATGTTTTTAAAGATATGTTTTGATAATGAAAATGTATACATAGTTTGTTCTATGCTTTTCTGCGGTTACGTCACAGTATTCGCCTTTTTTTGCCAGTATGGATCGCAAAAGTGGCCCACCAGCATCCCTTTCTCTTTTAAAATGATCAATCAGCTGTGAAATCATGACTTGCTCTCTTAAGCTTTACCGAAAAAGCATTGTGGAAATAATAGATTTTCGTCTAGGTATACCTATTTGAAAATATGAAAATAATCGATATTATTGTCAAAACGTGACTTTTGTCAAACGGGATTAAAGGCGAACAACTTTGAAGTCCAGTCAAGTCAAGACAAGACATACGTGAAATGTTTGTAAATATGTTAGAGAGAACGGAAAAGTATGTCGTAACCGCAGAATAGCATTGAACAAACTATATACACAACGTTTTAAGTCTTGGGCGAGGTCTTGGGGATCCAAGACCCTGTTATTTTTAATATTTCAACAGTTTTGTTATTCCATTTATGAACTAAACATGATTTAATAGTCACCATTTCCTCCTTTTCCATCCAATACCATCTTGTCTTGACGCGGCGCGGGCGGTGCATTTGACTGCCTCGTAAGGACAATTGTTCCATTCTTCTACTGCCGCATCAATGGTCACCGCGCCCTGCTGTAGACAAAAAATCTCACATGTTTTCCATAGGATTGTGATCTGGTGACTAGACTAGAATTATTGCATTGTAGAGATAACCGCAGGCAAAGGGTCTAGAAAGAGACAGGGCGTCCACAAAGACAAAATTTTTCCCGAGAAGTTGCTCCGTATCGAGGAGGGACAGCAATCTTGTGAGTTACGAGGGAAATCATCAATCCCCATTCGCTAGGTTTTTACAAGTCAGGTGTACGATCGTGCCCAAAAAAAAACTAGGACAGCAAATAAATTATGACCTTATTTTCAGGTTTAACGCGGGCATATTTGAACTAAATTTTGTTTAATAATACGTCAACCGTGGCTGTTAGTCAATTTGACAAAGATATTAATTTGATGAAAATAATTTTTCAATACACCAATAGATTATATTATTTTGTGCTGTCCTGATTTGTTTTGGGCACGATGCACGATGGTACATAGATAGTGTCATCAGAGCCATCATCCCTTGATCAACGAATGGGGCAAGAATTTTGTCTTTGCGGACGATAACTCCCGGTAATACCTCACCTCTCGCATGAACGGTTGAAAGAGCACTTCAACAAGGCCATATTGTCAGACCGCATTGGGCCGCGAACTCACCACCAAAATCATACAGAAAACATGTGGGATTTTATCTCCCGAGCAGGGGTGGTGACCATTAACGCGGCAGTAGAAAAATCGAACAATTTTCCTCAGAACACAATCAATAAGTTGATCGCTTCAATGCACCGCCGTTTCAATAATATGTTATTGGACAAAAGAGGAGGTTATACTATTCATTCCTGTGAGTTAAAAACAAAAGTGGAAGAACTGGATAGTTTTTGTTTAGATAATTGAATTTACAAAAAGGTTACAATATTTTTCAAATATTGGTTAACAATTCATTCCAATCTTGTGAAAACGTTGTCTTTACAGAAAAATATATTTAGAAGTAAATATTCCTTAACAAACATTTTCTATTTCATTTCCACATAACATAATTTGCAAACTATCAAGGATTTCCAAAACTTTTGACGTTGTGTATATTTTACTAAGCTGTGTTCTGAAAGTTATCAACTATGTTATTGTTCGGATAATATGTATAAAAACGATTTGGTTCAAAAAAGTAAGCCTCCAACAATATTTTTTTTGTTATCTGTTTTAGCAGGCTTTCTGACAATACATTTCTAATTGCAGTGAGGCCTTGCGTGTGGTGAAAGCGAAAAGGCCCACAATAAATCCAAATGAAGGCTTCAAAGCTCAACTGTCCGAGTATGAGCCTATTTACAAGGCCCGACAAGATATCATTAACGGAGGTTCTTCAAGCAGCATCCGTATGAGGCCAAAGAGACAGTATGAGCAGTTGTGTGAAACTGGTACGTGTCATTTAATGGTTTTTGAAACTGCTCAATTTTATGAAAAAGTCTTATTTTACTATAATTCAATGTGAAGTTATCAAATAATAGAAAGTGCTCATTTCAATTATGTTAGCATAACAATGAAATAAAATGTTTTGATCATTCCGTCCTAGAATCTGTTAGCCTTACACATATCATTTTTCTATAGGCTCGGAAACTTGTGCTTATGATATCTTTCCACCACCGCCCAGTCCCATTACGTACGAAGGGAAAAATATCTGCCCCACTGCCAGTGAGTTCTCGAATCATCTGTACAAACTTTTGATGGCGAAAAGGTAAACAGATATTCACTAAATGTAAATCTATTGTTGTTATGTATATTATAGAATATGTCGTGCATATACATATAAAACTGCTGAATTCATACAGAAAAGTAAATTTCTGACAAAAATACCTGCACGGTTTCTACGAAAATCACAATAAATATACATGGTTAAGAGTAGATATCAAACAATTTCAGTTACATATTTGCCAGCGAAATCAATCAAGGAATAATTATTATTAAGTTGGTATTTTTAATGAAATGGATAATGTGTATCAATTCAGCAATTAATCAAAATTGAGCGGACAATTTTCCATTGAGACTAAAAATATATTTTTGATACTGAAACGAACTCAAGGAAAATAACTGTTGTTTAGGTGATGGAAGGTTTTCTTTCTCCAAGTATATGCGAATTTAAATTTATGTGAAAGGAGCTCGTGGGAGGCAGTCAATATATTGGACCGGAAATGGAGATATCCTCTAGTGTGAGATATGTTCCTTTCTTTGTCTAAACTATAGAAGGATAATCTCCATTTCTGTCCCACGTTTTATTGCACACTTGGCCATCCTGGCTTCACTATACTTGTTTTTCGTGTATCTATCAAAGAAAATTAGGTTGAATTAAATGGGCTGCAAATTTAACTCCCAGTATGTTGCAAGATATTTCTTGAAGAGTGAACCAATTATACAGGGTGTTCTTGATTCACAGCAAAATCACAGATTCTCTAATGGAAAATAATATCATGATTCAACCACATTTACCTTAGTTGAAAAGTTGATAATAACTGCATAAATAAGAATAACGATATCGGGGATGTCTTGAGGCAAGAAAGTCAAATTCGTTCATTAATTTGTCGTCACTAACAGACCATCCATAGCATTTTTTGCATTTCACAGTATCGCTTTGACCATTGAAGACGTCGATCCTTCTGCATTTTTTAGATGGATAAGGTAACATTTGTTAAAGTCGCTGGGATTAACCGTTATTGAGATATTTGAATCTCCATTGAAAGTTTCTTATTTTTGGTTTTAGTCAGAAAATTGAGTTTTATAAGTAGTATCACTAAATAAACAATCCTAGATTCGGCAATAAAAGTTCAACGTAATTTCCGTGAACCTCAATACACTTGTCTATGCTTTTATTGGGCGGGCGTCTAATTCTGAATCGTGATTTAGTACAAATGATTTGGTCAATCCTAGCGACTATAATAAAGAAGACCCTTCACATGTGAAACATGTAGATGAATCGATTTTTTCAATAGTCAGATACAGTGATCCGCAAAATAACTATTGTGTCCTTTTAGACAAACTCGATGTGCCATGAATGGCGCCCTCTATTAGTGACGTAAAATGTTTGAACGGATTTGTCTAGCTCGCCTCAACAATTCCTCGAATCTCTAATCTCGTTCCATTATTCCTATTTATTCAGAATTTATTGGGAAAAAAGGCAATAACATTTCAACGTTGTTAGATGGATACAGGCGATCTTGGTTCTTATCAATTTTTGGACTTAGGTATATGTGGTTTAATCCTAAAGAATCTGGTGTTCTGTTGTGTACCATTAAATATGGGACACCCTGTATATCAAGTTTTCCTGTTTATGCGTAAAGGTAAAGAAGCCGTGTATAATCAAAGAACTACATTCAACATATTATCAACAATTTGAGCTGCAGTTTGTTGCTTTGAAAACAGAGTTACCGTCAAATAAGTCCTTAATTTCTGCCAAGCATATTATGAAAATTGTCCCAATTCAAAAGGAAAAGAATAAAATTAATGTTAATGCCTTAGGGATGCAGAATTATCTTTCAATTAAAACACTGCGGATTATTTTCGAAGTAGTATGTACAGAGGTTATTCCGTATTTTCTCTTTAACCAAATATCGAATATGATTCCGACAGTTGTTTTTAATAACTAACCAAATCTGTAGTATTTCTCATTCTCTGATTTGTATATTCAATCAAGTTTTTGATCATCAATTTCACTATAATTTTCCATGTTTGCATAATCTTAAGTACAAAGAAATTGGTGTTCACTACACATTCGTCAGGTTGTCGTTACGTATCACGAAAAGGAAACCTTCAATCCGCCTTGTTAGTTAGTTTTATACATGTTACTTTGTTTTTATGTTGGATTTATACGTTTTAGTATATATTATGTGTAAGCGTGATAACCTGTTGCATTTCCTAAAGTATTTTGGAATTTGGCGGTTTATTTGATTAGACTTGCCGTTTTGTCATTATTTTGGCTCAAATTCTTTTCTGCATCCAAAATTTGACATGATACGTTAACAATGTGATACCTGAAAGGACTATAGCAGAAATACCTCTCATATTCCTCAGTCAACAAATAATCCTGTCCCGAATCATCTTTAGTACAAAAACTGAAACTGAAATAGGTATCTACAGTATAAGTCTGACGTCACAAAACGGGTGGAGCTTATTTACTTAGAATGGTCTGATTTTACCTGGACACCAGTTTGTTTGGATTCAATATAAGTTCCACCTACTTGTGTGGCGTCACGACTTGGGCTGTCTATTTGATCGTATAAACTGGTAGGTAAATACAGTTTATTAGGTTGATTAGCCAAGCAAAGTGAAAGATAAATTATCGGTATTCACCAACACTGATACTGTAAATGTATGAAGTCTCGCTTCTGTTTTGTTATATGCATTATTGAAGATGTTTAATCGGAAACTCTTTTTGAATAAACTGTCAACTGTCCCATAAAATATTTTCCAATATTTTTTTATATCAGTCTTTTCGAATTTTAATAACTTAAGTGAATCAATCCTTCACGTCAGACTGTTGGAATTTATTCTAGTTCAATAAGAAATTTGATCTCTGTGAAAAGTAGTAGTAGTTAGTTGTGGACAAGAATTATTTTTTGTGTTGAATAATGTTAATTTTTGTATAACAAAAAGCACAAATTTTAGTACATTTGTTGTTGATCAAAATTACCACGATCAATATATTTTTGTAACCCGAGTTTGATTATTGTTATCAACGGAGAGATAAATAAAATATGTTTTTTTTATAATCCAGTTTTTTTATTTTCGATATTGCCTCGTATTTTGGTTATTCCAACAAATGGCAGGATTCTTAGAAATGCTGATAAACTCTTGACATGATATAATAAATTAAGAATGTAATGTTATTGGCCCAATCAGCACAAAAGTTGCTTCGTTATCATTATACAATTTATTGAGATTACATGATCTTCGCAGGAATCAAAGCGCAGATGATGTCTTTGCCGTTAGCGTCTTGAAGTTCCCATTTAATGTCGACTGTGACCTGAAAAATTAAATTATTTTCATTATCTTCACCAATAATATTATGCATTGTGTCTTGACATTGAAACGTCTTCAATTTTTCGTCAGTGTTACAACTCCGTTCTTAGAAATAGTGGGTTGGACTGGATAGCATTTTGTGAATTTATTAGCAGATAGATAGTCCTGAAGAACGCGAAAAACCTGAGGTTTCTTCACAAATTCATACTTTCGATTTTTTTAAGTTGTGTAGAACTCTGCGAAATGACAGCCCTCAATAAGTACCTACTTTCCTCCTTACAATTTGCGAAATTTGGACACTGTTGGTGAAATAGTTAAATTCAAAGTGCTGTGGATGATCCGATCATGATTTGTATTTCGCCAATAAAGCGTCGAATGTTGGCTTTCAATTATTGTTTCCACAAAGAGAATCTAATGGAGTCAAATCGCAAAGACAAGGCGGTCAATTCATTTCGAGAAATCTACATGCCCAAAATCATATTCAAACCATTATCGTTCAAATGGAAATATTTTCATGAATATTTTGTATTGTGTTTTGTTTTTCTCCACCTCTAAATGCATATACGGAAACCAACAAATTATAACATCCCATTGCTCTTTGATTAGTACCGTCAAATGGGGTTACTTGGGACAAATTTGATTTCCGAGATTTGATATCTATACAGGGTGTCCCAGAAGTATTGGGAGATATCTCAATGATGGTTATTTTGAACCAAAATAAGACTAGAATATTCTCGTACGACCCTTCCTTTCGGAATTATTCGTACTTTGAAGTTACACCCTGAAGAAGAATTTTCCGTGATAACTCCGAAACGGTGAAATCAATTTGAATGAAACTTGGACAGTATACGCAGGTCGTAAGAACTGATAATTTGAAATTATAGCAGAATTTCAATCTCTTCTTGGATAAAAATTCATACCATAAAATGCCCCTGAACTTTGATACGCCTTCTTTTTTCGAGTTTAGTTTTGTCAATTGAGAGTAGAAAAAATTCATTCATTCACAATCCTGATCGGTCGAAAAAACTGAAGTATGTATAATATGTTCAATGAAAAATAACATCATGTTTTGAATAAACATTTCAATAAATTGGCGTTTTTCTTGAGAACGATTTATTTTTTTGATGTAAATAAAGATTACCTTTTTCATTCGAAATCAATTGACGAACCTTAATCACAAATTGCAACCCAAAAAAAAGAAAGCGTAGTAAAGTTTAGATGCATTTTATTATAGTGTTGGTCCACCCTAGGCTTCCAAGATGAGATAAAATACTGCAATAATCTCGAATTATCAGTACCTACGTGCTGCGTATACTATCCAAGTTTCATTACAATTGATTTCACCCTTTCGAAGAAAACAGAAGTAGGTAT
Organism: Orchestes rusci; assembly: GCA_958502075.1. Classification (NCBI taxonomy): domain Eukaryota; kingdom Metazoa; phylum Arthropoda; class Insecta; order Coleoptera; family Curculionidae; genus Orchestes; species Orchestes rusci. Next base: position 32,317,517 of record OY293304.1, on the reverse strand, counting down.
TCATCACGGCCGCAACCAAACTAAGTAAACATTACGCCTCAAAAGAGATGGGTATAGATTTTGTTCGAAGACGGTGGCAATTTATTGTGAATTACATGAGATTTTGTGGAAGGTATTACTGATTTCTCTTTAATTATATCAAACGGAGATTGTCAGAAATGATCTCAGAAAGGTTCAATTTAGTTAATGCACTATCGATTTTTTTGATTCAACGCATTATACGTCTCTCACAAGACGGCGGAATATGTAGATTTTTCGTATTTTTTGACCATTGAGATACCGTTTTTGTTACCGTTTTTTTTTCAAAAATAGATATTGGGTTGCCTAGTTTTGATATCTTACCTACCTAATAAAACTTGAATTGTTCCAAAAGGTTATAATAAAAAAATGGCGCATTCCAGAAAAAATGCTTGCATTGAGCAATATTTCAGGCCGGATGAATTCCCTTAATGCTCGATCGTGTCGAGTTACTGAAAACGATCTACCAAATATGACGTCACGCGATCAGCACTCTGGCCTTTATATTTCAGGGTACTGGTATTAGTCGCATCCCTTGAGAAAATCCCAAATTTTACAATACCTAGTTAACTTTTATTTCTATCCTATAAATTTCCATCCATCATGTTTTATCCTATAATATTCCGGCGTACGAAACTCACACATCCTGGTTCAACTTTTTAATGATATCTATAGATCGGGATTCTTCCCCCGTGATTGGCTGAAATCAACCTCCATACCTATTCCTTAAAAGCACGGAGGTGCGCAGAATTCCGATTGATCAGCCTGATGAGCCAGGTGTTGAAGGTGTTGTTGAAAATCATCTATAGGCGCATACGTAGAAAATGCGAACAAGATGTAAGCGAACTGCAATTGTGTTTCCGAGAAGGAATGGGTACCAGGGAGGCCTTGTTCGCACTGTCTGTCCTGATACAAAAATGCACAGACCAGCGAAAGGAAGTGTATCTGTGCTTCATAGACTACACAAGGACCTTTGAATGTATAGATCACACCACACTATTAGAACTGCTGAAAAGAAAAGGTGTTGATGCACAGGATTTGAAAATCGTACAGAAGCTCTATGAACAGGAAGTAGCATTTGTTAAACTGGAAAACACTGAAAAAAGCACTGTACCTATAAGGTGTGGAGTCAGACAAGGGTGAAATCATTTTCCAAAACGCTCTGGACGAGGCGGAGGACGGTCTGAAAGTCAATGGGGACCTCATAAACAATCTAAGATATGCCGATGATACAGTGATAATCGCAGACAGTCCCGAGGGGCTAATCGACAGCATATCGGTTTCCGGGGACGAAATGAGACTGAGGATTAATATCTCAAAAACGAAGATCATGCAAATAAGTCGCAACCCGAACAACCATTTCAACATAAATACGGATATACGGATCACCAATAGAGCAGGTCACAAAATTCAAGTATCTGGGAAGTTGGATCAGCGAGGACCTGGATCCTGACATAGAAATTGTTAATTTTTATAATCAAAACATACCCACTTCACTAGTTAAATAGGAGACTTGGCAACCTTTAATATATATATTTAAGTTTAGGTTGGTATTGATTGAAAACATTTTTCTGACAGTTGTAGTGTGTCAATGCAGTTTCATTTAAGTTGGTCATAATAGATGTCTGAAGCAAATCAACACGTGTATCTTTTAATTAGAATTCTTGATTATCTGCTAAATTCTTCAGGTTATGGGCCCAGAATTCGTGCCTGGCATAATCAAGTAATATCGCGATTCGGTGGACTTGATCGTGAGTGCGATAATTAGAAAATACAGTGCGTGTAGCGGTTTAGACTAAAGTTAAAAATGGCCGTGAATTATCTGACCAGCGTGCCGAAATTGCAGGGTCGTGAAAATTACGACGAATGGGCGTTTGCTATTGAGAATGCACTAGTGCTTGAAGGTCTCAACAAGTGCATTGATGGCAGTGAACAGGATACCACTCTGGATGCAAAGGCAAAAGCAAAATTGGTCTTGTCAATCGATCCATCTTTGTATTCGCACGTTAAGGAGGCAAAGACAGCAGCGGAAGCATGGAACTGTCTTAAAAGGCTATATGACGATAGTGGATATACCAGAAAGATAGGGCTGTTACGAACACTGATATCAGCAAGGTTAGAAAACCATGAGTCTATGGAATCCTATATCAACCAAGTAGTGGAAACATCGCAGAAACTTCGTAGAACGGGTTTCAAAATTGACGAAGAGTGGGTCGGATCTTTATTGCTGGCGGGACTACCCGAAAAGTATTCTCCGATGATAATGGGCATAGAACATTCCGGCATTAAGATAACCTCTGACTCAATTAAGACAAAACTATTAGACATGCAAACAGATTGTGCAAGCAGCAGCGGGGCATTTATAGCGAATCCTAAAACCAAGTATAACAAGTTCGAGCCGAAGAATAATCGCAGGGACTATGGCAGTGGCGGAGGGAATTCAAATAAATCAGCTGAGAACGACAAAAGCAATATCATCTGCTTTAGATGTAAACAATCGGGACATTACATGTCGAAATGTCCACAAAAGAAGCCTGTTGGTGGATTTAGTGCAGTTTTCACAATGGGACAATTCAAAGATAGTGACTGGTATGTCGATAGTGGCGCAAGTATACATTTAACCACTAGAAAGGATTGGTTAAGAAATGTACGGGATCCAGATTTAACTGAGATTGTTGTTGCGAACAAATCCAAGGTTCCAGTCAAATGTGCAGGTAACCTTGAAATCACAACTATCGTAGGATCACAAAACCATGAAGTTCTTCTCAAAAATGTGCAGTATGTGCCAGATCTAACCACAAATCTTTTATCAGTTTCTCAACTTATAAATAATGGGAACAAAGTCACATTTGATGAGAAAAGTTGCAAGATTTTTAACCCTCAAAATGTGCTAGTGGCCACCGCAATATTGGAGAATAACGTCTACAAGCTGAATATAAAATGTCCAGAACATGCAGTCCTTTTAGCTGGAGAAGTGAGCAGTGAAACTTGGCATCGTCGTTTGGGTCATTTGAATAGCTCGTACATGAATAAAATGAGCCAGTTGGTAGACGGTTTTCATCTGAAGGATCGTGCTGATTCGAAGCTAGAAAATTGTGAAGTGTGTTGTCAAGGCAAACAAAGTCGCTTGCCTTTCGCAATTAAGGGAAGCAGGGCTGATGATTTATTGGATTTGATCCATAGCGACATTTGTGGCCCGATGGAGACTACATCATTGGGTGGGGCCAAGTACTTTGTAACCTTCATCGATGACTACAGCAGAATGTGTTTTGTCTATTTTCTGAAGACAAAAGATGAGGTACTAGACAGGTTCAAGGAATTCAGAGCAATGGTGGAAAAGCAGCGGAACAAGCATATCAGGGCACTACGTACTGACAACGGTGGAGAATATAGCAGTTTCCGATTTGAGAGTTATCTCAAACAGCATGGAATAGTGCATCAAAAAACAAATAGCCATACCCCAGAGCAAAATGGCATGGCCGAACGCTTCAACCGTACTTTGGTGGAAAAGGCGAAGTGTATGATATTTGATGCTGACGTTAGCAAGTTTTTATGGGCAGAAGCTTGCAATACTGCATGTTATCTCAAGAACCGTTCCATGTCTGCAGGTATTTCCAAGACATCTTTTGAGCTTTGGACTGGTAAGAAGCCTAATCTTCGTCACTTAAGAATCTTTGGCAGCACTGCTATGCTTCATATTCCGAAAGTAAACAGGAAGAAGTTGGATCAAAAAGCCATCAAACATATTCTTGTTGGATATGGCGAGCATACTAAGGGATATAGGTGCTACAATCCAGTAACCAAGAAAGTGGTGTCCAGTCGTGATGTGATTATTATCGAAGACGTAAGAAAAAACGACATTGTCCTAGACAAGCCAGAGTTACAAGTTGCAGTGGGGGATACTTCCGAAGATTTGTCTGTTGATGATTCTTTTAATACACCTACTGAATCATCTGACAATCCTCATGATGGCCAATCAGACAGTGATTTCGAAATTAGCTCTGAGGAAGTCGACTCTCCGAGGGTAGCATGTAGGCAGTCCAGTAGACTCCCAAAACCCAAAGTTTTCGAAGATTATGTGACCTACTCCTGTGTCGCAGATTGTTTGGAAGGTGACAGTATTCCACTTACGGTAGAAGAGGCTTTGGCAGGAACCGAGGGACAACAGTGGAGAGCAGCCATGATGGAAGAACATCAATCATTCATCGACAACAAGGCATGGGATGTTGTTGACGCTCCACATGGTGCAAATATAGTGGACTGTAAATGGGTGTTTCGGAAGAAACGAGACAGTGATGGCAGTATCCGTTATCGAGCAAGACTTGTTGCGAAAGGATTCACACAACGTTCAGGTATAGATTATGATGAAACTTTTTCACCAGTTGTTAGATTTAGTACGTTTAGGTTATTAATTGCTCTTTCTGTGAAACTTGATCTGAAAATCTGTCATTACGATATAATGACAGCTTTTTTGAATGGGGATTTGTCTGAGGTTATATACATGAAACAGCCTGAAGGTTTTAAAATTTCTGATAGTTCAAGTAAGGTATGCAGACTAAAAAAGGCAATTTATGGCCTCAAGCAGGCTTCCCGTGTATGGTATGAAAAAGTTCATGATGTCCTTATCAGCATAGGTTATATACGTTCAAACTTTGAGCATTGTATGTACATAAAAGGAAGGGGTGATGATTTGACCATCATAGCTCTATATGTTGATGATTTTTTTGTTTTTTCAAACAATGTTAAGGAAACCGACTTTCTAAAACTGAAGCTCAATAGTAATTTTAAACTGAAAGACTTGGGCGAAGCGAAACAATGTTTGGGTGTAAATATTTCCAGAGATTGGGAGCAGGGTACAATTGCGATTGATCAAGCAGACTATACAGCTCAAATCTTGAAAAGGTTCAACATGTATGACTGTAAAATTAGTTCCACGCCTATAGAAACTAATCTTCATTTTGACTTAGAAGCTAATATTTGTAACCCGAACATACCATATCAGCAAGCTATTGGTAGTCTAATGTATCTCGCGGTATTGACAAGACCCGACATAGCTTTTTCAGTCAGTTTTATGAGTCAGTATAATACAAAATATTCAGAGTCTCATTGGAAATGTGTAAAGCGAATTTTTAAGTATTTGCAGGTTACTAAAAATTATGGTCTAGTTTTCAAAAAATCTGACGATGATTTAACTGGATATGTTGATGCTGACTGGGGTAATGATAAGTCCGATAGAAAGTCTTACACTGGGTTTGTATTCAAACTTTCTGAAAGTGCCATATGCTGGGAAAGCAGAAAGCAAAAAACTGTCGCTTTGTCTAGCACAGAGGCCGAGTACATGGCAATTTCAGAGTCGGCCAAGGAAGCCATATATCTAGCAAACTTGTTAAGTGAGGTAGTAGGTACTAGGAAATGTATAACATTGTATAACGACAGTATGAGTGCGCAAAAGCTTGCAGTGAACCCTTTGTATCACAAGCGTTCTAAGCACATTGACATTCGTCATCATTTTATCCGAGAAGTTATAAATAATAAAAGCAACAAATTAAATGGTCAGTATTTCAATTTTATGGACAGTACTCTTTGGCATTATTTTATTTCCCTTGGTCAGTATGATAATAAATGGTCGGTTGAAATAATGAAGGGTCAGTAACATAAAGAAGTGGTCAGTAAAAATAATAAATGGTCAGTAAAAATAATAAATGGTCAGTATAATAATAAATGGTCGGTTGAAATAATTAATGGTTAGTAATATAAAGAAATGGCCAGTAAAAATAATGAAGGGTCAGTAACATAAAGAAGTGGTCAGTAAAAATGATAAATGGTAGATATGAATAATCAAGAGTCAGTATCATAAAAAAACGATCAAATAAATTAGTAAATGCCTGGTGAAAATAATGGACAGTCCATAAAATTAATCAAGTGACAGTAAAATAATTAATGGTTGGTCATATATTTTATTTCGTATAAATACAAACATTTTTACAACGGAACAAAACACAACTTAGTAAAGAGAAAACACTCTGCCTTTATGTCATGATGAAGTAGTCAGATAGGTTCTTTTGAGAGGCGGATTTAGTTTGGGTTAGTTAGGGTTAGTTTGTGTTGGTAATAGAAATTGATGAAAAATATGCAGCGGCTCGTTGGTTAGCACTAGGTTAACATTACAATTATTATTATATATTATAATTGACGTGTTGTGTATTGGTTTTATGTCGAGTTTTATGTGGATCAAGTTTGGGTTAGTTTGTGTTGGTGATCGAAATTGATAAAAATATGCAGCGGCTCGTTGGTTAGCACTATAGGTTAACATTACAATTATTATTATATATCATAATTGACGTGTTCTGTATTGGTATTATGTGTATCAAGTTTGAGTAAGTTTCAGTTAGTTAAAATTATTACTGACTATCGGATACTGGCCATTTATTATTTCCTACTGTACATTTGTGGAATTATTACCAGCTAAGTCATACTGACATTTCATAAATTTTTACTGACCATTAGAATCACAATAGTGAACATAGAAATACAGGCCAAATAGTACTTTTACTGCTCAAAAATTCCATTTTTACTTATCATTTTTAACAGAAATACTGAGTCTTCTACAATATTATACTGACTGCTTGTGATATTATACTGTACATAATGAATTAAATACTGTTCAGTTTATTACAACCCAATAATAAACAGATTCAGTTAGACTATTTATCCACTGATAAAATGTGTGCAGATGTGTTGACTAAAGGGTTGAGTAGCGTTAAACATGTTAACTTTCTTAAAGATTTAGGGCTTATGAAAACTGTATGTTTCGATTAAGTGGGGGTGTTAATTTTTATAATCAAAACATACCCACTTCACTAGTTAAATAGGAGACTTGGCAACCTTTAATATATATATTTAAGTTTAGGTTGGTATTGATTGAAGACATTTTTCTGACAGTTGTAGTGTGTCAATGCAGTTTCATTTAAGTTGGTCATAATAGATGTCTGAAGCAAATCAACACGTGTATCTTTTAATTAGAATTCTTGATTATCTGCTAAATTCTTCAGAAATAAGGTCCCGCATAGAGCAAGCGACAGCTTACTTTATTAAAATGCAGAATCTATCAACTGCCAGAGCACTCAATTTAAGAATTGGATTCAACTTCGTTAAATGTTATGTTTACTCCACGCTACTGTATGGAGTCGAGGCCTGGACGCTTGAAGTCAGCGGCATTAACAAGCCGGAGGCATTTGAGATGTGGATATACCGCCGTTATTTAACTGATATACCGCAACCTCAACTAGACGAGCCTACGAAAAATGCGATGTGATGAGATGCGACGCTGTACGTAACATCAATCCATCGAGAAATAACATGGTCCTTCGCGGGGTGGTCAATGAACTTTCCCTGGAAGGACTATTGACTGTCGCAGATTTTCCGGTCAGCGTGAGGCGATGAAGTAAATACATCTCTGGGCATTTCGACCTGAGGATATAATATAGTCTGATTTCGACTGTTTTATTTGCGTTCTATTGTGTCGTGCCGCACGCGGTCGTCTTGATTAAGCGGATCCTGGTGAAAAATGGGTATTATCGAAAAGCCATTGCGTACTTGATTTAGTAACATAGCTTCTACTGACAAATTATTGATTATTAAAGTTTTTTTCGACGAACAGAGTAGAAATAGAAAAATAATTGATCTCCATTTTAAGACTGAAATCCTCCGGTTCTGTTCTTCAATAATAAGTAAGAACAAAAAAACTTTTGTTACATATTGTAAGAAATTAAAAAAAAGACTTAGTGAGGTTACCTTTACATAATTTTGTTATTTTCAAAAGACATGTATCAAATTAAGTATGTTGGTTCTATTTGGTATTTGATCAAGAGATTTAACAAAAATTGACTTAGTGAGGTTGTGTTTGCATAAATAATGAGGCGGTATGAAATCTGGCGGGTCTGCTAGTCTTTCATAAATATAACTCAATCGATTTCAAATTAGGCTTCAGTTTTGAGTCTTTATAGTTGGTAAATAATAATAGGAATATGTTTAAAGAGTGAAGAAATATAATATAAAGAATGAAAAATGAGAGAAAGATGCTGTCACAAGTTACACAGCAAAGGGCTATTATAGGACATACCCTTTGACTAATAGTCAAAGGACATACACAACAATCAGGTAAATATAATATCATGGGACATTTGAAAACAAAGTAACAGGTTTGGCTTGTTTTGGAAGCGGAAACTTCAATACAAATTGCAAAAAATACATTTTAGAAGCAATGCAATTCATCGCGTTTATTTTGTCCTTACTTTCAAAAAAACATAGAACTAGACTTTGATAAGATTTTTGCTCTAACATTCTGGATAAACAATATGAAACTTGAGAAACATCAAAAAATATATTCTTTGTTGAGTTAAAACTAGAGAATGTCATGTCCCATTTAACCCCCCTCCCTTTGACTTTTTTCTGAATTATTGTCCACCAAAATATATGAAAAGTTTAAATGCAAAAATACGTACAGGAATACTTTCGGAAATACTCATGTAGTCAATATTTACACAAAATTCCAATTCATTTCAAATAACAACTTCTAGCCAACAAAAGTTTCTCATGTTATAGTATAAATCTTTTAACGTTTGAGTTATTTTGACAAAATTTGAAAGAAATTTGTTTGGCAAACTGTAACTACATTTTTACTGTATACCTCCCCCTCCTTCCTGTTAACTGATCTATAACCTTCCATACTACTCAGTTAACATCCTTGAACATTTTTTCATTTATTTTCCTAGTTGTCGAAGTAGGTACAACTACACCCCTTATCTATATCTCTGGTCAGAGTGCAGAATGATTGAAGAAAAGAACTGAGTGCGGATGCACTGAACTTATGACGCAAAATTGATGTTGATATACAGTGCGATTCGAGTCTCTTACTTAAATAAATTCAGTAAATCAAACAAAGTTTTTCTCGGAAATATGCTCGGACACGTCAGTAAGTATTTTAAATTGCGCCCTTTTTGATGTAAGAAAATCTTATACAGGTTGATTGAAATATGACGTGATTGACTATTTTTTAAAATGTCAACCCACAGAACACATACAGTTCATTTTTTATTTAAAGTTACAGTGAAAGATCAAAATTGGAGGTTGAAGGTTGGCAAAAAAAAATTAAATGACATTAAGTGCTCGCTAATTGAAATGAAATGATAAAATACTTGATAATCGACTTGATTTTCTCGATTAAAGAAGGATTTTGATAATCAATTCCAAAATTACCATCACTCTCTATACTCGAACGTTTTTTCTGTCAAATCAAATACATTTTGAACATAGCAAAATACAACGAATCACAATTCAGTCTATGACTATCGTAATAAAACATGTTTGCCAACCTTTAACCTAAAATTTTGATCTGTCACTGTAACTTTAAATAAAAAATGAACTATATGTGTTCTGTGTGTCAATCCCAATTTCTTTAGTATTTTTAAAGGGTAAATCAAGTTACACATGCGTGCGAAATCTCTGATCTATATATTTTTTTCCTTCTAGCCGATGACATATTTCAAATTTGATAGAACCTGTATCAAAAACAGCGCAATTTGATATACAGGGTTTTTCACTTAAAACTCCGCACGCCAATATCTTGGAAACGAATATAAATATTTGATTTCTGTCAAAAGTATTCAATGTATGTGGTCAAGTAGATATACACACATCAAAATAATCTAGGGGACAGTTACAAAAATCTTAAATTCTTGGTAAATAAATAAAATTTCAAAGCCTTGGTAATTTCTACGTTTCTATGGTTACCTGGCTGATATCTTAGGTATGTTTGTTTGTTTATCAACTCGAAGTTTAGCCACAAACATAAACAAATTGAGAAATTGGACATTTTTTGTCGCAAATTGCATTGTGTCATATTGGTTTTTTTCAATAGTAGTCTGAAATTCAGTTTAGTTTTACACGTTACAATAATGGAGAGACATCATTTGGATCGCGAGACGCAATTACGTGCAGTGGGAATGCTTCAAGCGCGTTTGAGTCAAAGAGTGGTCGCCAACATACTCCATACGAACAAAAGTGTCATCAATCGTCTGTGGTCGAGATATCAAGCAACGGGAAGTGTGGATGAACGCCATACAGGTCGTACAAGAGCAACTAATGAAATTGAAGATCGTTTTATAAGACTACGGGCACTTCGAGACCGGACTGTGACTGCAACACAACTGGCAATTCAGCTTCGTGATACGCATCATGTGCTTGTAAGCGGTCAAACCATCAGAAATAGGCTCCATGAATCTGGATGGAATGCCAGGAGACCTGTGAGGGTTCCTGTGTTATCGAGAGGAAATCGCACTAGCCGACTTCAGTGGGCACAGGAACATGAAAATTGGTTAAGACATGATTGGGCCCCTATTTTGTTCACTGATGAATCCCGATTTGGACTAGCACCTGATACACGCAGAACAAGAGTATGGAGACGATCTGGAAACGCAGAGCGCTTGGCAGCTACCCAGGAAGTCCATAGGCAGCAAGGAGGAACTGTGATGTTTGTTTTTTTGTTCAATTGTTGGATGTCGGCTAGTGCGATTTCCTCTCGATAACACAGGAACCCTCACAGGTCTCCTGGCATTCAATCCAGATTCATGGAGCCTATTTCTGATGGTTTGACCTCTTACAAGCACATGATGCGTATCACGAAGCTGAATTGCCAGTTGTGTTGCAGTAACAGTCCGGTCTCGAAGTGCCCGTAGTCTTATAAAACGATCTCCAATTTCATTAGTTGCTCTTGTACGACCTGTATGGCGTTCATCCACACTTCCCGTTGCTTGATATCTCGACCACAGACGATTGATGACACTTTTGTTCGTATGGAGTATGTTGGCGACCACTCTTTGACTCAAACGCGCTTGAAGCACTCCCACTGCACGTAATTGCGTCTCGCGATCCAAATGATGTCTCTCCATTATTGTAACGTGTAAAACTAATCTGAATTTCAGACTGCTATTGAAAAAAACCATTATGACACAATGCAATTTGCGACAAAAAATGTCCAATTTCTCAATTTGTTTATGTTTGTGGCTAAACTTCGAGTTGATAAACAAACAAACATACCTAAGATATCAGCCAGGTAACCATAGTAACCAACGTAGAAATTACCAAGGCTTTGAAATTTTATTTATTTACCAAGAATTTAAGATTTTTGTAACTGTCCCCTAGATTATTTTGATGTGTGTATTTTACATTCGACGCCTACAAAGAGTTGGGCGTCGCGACGCGTCGAAAATATTAACCGCAAAAGTACGTGTTATTTATAAACTTCCATGTTACTTAGTCATTTATCTTACCCAGTTCTGAGTTATAACGATTTATAGTCAACATTTCATGATTGACAAAAAATTATGATTTTTACAAGAAAGCTAGTCTCAATTTCTATTGAAAGAAGTCAATGTATTGGTTCAAGTAGATATTTTTCAAAGTTGAAAAAATTCGGCCCCTACTTGGAGCTGAGCATCGCGACGCGTTGAAATATATATCGATTGCAGGGACTTTGAAACTACGCGCATACGAAAGTACATGTTATTTATTAACTTTTTTGTCATTTTCCCAAACCCATTTATCCCACACATTTTTAAGATATACGAGTTTATAGTAAACATTGCTAGACTGACGTAAAATGCGATTACGGATGATTTTTACAAGAATGCTATAGTCTCAATTTCTGTAAAAAGTGTTCAGTGTATGGCGTCAAGTAGATTTTTCAAAAAAAAAATGGACGCTTATTATTAAGAGCTGAGCGTCGCGAAGCGTCAAAAATATCAATCGATTGCAGTGACTTTGAAAATACGCGCATGCGGAAGTACAAGTTTTTTGTTATTTACTCGAACCCATTTATCTTAATCATTCCTGAGTTGAAATGGTTTAGTTAAAATTTCTTGGTTGACAAAAAATTCTTGTAAAAATCAGCCGTGATCGCATTTTTCGTCAATCAAGAATTGTTTACTCTAAACCGGTATAACTCAGAAAGGACTAGAATAAATAAGTTCAAGTAAATGCCAACAAAATTTACTAATAACATGGAATTTCGCATGCGCGAAATTTCAGAGGGCCTGAAACCGATCTATATTTCCGATGCATCGCGACGCTTAGCTCTTCCAGGTGTCGAATCTTTTGAACTTTGAAAAATATTCATTTGACCAGTGCGTCAGTGTATTGAGTGCTTTTTACAGAGATTGAGATTAGTATTCTTGTGAAAATGAAAGGTTGGCACATGGATGTAACTTTCGACAATTACGGTTCTGTACCAACCTTTCCGTTTACTAATAGACGTTTCCGAGCATTTATTCGAAGTTAGAGACTCGCACTTTATTACCCTTTCAATTTTTTTTTAACTTATTTGCTCCTGAGATTAACCAACATTTAGTGCATCTTTATGACGTTTTCAATTATTCATCGGTAAAATATCTTGAGATATGCAATAACAATAATAACATCCCACATATACCAATCAGATTGAGCTTGTGAATTGTTCGATTATCGTTTTTGAGTCCACATGTACTGATAGGTAATAACAACATACTTATCGAATAAGCAGTAAGCAGCTTGCTTTTCAATTTTGACTCACAAACAAACAGTGGAAACATTAATTAAATGTTGTGATAGCGTAGATGGAGCTAAGTCTTGATCATTTCTGATCGGTTCCAGTACAAATCAATTATTGCAAGTTTCTCGGTTTTTCTAAATTCACTTGACTAATTTTACTCGTTGTTATTCGCATTCTTCATATTATCAAGACTCACATCTCTACTTTGTCATGAAAAATTCGCTTTTATATTCTGATTCTACTAATATATTGATCAACGTGAATAAAATATTTATGGTATTAGCTGTTGCAAACTTCCTGGTGACTGATATAAATGGTGTTCAATAAAAAATACGGTCGTAGGTGACTCTGGTTTTTTTTATCATGGATTTTTTCGTGAATTTAATTTGGTTCTTGATAAAAATTGTATGAAATCCACAAAAACATTGGAATTCAGGCTACAGTACAAGCGTTTTCTTGGTGGAACCTGTGAATTTTTGGGCAGTTTTTCGAATGTGGCTTGCCCTTTGCCTCTTCCTAGGCCTGTTTTAAACTCAAAATCAATAAAATGGTAGGTAAATTGATACATTTTATTACAAAAGATGTTGAACATGCTCACCCCCTTTCTTAAATACATGTTATTAATACCCTTTTTCTGCAGAGTTGGACACATTTGAGGATTGTTTATATAGTGAACAAAAATACAGCGACAACACTTGTCAAGTTATAAAAAGAAATAGCTTTGATGTATAAGAAGGCTCAAAAACATACCTTCTCGAAAAGTCGACAACAATACAAAAGTTATGTTAGAAAGTGGATTTGGTGGCTGTCATGAGATAATAGGTGTGTTTGCTATTTCGGTGTAAACGAAATTCATCAAACGCGTTAGATACATTTAGTGCGGATATTCTAACCTAAAAAACAGACAAACGATTTACAATCAGATCCACACTGATTTTGCACAACAAATTTTCATTTATCTTTATTTTAGGTTAGGTTAAAAGAACCTCTAACAACCTATGTTTACAAAATTCACGAAATAGGCTCCCCACCGTATTCTCTTGATCTGGTGTAACGAGTGCAGCAATGTGCATCCTTCACTGATACGCTACACTGTTTTACACTAACCGCGAAACAAACGCCGCAGTGTAGAAAAGTGTAAATTCAAAATTCGTATGCACAAGTGGAAAATAACAAACTATTTTCGATGTTAGCCAAGACATATTTTCTGTAACAATTGCAATCCATAGGTGAGCGTACCGTATGTTTTATTTTTACTCGTATGCTCGTTACCTATTATATCTTGAGTGTCCTAGCCTAGCCATTAAGAGGCCCCCACCAAAATAAAGCGCGCGAGTGTTGGTGAGACCAGTCAAGTCAAGTCAAAGTGAAGTAGAAATAGATGCATATAATGAGACGAATATGAAACAGCCCAGTTTCTAAAGGTTCAAATGAGAAAATCGCACAAAATCGGATGGTTTTTTGAATGGGATATCAAAGTTAAATAATAAAGGTATGTGAGTGTTGTTTTATTTTCTTAAAAAATGGCCTATAGTTAGATTTATACGACAATGAACAACGACCAAATTATACGGTATTCAAGACAGAATATTCGGATTGAGATTTGTTATTTCAAAAAAGTAAAACAACAGTCACAAAGATTGATCTCCTCTCAATCTATTTCTGTTTTTACAATAATAGTTGAGTTCTCGCCCCGGGAAATCACCATGTTTTTCGCCGGGTTTTTAACTTGATGGGGGCTCTTAATTCACGCAATCGAGATCTAACCTCTTATCATATGAAGCATCTGCTAGGAGGTTGTACAAAAACCAACATAAATTCTAATAGTGATATTGTGACATAACTTACTCTGGGATACGCAGCCAAAATGGGCAGAGTCGCTGTGTACGTATACGTGGTTCCAGCTGTAAGCGGACATGAAACTCCAGAATCTTTACAGCCATCAGGGTTGGGAAGATTGAAAGGAATAGCTGCTGACATGATTACTCCATGTACTACAGCTTTAAGAGAATCCGAAGCTGTATCTGAAGTTAAACAAAATTATTTCAGAAACTTTCCATTCACTTACGTGTTAATGGTATTATTCTTTATTCTATGAAATCAATGTTGTCCAAATTGCCTAATTCTATTTCATACTAATAATGTCTTTATATTTTCCTTATTATTATAAAATTGTCTAGTAAAATTAGCAGAAAATGGCGGCGAATCGTGCATTGAATGGTGTGATTCCAATTTGTTTTGAATTGTGTTTAGAGGTCGTTGTGTGCATCTGGCAATAGATGCACACAACGATTTTCTCTAAAATCAGGTGTCGAAAGATTTTCAAATGCATTTTTCTTGAAAATGTTGCCTCACAGCGAGATACGAAAAGTGTACTTTATCTGTGTAGAAAACACCAGATTTTCAGAATTTGTAGCCAAAACTACTAAAACTCAACAACCAAAAAATGTATGGCAAAATTTGCTCGAACCGGTCCCTGTATATCCCACTCATGAAGCAGGTTATAATATGCAATAATGTGTTTTCATTCATTAGATAGAGGATAAAATCATATACCTAATTTAGGTATATGGATAAAATGTTTACCAACTGTACCAAATTTTATTCAATTATCTTGACAGGTTTCGAAAACATCTACAAAAAACCATCATCTTGTCTTCACTTTCAAAACCCTGTATTTCGTCGTAGGTCTTGCGGATATTTATTTATGTGTTTTATGTACCTGAAATATTGACATTTCCTCCTGAATCACCCTGTATAACACTTTATACTTTGGATAAGTAATTTTCGACATATTCGCAAAAAACGATTGAGTAATAATATGATTTCAACTATAATTTTAACTAGTTCGGTATCATGTCTTGTGTCTTCTTTTCTTGTGAGAAAGAACTTGGTTTTTTGTCAAACCTGTACATTTGTTTCATTTTAAATTCCTCGTATACCTATATCTAATTTTGAGAATCAGTGCGCAGAAACATATTATGCATAATCATTATGCTTTTTGTTGGCTGGTACCAGGAGCGCAAAAATGTAATCATTGAATCAATAACTTTATGCATTTTTTAACGTGCAAATTGCAAAATTCGCGGCTGGTCTCATTTAAATGTTGATGATAATATGCTCGTGGCGATAAGTAAAAACAAAAAAGGTAACTGACAACTAATACGAGGAAACCAATTCAATCACACTTATTTATCTATTGTATTACTTATCATAAAAATAGTACGAGCAATTTGAAGCTTCCTGATACGGATGATTATACCTACGTCGTTCTTCATATCACAGATCTAGACAATGCCTTTTACCGCTTCCTCATATCAATTTTCTGCCAAAATACGAACGAGCAGTTTATTGTTCAAATTCAAAGTAGGTATAATTTCTTGAATAAAGTTCTTGTCACGCACTTACTTGATTTGAAAGTGATGGTCATAGTAGAGTTCTGGTTTCTTCTCAGAATGCATCTTTTTGCGCTAGGTGCACATTTGGAAACTTCTACATTTATTATACTTCCATCGACGGAACCTAGAAAAAGAACAAATCCAAATGAAATCAAGCATCTTGAACCTACATCAATATAATTATGAGTAAATTCATGATTATATAGTTTTTTGAAATTATCCTCAATATCACTGTATATTTTCATAAGTTATATACATATTGAGATTTCGCGTGTTCGGTTACCATGTAGTCAATAGTATTACGTACGGTTTGAGAAAAATTACAAGGGGCAAGAAACAGACCATCTTCTTCTGAACCAGTATGTGGAGACTATTATTTATAGGTATATGGTGAAGACCAATGATTTCGTCAATATAGTGATAGAAGTGACAACAAATTCAAATTAGTTTCAGGATTAATGTCACTTTATACAAAATAAGCTACGTGTGTATAAGGAGGTAGGTATTCGTGAACATTTTTTTGGGTGTGTAGCTTCACTCTATGTAAAATTAAAAGTAGTGAGTTTGAATGGATAAGCATCTCTACTACAGTTGATTCGCAACCAAAAGTCACCAAACTTAAAAAAAAACTACACGTGATTAGACATAGCAAAACGATCGAACTGATCACATGTGTGGGTTTTTTTTTGTCAAATAAAATTTATTTGAATTAAATTACAAACACCCCATGGGGTAATTACATGTAAAGTGTGAAATAATTATAATACTAAGCCTAAAAACTTAAAACTATAATACACAACAATAAACAATACATGAAAAAACAAAGAGCAAGTACCAAGACTACAAAAGGACGGCGAGTACGAGTAAGACGACCATGTTCAACGTAACACTGCCCTGAACTCCTTCATACCTATACTAAACATGTCCATTTGGTTTTCAGCTATCATTCTATTACATTCATCCATCATCTTTTTAAAAGGAGAAAGAGCATTTTGACCCGCGATAAATATATCTAAATTTATCAGTCTTAAATTAACTTTTGGAACCTTAAAATTTATGTAATTGACCAGCTCACATTTCTTATATTTTAGGCCGTTAACAATATGATATACAAACAAAACAGCCTGCTTGTTCCTTCTTTCCACCAATGATTCAAATTCGAAACTGTCCAGCATTGACCTGTAGGAGATCATATATGGATAAGCATTGTTCTTCCTAATGTATATACAGGGTTTTTCACTTAAAACTCCCCACGTCAATATCTCGGAAACGAATAGGAATATTTGATTTCTGTAAAAAGTAGTCAATGTATGGGGTCGAGTACTTATTTTTCACAGTTAAAAAAATTCGACGCCTACCAAGAGTAAAGCTTCGCGACGCATCGAAAATATTAATCGATTGCAGGAACTTTGAAATTACGCGCATGCAACAGTACAAGTTATTCATAAACTTTTTTGTTATTCAGTCGAACTCATTTATTCTACTCAGTTTTGAGATATACAGTGTGTCCAAGATAAGAATGTCTATCATGGGGATCTTGAAAACCGTGAGAGATACAAGGTCGGTTAAATGGAGGCAAAGTTGCGTATTTTGATGCTTAACAAAATGCCGTTTTGAAAGCCAAGAAATTCCGACTAAGTCCGAAATTATCCGAAAAAATCCGAAATTTTTCAAAATTGTTTTCATTTTTTTCTGACCACATTTGAAGAGATATTTTGAAATGAATGGAACTTCTTCATTGCCACTTTTTGCCCTTTACAAGATAGCGTTATTAAATTGAAGAACCGACGTTTCGTCTATGAGCAGCCATCATCAACTTTGTTTTTTTAAATACGGTCCTGGATTTTTTATGACGGATTTTGAGAGCCTCTTATGTTCCTAAGCCAACAATGTATCGCAATTATTCAAAAAAATTATGTTGATGGATTTTTCCATGAGAACTCATGTGAGTTAGAGAGAGACAAAAAATACATTTTTAATAGGATCAAAAACGCACACCACTTTTTTAATGAGTGCGATAAATCGTCGGTTGAGGAACATGAGAGGCTCTTAAAATCCGTAATAAAAAATCCAGGACCGTATTTAAAAAAACAAAGTTGATGATGGCTGCTCATAGACGAAACGTCGGTTCTTCAATTTAATAACGCTATCTTGTAAAGGGCAAAAAGTGGCAATTAAGAAGTTCCATTCATTTCAAGATATCTCTTCAAATGTGGTCAGAAAAAAATGAAAACAATTTTGAAAAATTTCGGTTTTTTTCGGATAATTTCGGACTTAGTCGGAATTTCTTGGCATTCAAAACGGCATTTTGTTAAGCATCAAAATACGCAACTTTGCCTCCATTTAACCGACCTTGTATCTCTCACGGTTTTCAAGATCCCCATGATAGACATTCTTATCTTGGACACACTGTATATCTCAAAACTGAGTAGAATAAATGAGTTCGACTGAATAACAAAAAAGTTTATGAATAACTTGTACTTTTGCATGCGCGTAATTTCAAAGTTCCTGCAATCGATTAATATTTTCGATGCGTCGCGACGCTTTACTCTTGGTAGGCGTCGAATTTTTTTAACTGTGAAAAATAAGTACTCGACCCCATACATTGACTACTTTTTACAGAAATCAAATATTCCTATTCGTTTCCGAGATATTGACGTGGGGAGTTTTAAGTAAAAAACCCTGTATATCTTAAAAATCTCTTCTGGACTTTTTCAATTTGATCAATGTGAGTGGCTTCATTTGGCATCCAAACTGGAGATTCATATTCTAGGTATGGCCTGACAAGTGAATTATACAATTTATAAATGGTTTCGATATTAAGATGAGATTTGCTATTTCGAATTACAAAACCAAGGGTCTTATAAGCCTTGTTACACATGTTAACATATTGTTTAGTAAACTTTAAATTGGACTGAAAATGGACACCCAGATCCTTGACTTCTATTAGTCTTTTGAGATTTTCTCTACCCATAGTCATGTTGAAAATATGTACTTTTACGTGTAAACGTCATTACTGAGCACTTTTCAATATTAACAAAGATTTTATTTTCTTCAAACCAAGCTACAACGTTGTTTAAGTCAGATTGCAATTGGATACAGTCGTCCATTGTTGAGATCTCTCTGAACATTTTAAAATCATCCGCAAATAACAGGGATGACGATCCTAGCAAGCATTCAGGCAATGGATTGATAAATAATACAAACAGGAGTGGTCCTAGGTTACTGCCTTGAGGAACACCCGATGACGCTATAAAATTTTTAGAGTAACATCCACCCACTTTTACATTTTGTTTCCTATTTGACAGATAGGACCTCAAAAACAACTGCATACGCCCTGATATTCCATAAGTCGCAAGTCTGCTCAATAAAATCTCGTGACTGACCTTGTCAAATGCCTTTTGACAGTATAAATGACATCAAGTTGGTTTTTCCTCTCTATTGACTTCGCAGCACATTCAGTAAACGTGCTAAGATTCGTAACAGTTGATCTATCGGTCACAAAACCATGCTGGAACATACTAATTTTCTCGTACAGTCTATCAAATAACAATTGTTGGTAGTTTTCAACATGTTTTTGTCATGTTACCTCTCAATCGTTTTCCATTGTTTGATCTCGTTTGGTTTTTTTTTACTTTGGTGACTTGTGGTTGTGAATCGACTATTGTCTGATTTATCCGTAAATATCAACGACTTTCTCAAGTAACATTTCTCAAACTTACCTCAATTACTTCTATAAAGTGGTCAGATTCAATCTCTATCAATAAGAATCATTTCCGCATTCAATTCATTTTTCTATTGTTCAGACAAAAGATTGTTTGAAAATTGCAATCCAGATACCTTAGCTCCGCTATAAGGCACAAACTCTAACCAGAAAATAGTTCATTTACTAGTCCCACTCATAAAATCATATTATATCACTATTTTTCAAGTAGGTATTGATTATGAATTTGTGATTTTATTGAAAACAAACTTGAAAGTCGTCAAAGCTAAGAAGCATATTGTTGTAAGGATAGGTACTCTTAAAAGGAATCATGAGATTTTTCGGAATGATTATATTGTATCTGACCATCCCGTGCAGTAGGTATATAATATGTTATCGGGTGAGATGAGGAGGAAATTTGAGTTATATTATTAAACAATACAACATACACGTTATATGAATAATTTAAAATCTCGCAAATATCTGGAATGTGTACAACACCTTGAAAATCGTTACAAAGAACATATCGATGTATTATGTAGGTACTGCTGATTACCGAGCATTTATTCCGACGAAGCAATTTCGCCAACGTTAAACGGTCATGTCAATTTTCCACTTTCTTGTATTAAAGAAATGATGGGTAACGATGGCTGTTAAACAATGAACAGCGAATAGTTGTCCATAATAAAGAAACTATAGAAACCTATAATTCTAGCCTAGTTATTTCAAAAAAAATGTATCAAGACCGTGCGGAAGGTAAGGATACACTGAAAGATCTCTGCGAATAATAATTGATGTTCACCACTAGGAACATGTCATGATATTTTGGTGGGATCTAGCGTATATAGGAGCCATTTCATCGTCTACAGATAGGATGTTTCTTAATATCATCAAGGTGGTCAGATAAGAATGCAAAGTGCTGTATCTCGAAAGCCAAAAAATTTTATACTGAAGTGGCTAAAAGAAGACTGTGGAAAACATTTTGAGTTTTTCAAGATCGCCGTCAGGGGTCGCAATATCTTTTGAAGTTATTTTTCTCCGGAATCGACTTAGTAAATGTACTAAAACAATATAATATATGCTTTGTAAAGTTTGGCTTTATTCAAATAATTTTCGGTCAACGACGGTTTTTGATGTATCTTATAAAATAAAGTGGTGAAGGTTGACTATGTTTTTTCAATAATCATCTAAAACTACTAAACGACTGAACTGATTTCCACAAACTTGGTCTTGGGGAAAGCATTTATCACTCGGTCACCCACCTTACTTGTGACTGTGAAATATCTAATTCTTGATGATGCCGCTAAAGCGCGTTTTTTATTTGTATAATAACCAAAAATCAAAAAATTCCCTCTCTTTTTTAAAAAACTGGACTGCTTCCCACCTCTGTTTCCTTCTCAATTACAAGCAGTCACAAAAATTTCCACGTAAAAATTTAGTGAAATGTCACTTGAATTCCTAGCCTAGAATAACGAAGAAATAGAATTTGGTTATCATAAGATTTGAAAAAGACGCGATTACAACCGGTATTTATTATTTTATTCCATACTGAACTGTAGAGTATCATTTATCTACCAGTCCGGTACGTGACACTTTAGATCATCAGAGACTTTAATAAAAATTTACTTTACTACTCCGTGCGGAAGGTAAGGATACACTGAAAGATCTCTGCGAATAATAATTGATGTTCACCACTAGGAACATGTCATGATATTTTGGTGGGATCTAGCGTATATAGGAGCCATTTCATCGTCTACAGATAGGATGTTTCTTAATATCATCAAGGTGGTCAGATAAGAATGCAAAGTGCTGTATCTCGAAAGCCAAAAAATTTTATACTGAAGTGGCTAAAAGAAGACTGTGGAAAACATTTTGAGTTTTTCAAGATCGCCGTCAGGGGTCGCAATATCTTTTGAAGTTATTTTTCTCCGGAATCGACTTAGTAAATGTACTAAAACAATATAATATATGCTTTGTAAAGTTTGGCTTTATTCAAATAATTTTCGGTCAACGACGGTTTTTGATGTATCTTATAAAATAAAGTGGTGAAGGTTGACTATGTTTTTTCAATAATCATCTAAAACTACTAAACGACTGAACTGATTTCCACAAACTTGGTCTTGGGGAAAGCATTTATCACTCGGTCACCCACCTTACTTGTGACTGTGAAATATCTAATTCTTGATGATGCCGCTAAAGCGCGTTTTTTATTTGTATAATAACCAAAAATCAAAAAATTCCCTCTCTTTTTTAAAAAACTGGACTGCTTCCCACCTCTGTTTCCTTCTCAATTACAAGCAGTCACAAAAATTTCCACGTAAAAATTTAGTGAAATGTCACTTGAATTCCTAGCCTAGAATAACGAAGAAATAGAATTTGGTTATCATAAGATTTGAAAAAGACGCGATTACAACCGGTATTTATTATTTTATTCCATACTGAACTGTAGAGTATCATTTATCTACCAGTCCGGTACGTGACACTTTAGATCATCAGAGACTTTAATAAAAATTTACTTTACTACTCCGCTAGTAATGACACTTTGCATCATCAAAGACTGTGAAATTGCATTGGTAGCATGGCTTATCTAGCGCCATCTCATGGTTTTGAATATTAACTTGACATATACTTTTGGCAACATAAGTAACCAGCAACATATTACCTAAGTGGTAGCATGGTTCAACTGGCGCCATCTCATGGTTTAATCAATAATTTGACATGAAATGTTGCCAAGTAACCTATTTCTATTACCCAAGTGGTGACATGGTTTGGCTGACGTCACCTCATGGTAAGAGTGTGAGACGGACTGCCACTACCGCCCTCTCAATGAGTGTTTTGAAAAATAAGAAAGCACCATTTCTCGTAAATCGATTGAATAAAATTGTCACAGTATGGAAGAAAAGAATGTACGATACACAGCCGTTAAAAAGTCATCAAACTACTCTTATAGAAATTCCGGACTCGGCTCCTTCGTCGCCTCGGTCATAAAAATCTTGAAAAAGTCATTCACCGTCTTAGTAACGTTATTTTTTTAAATTATTATCAATTTATTTGTCCTTTTTCAAGATCCAATGACAACAATTTTATAATTTTTCAATAATAAGGGTATATTCTTGGTTCAAAAAATAAAAAAAAAATAGGTAAGATATCGAGATACGGTTTTCACTCCCCTATTTAAGTATCATTTCAATACATTTTCTGAATAAAAGTGACATCATTGCATTTAGTTTTTCAGATAATTTTGTAGAGAAGAATAATGACTTTGAAAATGACGGTTTTACATCTTGGGAATCTGAAAATATTTTACACCGTCTTCTTTTGGTCACTAGTATTATTTTTCCTAATGCAAGTCTTTACGACTAATAGTTTTCGATACACACAGCACTTTGCATTCTTATTTTGCCACCCTGTCTGTATGTACAGGGTGGTTATTTGAAAATCGCAAGGTGCCAGATCTCATAAGCTGTTTATCCCAGAGACTTTCAACTATTTTTTTTTATCATTCGCAAGTCTCTGGCATGAACAGTTTCTGAGATCTGACACCTTGCCATTCTTTGATAACCACCCTATACAAACGGAAATTGAAAACAACGGACCACGAACACAGCTATTGTACCTAGTGTTTTAACATGACAACGTCTATTGTGAACTGACTCACCAGTTAAGGGTTATTCAAGATAAATGTTAATAGTCTGTTACAAAAATGTGTGTTCATTGAAAAATCCAATTGTTCACAATATTCTCAAGTATAATTTCCTGTGGTATAATTAGCGGTTTCCTGAGAGTCGTCAGAGATAAATAAATGTTTTAGACATTGTACTATCACCTATTAACCATACGATGTCTGTATTCTGTAACTTATTCGCATGCGAGCTGATTTATTCTTTCAGACTAATAGCCTTGAATCTCCGAGCGTAATTAAATCAACTTGTTTTGTAGGACAAATTATTATTATCATGTAGCCCGGAGTAATGAGCATTTCCAATTTTTTTGATATACAGGGTGTCCCAGAAAGAATGGGACATACGTTCACAGCAGATTCCTCACACAAAAATATTGCGATCGGAACTTGTCTACCCTTGTTGATATTAACAGATACCGGGTGTCAAAGTTGAATTTTGATTTTTGATTATTTCAAATAACTTTTGGAATAATCAAGCTATATTGATGAAATTTGGTATATGGAGGTTGTTTGACATGCAAAATTCATATCTGGCCTTGGTATGGCTCTTACATGTAGGGGGCGCCACTTATACATCTTTCCAGTCATTAAAATAGTCAACTTTTTTGTACGCACTCTAACTTTTTTTTTAATTGAAAAATTGATTTCTCCGTCATTTTTACGTGAAAAAGGTATACTTTGCAAAAGTGGATTGCAGTAGACCTTTTTCAAGATATTTGCACTCAAAGTAATTCATGCAATGTGGTTTCGAATGCAAAATTTTGAAACTAAACATAGGGGGCATCGAAATTTGAAACAGGCCCTGTAAATTTGAATGTGTCAAAAAGATAGGCTTGCCTGGCCAACGGTGGGGATTTGAGCATTTGCACTAGTTTTTTTGTTTTTTTTGGGTTAATTTAATTTTTTTAAAATATGTTTGGAATAAGGTGTTTACTGGTCCATCGTATTATTTTTGGCGAGTGGTGCACTGTATTCTACTTGTCAGCTGCTCGTAGAAAAAAAAAGACGAAAAATAGTTGCAATCTCACTCAAATATAGGGTTTTCTTTTTAACATCAAATGAAGATGTTAAACGCGAATCAAAACAAATCTGATGTGTATCTTTTTGACACATTCAAATTTATAGGAGCTGTTTCAAAAGCATTCATCGCGGGATTCCTGATAAAGTTTCCCTAACTCTTCTATTTCAAAAGATATAAACACACCGGCAAAATTAGGGGAACGCACAAAATATATATATACAAAGTTTGACATCAATTTTCTCTAGAACTCTATGCTCGATTTCAATATATTTTTTACTGGATTGTCGATCGGCTCTTCAAGAATACATCTGACTAGTTTTCGTTATAAAATTATTCGTCTTATACCATATACAGGGGCGAAAAGGAAGTGAAGATTTTTTGTTGTTTTTTGAGACACTCTGTGGATCGAACCGCTGACAGTTGAATATGGTCTATAGCATCACATTGTAGCCTGATCTTTTCTAAACATTTCCGTTTTTTATTTTCTGTGATATCTCAATTTTTAACGAAAATACAGGGTTACATATATTATATATAAATACAGGTTAAATACAGCGTTCCCCTAATTTTGCCGGCGTGTGTAGAAAAATGATCTGCATGAAAGTGATAGGAAATGATCCAAATAACACGATGGATGCATCAATTTAGAGGGTTTGCGTTTGAAAATTTCGAAAAAACCTCAATTACAGGTTTGGCTTCTACAATTCATGTTGTGTGGTCGGCTAAAGCAGATAAAATCGACCCCGAGTACATGCACCAGACAGAACAGATTTTCTTCTTTGAAATGAGCTAAAGAACAGTCAGATCGGTTAAGGAATTTCGAAGTTATAGGCAATTTACTGACATGAAGTTCGACGGCTTGTAGCTGTCTTATTTGACAACTTAGAGATAAGTATCGATGAGCGATTTTGTAGAGAATATCGTCTACAATCTGTTTCCATATTCTTTTTTGGTAGTCCAATGGGGAAAATTTCGAAAATGTGTTGATTTTCTGTTTTCACAGTACTGTTATACGCCCCGGCGATCCTAGAAGCTTGAAATATATTTCCAGCATTTTCTCTTGGGCACATTACTATACAGATTTTTTTCCCGAGTCTCTATGATGAATAGTTTATGATAACTGGCACCCTGTCGCTGAAAATTGATCACCCTGTACAGATTCATAACCCTGTATATGAAAAATTACTGTCCCAGATCAACTACTTATACAGAAAATAGAGGAATCATAAATAAGAAGTTTGAGATGGGGAACCCATGGCCGGAAGTGCCCCGTTTCCTAGATACAGAGGGTGTACAAGTTTTTAAAAAAAAAATGAATATCTGAATTTATTTTGAAAACCGCTCAACCGATTCTGATGAAATTTTTAGGGTTCAAATACCAAATGGTATTGCATGTTTCTGAGTATTTGAAAAAAAAACCTTGTCTAGGGCCGGAGTTGGAGAACATGTGTGCACTATTTTTCAAAAAAAAAAAGGTAAAGCATGATTTTTTCAAAACAATTAACTTTTTCCAGAAACCTCGTTCAATCTCCAACAAAATAGCTCTCATGACTTTTTTCTCTCCGGCGCACCGTTGTCGAGTAAATAAATAAAAACCAGACTAGTGTCCTTCAAAGCGTTGATAACCAAAAATTTTCAGTTTTGGTAAAAGTCGGAAGTCCTATACTGTTCTACTCGTCAGAGAGAAAAAACTCAAGAGACCTTTTTCATTGGAAATTGAGTAAGTATTTTGATAGAAAACGAAATTTTGTTAAAAAAACAGTGGCATGTAATGGGGAACTTGGATTAAAAATTATTAAATTGTTTTTTTTTCAATTGCAAACTGAAGAAAATCGATACGTATTTTTTTATTTCATTCAAAAATGATTTTGTCATTAGTTGTTCAAGTTTGAAATTCTGTATATCTAGATATACTGAAGATGGTATTACAATGTTATGACGTCATAACATTGCAATTTTAGCACACTTCAAAGCGTTATATCTCCGTCAATTTTCGAGTAACAACAAAAAGAAAAAATGCGGGTCTCTTCATTTTTCATGAACTTTCGAATTAAAAAAAAATTGATGCAAGTTCCCCATTTTTGTTTTCTTGAACAACAAAACACCCTGTATCTTGGAAACGGGGCACTACCGGCCATGGGTTTTCCATCTCAACCTTCTTCTGGTTCTTCTATTTGCCAGTATAAGTATTGACCAGTTGATCTGGGACACCCTGTAGTTTTGTCACTCCAGCTAGCCTGTATTAAAAAAAAAAACCAAACAAACAATTTTGCTTTTTTTTTCATAGCCCCCATATTAGCTGTTATTAAATCAATATCACCAATAAAAATGTAACAAAAAAAAAATTATCGAATGTATAGTTCGTGTCACTCCTATGAAGAGATGACAGAAGGGTTCTAATCCAGTAGAATCCAGTGGCGTAATCAATGTTTTTGGAGATATCATTATTTTTGAAATACTTACCAATCGTTGTTTTTTTTTAAACGGGACACCCTATATATTATTAAAAAATTGATTTGTCTTCCTACAAGCTTTTCAAAAATATTATGTAGCATGATATGAATGCAATAATCCCTTTTTTCATGATTCGCAATCAAGATCTTGGGTATTTTGAAATAAACAAACGATCGTTCAAAATATTAATTAAGATTAAATTGTTTTATTTCATACTGTACCGTAAAGTATCATTTACCCAAAACTAGTCCGGTAAATGACACTTTACATCACCAGATACTGAAAAAAAATTACTTGACAACTCCTAAAATGACATTTTGCATCATCAACGACTGTGAAATTGCATTGGTATATATAGCATGGTTTGGCTGGCGCCATCTCATGATTTTAATCAATAACTTGACATAGAATATTTGTAACCTATAATTAACCTATCTATTACCCAAGTGGTGACATGGTTTGGCTGGCGCCATCTCATGGTAAGAATGTGAGGCGGACTGTCGCACTCTAAAGTGTAAAGGAAGCACTTTAAACCGATCTAGAAAAATTATCACAGTATGAAACAAAACAATGAGCGATACACAGCCGTTAAATGTCATTAAACGTACTCGTCTAAAGAAATTCCAGACTCGGCTGCTCCTTCGTCGCCTCGTCCAAAAACATCTCGACTCGTAATTTAAAAAGTCATTTACCGCCTTGGTGAAATAAATTTACTATTTCAGGCTATTATTAAAACGTGGAATGGAAAAATACAAGATATCAAAGTAGGCGGAGGGCTTTCAAATTTTGCATTATGACTTTAGTTTTTAATTCATTCTTAACAACTTTCCTCAATAACTTTTTGTCGTATATCTCACAGAAGAAGCACTACACTACAATTGAGAAATATACCTTCTTGATTAATTTTCAAGACATATACCACGTGATTTTTTGAATCTAAAACTATGACACAAATTAGTTTTTATCCTAGCACGGCTGAACCCCAGAAGATGAAATGTTTCTTGTCTTGCGTCGATCCTGGGACACACTCTGTAGATGCGTCATTCAGGATTCCATTGTACGTACAATAAAACCTATGATCGACGTTTGGCCATATAAAGGCTGAAAAAATTAGCCACACGTGTTGTGATTGTGTGAATAATTACTTTCAGTTCAATATTCATGAATAAAACTAAAATGATCTTTATTTATCCATACATTGGTCGAAATAATAAATAGAATGTCTAAGCAATATGGATAGGTATAGACAAAGAAAATAAATCTATGAAGCTACTTTTTTACGCATTGCGCCTCACCAATTATGAAAACATGTGCTAAAAAAGAAACTCACCACAGTCAGAATACGCGTAGCTTTCATAGCATACGGCGAATAACAAAACTGCAAATAATACACTTTTTACAGACATATTTTTTTTTATGTGTGAATATCTTTCTAGAAAAATTCACAATCGAGAAGAACACAATGCAACGACTCTCGATTTACAAATGAACGGCAATATCGTTCCGACGAATTGATGTCATTGTTATCAAAAAGGACAAAAGTTTATCTGCGTTTGACGGTTGACCACTGACCGTGATAACGTTCTTTTATGGATTAACACATTAAGAGCCCTTCTTCTAGAAATGAGTTTATAGTTCATTAGATTATTCTTTGTACAGAAGCTCATACAACAAAGGCATTGACAGATGATGTTACATCTTACGATTTTCTCATGACTTCTGATAATTCAGATGCTCTATACAGGGTATTTCTTTTAAATGGACAATTACAATTAGACTTAAATGAGAAAGGTACGCCTGTAAAAATTTACACACAAAGGTTCGCTAGAGACCATGAACTATTTTTTTTAATAGTAGCATCAGTTATACCGAAAGTAGCTACCAACTTCCTTATTTTAAAGGCAACCCCCATTTTTCATTCCACATTTCGGATACAGATTGTTTCTTGTGAAAAAACAGTGAAGTGAGTATGCTTTTTTTCTCAAAAATACAATCAGATTTTTTTGGGTATTTCGCCAGACCCTATCAAAAAATTCTCACCAAATGGAAATAGCTTGACTAGCAAATTTGAATAAAAAATCCTTTTTATTCAGAAGTGTAAGATTTATTCAATGATTGACTTTTTACTCAAAAAATTAATCAAACATATGTGCTTATACCTGAACTTCTTTGTTTGTTACTTACTTAAAAGAGCCTATTAGTAAATAACAATAAACCTTATGATGCCAAACGTTTTGAAAGTGAGTCGTATTGCTTCGTCAGTGGAACCTAAGAAATAATTCTGTGGCTTGGTGCGAGAATGCCAAACTCAAAATTGAGGTTTTCAAGATGAAGAAGTCAGCTCGAAAAAAAAAGCGTTATGAAATATTCTGAGAGCTCTCCACTGATTTTCTACTGGTCTTTATAGTACGTATCAATTAGAGGGAAAAAAAAGTTGTAAAACTCAATTTACACAAGAAAAAATTTGGCCCTTATTGGAATTTCAACAAAATATTGATATAGGCTCTTGAAAAAAAAAAGAAATATGAATTTTTATTTTTGTAACAAAAGAAACAAATAACACAACTTTGGTTTTAACTCATCAACCTCTAACAAAAACTCAATTTTCTTCTTTTTCCACACAATAGACAATGTACGCAGATCGGGGTTACTTTGGCACCTACGTTTGTTTAAAAAAAGGTTTCTTCAAAATGTTTCTCTTTGTAACAGGTTTATTACATCACTCAATAAGTCCGTAGGATGACACATAGATGACGTTGCTATGTAATAATCCATATGATTTGTAGGAAGTACCAACCTTAAAAAGATATCTGTCAAAATTTCATGACAATCCGACGATTAGTTTCCAAGTTACAGAGGTTCAAGTGAAGCTACTTTTAAGTTTTTCAAGATACCCAGACAATGCACCGTGTCACAAGTCGATCGCAACGATGACCAAATTGCACGAATTGGGCTTCGAATTGCTTTCGCACCCACCGTATTCTCCAGATTTGGCCCCCATCGACTACTACCAGTTCGCAGACCTGAAAAAAATGCTCGCCGGAAAGAAATTTGGCTCGAATGAAGAGGTGATCGCTGAAACACGAATGGTTCTACAAAAAAGGTGTCGAAATGCTAGAGCGGCGTTGGACTGATTATATAATAATAATCTTTAATAATAATAATAATCTTTATTTAGCATAAAGCTACAAAATTACACAAATCCTTAATAATATAAAAAAAAATCAGTTCCAATTAGTAAAAATGAAAAATGTAAAATTAAAATCTTATAATATCACTCTTGAAGGAATGTTTGTTGATGAATAAGATCGAATTTTGCCAAAAAAATGTGTTTTTCTTGGTTATCCTACGGACTTATTGAGTGATATGTGTTATAACGAAGAGAATGTCCTGAAAAAAGTTCTCAAAAACTTTAAAAAAAAATAGAAAAAAGACGTAGGTGCTAAAAGTAACCCCGCAGACCAAATACATATTTTATTCAGACCATTTAGAAAATGTTGATGATAATTTTGGCTTGGTTTGCTTAAAAAAAAAGATTTTATAAATCTTGTATTTCTTCTTAGAGATTGTGGAAAAGTTTCCTGGTGCAACAGATTTACTTCTCCTTATAATGATTGTTTTGAATTTCTCATTGGAACCAAAGCTATTTTTGCATGAAATGTCCCCTTTCCGATTTTTTGAATTAAACTGTAGCCACTCAAATATTAACACTGGTACTAGATCTTCATTCTCATATTGTTTATTTAGGAATTGAGCGAATTCAGTTTGCCCAATCTCTTGGAAATTCGATTTCAGAACGTCAACACTGATAATATTAGAATGATATGAAAATATTACAGAAGCTCATTCACAATCCAAAGTATACCAACACATCAATTGAAAATAAACGTGATAACTGGAAGAATGTAGTTGAACAAAAACTTTGTTAATCACGCCTGTCGATCGTTCAAACTATAGTTTATGTTTGTCGCAAACCAAGATGATATTCGCCATTTCTCATTCCGGTTGGCTCTTACATTGAAAAATACGGATATTTGCAAAATTCATTTCCAATCCTTTGTTTTTCTAGCTAATTTACTAACAAAATATTTTTTCCCTAAATTTTAGTAAATCCTCGATAGCTTGATAGTACTGCATGTCCTGACAAATAAAACCACTGTATCATACGTAGAACACAGCTTAAATAACAATTTCAAGGTGTGCGTAAAATACAATGAGTGGTATGAATAAAATCGAAGTACATATGCTAATACTAAAAGTATATAAGTATTGTCTACGTAGTAAATTCTCAAAAACTAAGAAGGAACTCCATTTCGAAGTAGATACTTGTACATTCTCCCGACGCTACTACACCGAGTAGCACCGTCGTGGAAACGACTTAGGTATTTACTACAACTTGAAGTACCGACTACTTACAGAAGAAACTTCGATTTCAAAAAGAAATTGTAGTACCTATTTGCTTTTCTTTGGTGAAGTTGGTCTAAGATCAGCTTCACTGAGCATGCTACGATTATAGTTTTGTTTGAAATGGATAATGGTTTGGAATACGCAGAAGAAAAATATACAGTTTAAGACGACATATCAATGATGATGATTTGTATCATCAAATATGCCGATCAGTAACTGAATAAGTTAAGGCAAAGATTAAAAATACTCTTTGGTTAAGGTATAACTCGGTAATCGTGTTTTAGTTTTTGGTTTACAACAAAAAATGGAAGTGTTTTCAGGGACCCGAGGTATGGTATATGTTTAGATAGAAAAACCAAAGCAATGAGTAGGCAGACATAACCTAACGTTATTTGTGCTATTGACTGCACTCACGTCAAAATTTCAATACGAATACTAACGTTGCCTCAATAAAATGGCCACTTGTGACAATATGTTTACCAGCTTAGTTGCAACATCACCATTCTTGCCCTTTTCCTGTTATGTATAACAATCAAGAAAGTATATGTCTTGGGCGATTTTGGATATGCTGTAACTCCATGGATGCTCATTGCTCACACCGTTCCAAAATCCGGCAAGAACTAGAACAAATATAATACTTATTGTATAGGTAGGTATATCTTCCATTCGAAACTCTTATCTTTCTAGGGCATTTCTTCAACGAAGATATTTTACCTCGATTTTCACCCAACCTCCAGGTTATACAGCTTAACACTTTAATCCTTAAACAATTCCACTGACCAGCAAAAGTAGATTGAGGAAACTTATTTTTGGATTCTTTATCTCAAATATTATAAACATCAGCAAAAATTTCACGACTTTGCCGTTGAAAAAAACTAAGCGGACGCAGTGGGAAGATGCTAATGTTGAAGAATATACTATGAACTTGAAGTAGATACTTCACAGAGTGTAGTTTACTTCGAGGTTAAAATTATCCTACCGGAACTTTACAATAATGCTACATGATGAAGCAGATACTTCAAAGATGCTAAAATTTGCAGTATTAGCAAATACTTCGATTTTATGCATACCACTCAATGTATACACATTGATATTTTTAAATTGTGAGCCTGCTGAAATCCTATAAAATGTTTTCCTATCTCTTTTGACAAGGGAGTATGTGTGTCGAAGTCGAAAAGTTTTCTTAATATTGGTTTTAGATGGTATGGATGGTTGTAAAAAAAAAGGTTTTGTGACTGATTATATATCAGATGAAATTGGTCTTTGTTAAAGATAGAATCACCCAAACTACTACTCTATGTTTATACGGTTCCTCAATATAGTTACTCTAGAAGTTTTGACCAGTTGAGCGGGGACATCATTGTAAAATAATAGTTATGGTAGCCTTAAATAAATTAAACATGACATCTGAAATTATCTCAGCTTAAAACGGTAACACATTGTTGGAATTGATTACACGCAACCATGAACTAGAATAAAGAGCTCATATAATAAGTCTGTTAAATTTGATTAGGAGAATTAGTTTGGTACTTGTATTTCTGAAGATTAAAGAAGCCATATCGACTATGTTGTCATATGTCAGTCTTGACCATATAGACGAAACTGGTCTTGACAATTGAATATTTGTTATACTTATCCGATGATATAAATCATTCGTTTGACAACTATATGATGTCACCTTATAATAAAGGTAATAAACATATCAAATCATAATAAAAAAAATGCAACGGAATAGATTTTACATAACATATGATTTGATAAAGAAGTCGACTTGCATTACAGTGCACAGCTTCGATTAGTGAATCAGTCGATTGATTGGGCATGAGTTTCTCGCTTTCTATTTTATAAGATGAAGGCATTGAGTTTTGTCCTCGTAGGTACCTGAAACTTTCCACGCTTTTCAGATACTCAAATCATAATTCCAGACGTATTATTGAAATGATATCCTCTCAGCGCCCAGCGCCAGAGTCAGACGCTGCCAACGTCTGCATGGCTTTATAATGATTTCTAGATAGGTACGGAGCAGAGAGCTCTCCAAATAGCAACTTTCTATTGGTGATTTTACAAAAAAAAATGATATTAGGTCTGTTCGTACAACAATCACAAACCAGTCAGAGCCAATCTGCATATTCAGCTCTGATTATTTTGACCAATCGATAAAGCGCTGATCGATTTGTGATTGACCTATTATTTAGTTTGTGGATATTATTGAAGGAGAATGTGAATTAAACTTATGGTTTGGCTAAATTGCCGACGTTTCGACCTTCACTCTTTGGTTTTTATCAATATTTTTTAGTAGATCAACGGTCGGAACGTCGCAGTAATGTGTAGGTCCCAATACCCATACACGATATGTATTGTAATACAGGGTGTCTCGTGGTGAACGCCCATTGGAATATCTCAGGAAATAAGACTATAGGAATTCTTGAAATTTGTATGGTGAGATTTTCGAATATGCTCTCTTCAAATGAAATAATAGCGATGTTGTGCGACTTCCGGTTATACCGGAAGTAGGTGTCAACTCGCTTGTTTCAAATGGAACACCCTATATATTATTACATTATTGGATTCTACGTGCAATTCTAGAGAGATTTAATGTATCATCTCCTATACCTGAGTATACGAGTTTTTGAAATATTTATTGGTATTGGTATTGGTATGGCGGTTAGTCCGACGACTGTCCGGTAGGCCAAATGACCCTTTTCGCCAACGAAGTTGATGATGGAGAACATCACCTAGTTGTATATTTGAACTAGCAGGACCAATCAATTTAGGCTAATTATTTAAACATTTTGACTGTCAGTAATTAATAATACTGAAGTCCACTCAGTTACGTTAGCCAATGAGAGTCTCACTAAATGTCGAACAGAAAATAATTTCTGCCCACCTCGGTATTTGAACCCGATTATCGCTTACTATCCTCTCCGGTGACTTTTGTCGAATGGCGCCTTGGACCACTCAGCCACCTAGCCGCCTTTTGAAATATTTGAGTTTTTATGTCAACAATGACGTTTGTAGGCTCCATCAATTTAAATGTGAATTCTACCTATAAAAAAGCCTCTATTATTCAATTTGTGTTAGACTCCTTGTTGAAAGGGACCTACTATAAAAGATTTTTCACATATGTTACTGGTCAAAGAATAAGATCAAAAATCAAATCTAGAAAACTGCCAAAAATATATTTTTTTCAAATTGAAATACCCAATTTTTTTTATTGTGTAGTATTAAGCATTTGAAATAAAGGTGAGTTCGTAAAAGATTGTCAATTCCAATTTTTTTTTCAAATTTTGAAGTGGACAATGTGATACAAACTTACCTTTATTTCCAATGCTCCATAAGATGAAATTATGAAATTTGGTGGTTTCTATTTGGAAAAAATTATTTTTGGCAGTTTTTTTTTATTTCATTTTGGATCTTATTTTTTGACCACCCTTTGTTAAAAGCTCCGACTGCAAAATCTGATGTCACTCTAGAATCAGTTTGGATGTGATTTTATTTTTGTTCAAGGATTGCAAAACTTCTTTGCTATCGGTCTATCGGTAGGAAGATAATGTTTTTGCCCACTATATTTTTCTTTGCTATTTGTGTGGCCTCTTGCACTATGCCAAGTAGTTCTGTTGCTCCCGTGCCAAGTGCTCTACTGATTTTGAGGTTGAGCTCCGGTATGAAAACACCAATCCAAGCACCACATTGACTCTGTGAACCGTCTGTGTAGATGTGTATAACCGCCTCTTCATCCTCTTCTGTTGCGCCGTCTGTATTGATTTCGTAGGCTCTGTTAAAAATGTAGCGCGCAATCAGGGCATCAGTTCGATACTCCACCGTCTTGTGACAGCCTCCATAAATTTTCGATCATGTCCTGTTCCCCACTTTCTTTCGCACCAGAGATATGACATGCAGCCTATAATTGCTGTTCTTTCTGCCTCGCCTCTCAAGAAAGCATCAAGAGGCGACAGGCACGCAGCAGCGATTTTTTAACCTTTTGACATGAAAAAAGTACACTTCTTTTGTTAAGATAAATCTGACAGTTTTCGAGAAAAACGATTGAAAAACTTTGCTCGCATGTGATGAATACGAGATAATTTCAACTTATAATTATAGCAAAGTTTGGAATGATGCGCTGTAACTTGTCGGGGAAAAATATTTAGTTTTGACGGTTCACTCTTTTTTTTTCCAGAATTTTTGTCATTGACCACCACCAGAGTAACAACAAATTTGCAAAAATTACCAACTTTCAAAACTGATTTTTCCAAAACTGGTTTCTACGGCAATATAGCGCATGTTTCCAAATCAAGCTATGTTCAAGGTTTAAAATAAATTAAAATGATTTCGTGCAAGCAAAGTTATTTTAGCGTTTTTCTCGAAAACGGTTAGATTAATCGAAACAAAAGTAGAACATCCCTTTTTTCTGTCAAAAGGCTAAGAGAATAAATATATTGGGTCAAGATTCGCATACAGTGTAGCAAAAAAAAGTTGAGATCATTCAAATCAACATAGGATGTTGAAGGTTTAGAAAAAAATCTTATTTATTACGATAAAAAAATGTTCGCCGGCGTTGACCTTTTCTAGTAATTTTATATTTTTTTTAGATGATTTTTGTCTTTTGATATGTTTTCGTATCTTTCTTTCTTTCGGAGGAAAAAAATGAAGACTGCATGCTTTATTGCAACGAACAAATGATTTTATCAAAACAATATTCCAACATGCAGGTTTTTTCTTTTTTTTTTTCTTAAAAAAAAGAGAGAAGAAAGTTGTATTTGTAACTCATAAAGACCATCTGGTTACTGGCTAATTCAGCGTCCTGTTACAATAAAGAACTCTGCCAAAATTCAACAAGATCGGCAAAAGGATTGTTGAGATAATGATAATAAATCCGATTTTTTTCCAAACCCTTAACACCCTGTATTTCAAAAACCAGACTATTTGGGAAACATGCTTGAAAAACCTTTTTCACTTGAATTTGGTTATAAGGAATGCGTCTTTCAAATTACGGCCTATCATTAAGGGCCGGTTGCATAAAACGATGAACTGTAGTACAAAGTATTTATGCAACCGGCCTCAGGTAAAAACATTTTATAATAAGTATTGTAAAATGGTGAAACCCTGTAAATTTTTTTCACATTCGTATTCGCCCAAGCTTTACTAAGAACAGCACACAGGGTGACGTCACAGCATAGGAAAAAGAAATTCTCTTTTCTATGCGTCACAGTCATGGGCTTTTCAGATTCGCAATTCTGGAACCGCAGACGAGTCGCAAGGTTTTCAGAATTTACGATCGTTAAATAAAAATACTCAGTTCAGATGACACTGTCACCCTAAAATCTACACTCGCGGCTGGATGTAGCTCCCGTCATCGATTTTTAAAATGGCTCATGCTCTAACCACAGTGTTGCCGTATCTCTGTCTGTAAAAGTTGGGACTGTGGAGAGTTGGGATTGTAAATTGTAGTTTGTTAGGGAGGGCGGGGAGGCTGTATCTTTATGTTTATGTTTATGGGGTTTTTTTGATGTTTAAAATTTGTGTCTTGCATCTTGCACTTACATCTCATCAGAATATTCATAAATACAATTAAATACCTAGCCTTATTCTTTCGCGATACCAATCCGTTTTGATCATGGGTCTATGATGGATAGTAAAATATAATTGTGTTGTTTGTGAAGACATTTTCAACCAATGAAAACCTGAACCGACATTGCAAGAATCATTTTGAAGACGAAAATACTAAAGCATCCTCAGGCGAGTATTGTGACTACTTCACCACAAGACTGGCAATAAAAAAGACATTTCAGGATATTTTTTTTTGTAAAACATAATATGGGATTTTTTTTTATTAATTGCAAAACCAATATTCAAATATCACGAAAAGATGATGCATAGCCGATAAACTTATCAGATGCAATTAGAATGGTTGTAAGTCAAATATCATACACGGTAGGTCAAAAAATATAAAAATTCTACAAGAGTAATGTACCTACCTATACGCTTATTTAAAAAAATACAGCAAAACGTTATAAAGAAAAGGTGTACAGAATCTAGAGTTTTGCCTTATTACCAAAACAAAGCGCCCTAGATTATTTTGGTCTGTATTAAATTATAAACTCCAGGTAGGTATAATGGTATCAAATACAAAAATTGCACTTTGTATAAGATAGTTTATTGGTATATACCTACCTACATTATGATTATTGATAGTTTACCATGTTAAAAAGATCTTTTGCGGAAATTCAAAGTTTTGTTCAATATTGTTGCATTGCAACGAAGATGAACTATGTGATTTCCTAAAAAAATAAAAATCTGAGTGGATTTCACAAAAATTCTTGAATTTGAAAAAAGTTATACGAAGCTGATTTGATTTTGATCAATTTAATTATGTTTGTGTTCAAGGTGAATATTAGAAAAACAATTTCTTGAGGCAATGATAATTGAAGATGATTTAAAGAAAAAAAACCGGACCTACGTCACAACTTTAATATTCAGGCATAACTTTTAATTCTAGACAACTTTTTTTCACGACATTTTACGGATTTTTCTGAAATAAGTGATAGGTGCTTTACTGTTGTTACCTTCATCCATTTCTATATTTTTTGACCCACCCCGTGTATGATGTTTGATCTGCAACCATTCTAATTGCAACTAATAAGTGGATAGAACATATAGAACATACACCA
This sequence comes from Orchestes rusci, assembly GCA_958502075.1. Classification (NCBI taxonomy): domain Eukaryota; kingdom Metazoa; phylum Arthropoda; class Insecta; order Coleoptera; family Curculionidae; genus Orchestes; species Orchestes rusci. The sequence continues at coordinate 32,279,580 of OY293304.1, read as the reverse complement.
ACTTTTGATGATATTCAAATTTTGGATCTGCAATTAATAAAAAAAAAATGTCCCATATGTTTCACACAAAAGAATATCCTGAAATGTGTTTTTTCTTGCCAGTCTTGTGGTGAAGTAATCACGGCACAATACTCGCCTGAGGATGCTTTGTTATTTTCGTCTTTAGATAATTTTTGCAATGTCGGTTCAGGTTTTCATTGATGGTTGAAAATGATTTTTCACAAAACAGCACAATTATATTTCACTATCCATTATAGACCTATGATCAAAACGGATTGGTATCGCGAAAGAATAAGGCTAGGTATTTAATTGTATGTATGAATATTCTGATGAGATGTAAGTGCAAGATGCAAGACAGAAATTTGAAACATCAAAATAACCCCATCATAAACATAAACAATCAGCCTGCTCCCCACTCTCCCTAAAAATCCGAGCAACCCATCTTTTACAGACAGAGATACGGCAACACTGTGGTTAGTGCATGGGAGCCTTGATTTTAAAAATCGATCACGGGAGCTACATCCAGCCGCCAGTAAATCTACCAGCATGTTTACACTGAAATTCCCTAAATTAATGCCGGAATAAAAGCATCTGTCAAACTGAAAAACGTTTGTTGCTGTTTTCCCGCCTGTTTTCTGGAACCAAACGCTTTTCGTGAGATTATTCTAAAGGTAAATTCGTGAAGTGATATGTCACAACCGGAAGAAGCCAGTGATCTAGCCGAAATGGGTGAAAGTGCGGTATGTTTTCATCTTATAGATCTTCTTTTCATGCTTTGTTTGTAGACCTAGACCTCTAGGATTAGGAAAAGAAATGAGCAAATCTCAAAGTTGATTCTGATTCACGTTATCTTCTCTTAGTTTCATCAAATAAAGATTGTCCATTTAATAGTGAATATGTAGAAATCGTCCATGTCTCAAAGAAGCCCTTGGATATACAGGGTGGACCATTATTTCTATAATGAGCCTAACAGCAGATTCCTCACACAAAAATATTGCGATCGACCCGAATTTGTCTATTCCGAAAGTTGATATTAAGGGAGATGGTGTCAAAGTTGAATTTTAATTTTTTTATTTAATCAAGTTATTTCGAAAACATTTGGTATATGGGCATAATATAGGGGTTGTTTTAACATGCAAAATCCATATCTGGCCTTGGTATGGCTCTTACATGTAGGGGGCGTAACTTACAAAAAATCTTTCCAGTCATTCAAATAGTCATAACTTTTTTGTACGCACTAGAACATTTTTTTTTAATGAAAAAATAATGATTCCGTCATTTTTACGTAAAAAAAGGTATACCTTGTAAAAGTGTATAGGAGTTGCCATTTTCCACTTCAATTAATTATCCATGCAATGTGGTCTCGAATGGAAAATTTTGATAATAAACATAGGGTTCTCACGGTAATTTTGACAAGTGTCCCGATGTTCAATGGTCTTTATAAAATTAGATTAATTTTTTTTCAAAATCGAGAAACATTAAGCACAATGTTGGCAGGTACAGGTTTTTTTGAACCTAGGTTTTATAAACCTAAATTTCATCGATCTTTAAGGTTTTATGTTTTTTAGGTTTATTATGCAATTTGTATTTAAATCAATGGTTTGGCACTCTCCTCAAGAAAAACCTTTAAACACCTCAAAACCTAAAAAAAAAATCAAAAAACCCCAAAAAACCTTAAAATCCTAACCTAAGTAGTCAGATATATAGGTTTTTTTAGGTTTTTACCAACACTGATTGAGCATCCATGCTAATGTCAAAATTACCATGATAAGGCCGTTTTCAAAGCCCCCTTACTTACCTAATTTTTAAAATTGTTCATTCAAAACCTTGTTCAAAACCACTTTGCATGGATTACTTCAAGTTCAGATATCTTCAAAAAGGTTACTCCTAGCTACTTCTTCAAAGTAGGTATGTAAATATGATGGAAAAATCAATTTTTCAATTTTGAAAAAATGTACGAGTGCGTACGAAGTTATGACTATTTGAATGAGTGGCGCCCCTATGAGTAAAAGCAGTTCAGTGCTCAGATTTGAATTTTGCATGTCAGACAACGCCCATCGAGGGGTTAATCTCCCCGGAATCCAGTGTACAGGGTGTCTATTCAAGAATGGCAAGGTGCCAGATCTCCGAAACTTGGCTTCCGAGAGACTTGCGATAAAAAAATTACTGGGTAATATGGAATAGAGAAAATGCTAGAAATATACCAGAAGTTCCCAAGATCGCCACAAGATGGCGTAACGGTGCTATCAAAACACAGAATCGCTGTTTTTTTGTGTTTTTTAAATACGAACAAATACAAATTAGTACCGCTATGGATTCCTTGAGAGATTTCCTTCAAATTTGTTTTTTTGATTTTTTTTCCTAACATGTCAAATAAGACAGGTATTGGCTGTCAAACTTTACAACGCAAGAATGCTCATAACTTTGAAACAACCCAACCGATTGACGCGATCCTGGTCTCATATGAAAGAGCATGATCTGCACTTCAAAAAACTTTTTTGGTTTTGAATTTTTGACCTTCGCCGTCGCCGCTAGATGGCGTTAACTGAAATGGTAGCATGTTTTTGAGTTTTCTCCAATAAAATCAAATGTAATGGTATATTTATTTTTATATATTTTAAAGGGGATACATTTTCCTATAAAAAAAACAAAAAAATTAATGATTTTTTTTTGTTTTTTTTTTCATTTATTTTTTTTCTCTCTTTGTCCAAACATATTGGCAGATTACTATCATTAAACTTTTTACAATTTATCTTACTTCCTAAAATCATACATTTAGTTTTTTGAGCGTTTACTTTTAACTTATTTACACAAAGCCATTTATATAATATTGACAGATCATCATTCAATGTTTCAGTAATTTCTTCAAAATTAGTCCCAGACACAGAGATAAGGGTATCATCAGCGAACAGGTTTATGACACTGTTATTTAGGACAATATGCATATCATTGATGTAGATTATGAATAATAGAGGTCCCAGTACACTACCCTGCGGAATTCCCCATTTATTGAGTTTTTTTCGATAAAAAATCGATATTTTGCGCAATTTGGTTTTGACTTATATGGGGATTTTCGATAACGTAGGTGATCACCGCAAATTGAGTATCCTCATTTCCAGTCACAGGTTTCCTTTTGATGGGTTTTTCATACTGAACACTTCCAGTTTCTCTAAATTGTGTTGACAGTCTCTCAAATACTGCCTTATTTGGATGGTTTCTGTTTGGAAATCTTTCAGAGTAAACTCTTGATGCTAAGAGGTAGTTTTGATGGCATTCTCCCAGTATAAAAATCATGTCGATCCGTTCTTCTTTTGGATAAATTAGCATTTTTTCTACAAAGATCACAAGCTATTTCTAGCACTATAGAACGATTAGTAGTTGAAAATATTAATTAATATTAATTATATTAACTGACAACTTTAAGGAAATAATAATAGAAGTTGTCAAAATACCATAGGTGAAATAATGTTCCTAATGAGGGTTTGGAGACGGCATCTCCATCTATTGGTGTTAATGAGAAACCTATTTTTTTTTCTTTTTCTTCGCTTTACTTGAAAACGTGAGAAGTTAGCTATAGAAACGTATAATAATAATTGATTGATAATCAAATTCTACATCTGTTGTTGACATAAAATACAGGGTATCACATTCAAATTAAACAAGCTATTACCGTTTAAAGATATTGATTATTTAACCATAACTTTTAGACACCCTGTATAAGTTATTAAAAGTTTCATAAGTGTGACATCAAACTTGATCAATTGGTAGACTTGATTATTAATTTGGTTAAAAAAAAAGAAAACAACAGCTGAGAAATTAAGCATTAAAATGAATACTACATTTTCGCAAAATTGAAGATATTTCAAAAACCATAAGGTTTAGGTGTATTAAACCTTTATCAAACTTACCTTAATTTTGATCATGCAAACCAAAAATGAAATAATATAGAAGGTATTCCATTTAAAAAAATACAACTTTGATACGTTTCGTGTTTTAGGGACACCCTGTATTACATGAAAATATTTTTAAAATGTAGCCCTAAAGGGTCCCTATCCATTCAGAAAAAAAACTCTTAGAAATCAGATACTTTACTCATAATGTTTTGTGTCGAATAACGTGAATAACCCTGTATATTTAGTAGTGAGTCCATGATTACATATACACTGTGGGCCGAAATAAAGGAGTACATTTTTTAATTGAAAATATATTTTTTGTTTTTTGGACGATTTAATTTCTTTTTGCAGGACTAATAACCTAACATGTCCTCAACATGACTGTAAATTAGAAAGCAAAAATAATGCACAGGGTCGGACTTATAAAAAAAATTATATAACAGTGAATTTGAAGTCGTTGCAAATGAAAACTGTCTTAGCTAAAATTGTACTGATATGCTTTTTTGGTAGATAAACTATCCAGAACACTTCAGTAAAAAGAAAATTTTCCAAAATTACCGGATTCGCGAAATACCATTTTTTTTATTAAATCACTTTTTAACAAATAACACATTTATGAAAACAGTTTAGTAATTTTCAAACTTGGAGTAAAATATTATGGATGTGGCCACCATTATTGTTTACCACTTCTTGAAGTTGTCTGCGCCATAAATTGATAGCCCCATTTATTGCACCCTGTTCAAAATTGTTCCAAACAAACTGCATTTTTTCTTTGAGCTGCTGGATTGTTTCAAATTGTTGTCCGTCATACAAATTTTGTTCGAAAATTCCCCAAATTGAATAATCAACTGGATTTAATTCTGGGCTGTTAGGTGGCCACATTTCTGGCTCAATATAATCCGGGCAATTTTCACTCAAGAACATCCTTGTACTGTGGGAAGTGTGCGAGGGAGCACCATCCTGTTGGAAAGTGTAATCGTAACAAACATCTTCAATTTCTGGTAATAGGTGCTGCAAGATTTGTTCTTAATACGTTTCTGAATTGAGTTTTACCCCAGCATCAACAAAAATTAGACGAGATTTTCCCAACATGGATACTGCAACAGAGACCATTACACCTTTTGAGAAATGACTTCTTTCAATCAAAAGTTGCTCTAAAGGTATTTAAGTAAGTAAGTAAGTAATCCATTTATTTAGCATGAAGCTACACAAGTTTACAGTTTTAAATTATTGTATAAGTATAATGAAAGTGTATAACAGATATGTATGAACAAATAATAAAAAAAAAAAATAATACAAGCATTGTACATAGTAACAGTAAAATAGAGCAGTAAAAAGTTAAAAACTAAAACAATTAAAAACCTGAAGGTAAAAAATTAAAATAGAGATGACAGGATGTGTGGCTTCAATAGTTTTTTGAAAAGACCAAGACTAGTACAGTTCTTCAATGTGTTTGGAAGCCGATTGAATTCTTGTAAACCTTTGTGCAAGATGGAGTTATGCAGCTGACTAGAATGACATTTTTCGAACAAAACAAAGTTATCACAGTTTCGAGTCTAATAACTATGTACATCTCTAAAAGTTTTTACTTTATCACAGATATAATTTGGGAGCAGGTTATTTTTTATTTTAAAAAGAAATACATTTACATCAAATACAATTTTTTGTTTGACTGACAGCGTATCAACAACCTTTAACATCACATAGATAGGAGTGTACCGGTTACACTTGAGAATAATTCTTAAGGCCCTATTTTGAATTTTCTGTAGTTGGTCCATTTTATACATAGGTAGATTGTACAAGAGCGTGGAGCAATTAATATTGCAAATGTGGCGCTGCGATGGTGTTATATAACAACATTTTTGTATATAGAGACAGTGGTTTTCCTATTCTAGATATAAAGCCTACTTTTTTGGAAAATTGTCTCATCACATAATCCGCTTGAGCATGCAGGTTCAAGTTAGCGTCCAGAATTACACCTAAATATTTTATTTCTCTATGATGTTGTAGTGGTTCCCCATTTATTTCTAGAGTTATACTTTCAATGTCAACTTGACACAATCTTGATTTTTTGCCGAAAATGCAAAACTTCGACTTGCTTGCATTTAGGCACAACTTATTTATGCATAACCAATTGAACACATTTTCCAATTCTTCCGTCATGTAGCGTTTCATTTCTTGAATGTCTTTACCCACGATATACAACATAGTGTCGTCCGCGAACAGGACAGCTTTACATTTTTTTAAGAGGTTCACCATATCGTTGATATACAATAAAAACAATATTGGCCCTAGTACAGTACCTTGCGGAACTCCATAATTAACGCAGTTTTCATCAGACATACACCCTTTGAATTTCACTCGTTGTCTTCTGTTGGTAAGGTAGGACCTGAACCACTCAAGTGCACTTCCCCGAACACCCACTGTCTCTAATTTATCCAATAAAATGTCTCTATTTATTGTCTCAAATGCTCTCTTAAAGTCCAGAAACACCGCTAACACAAAATTATCACAGTCAATTGATTTCATAAAACTGTCACAGATATTTACACATACAGATTCACACGAATGGTTTCTCCGAAAACCCGACTGCATTGGAAGAATAATGTTATTTCTGTCACAGTGAGCCAAAAGTTGTTCTTTGACATTCACTTCTAAAACTTTCTCATACAATGGGACAATATTTATCGCTCGAAAGTCTGTGTGTTTATTCGACCCCTGGACTTTCTGCACAGGAATAACAATCGACACCTTCCAGTCATCCGGGAAAACACCTCTTGAAAGAGAAGTGTTGACAATATCCAGCAATCGATCTCCCACAACATAACAAGCATCCATCAATACTCGCTTGGAGATCCCACTATCTCCACACCCAACGTTCTTCAAGTTGTTGATGACTTCCTTCATTTTATCCATGGAAATTTGTGCAAATGAATCCAATTTCGTCGAAACTGCGGCTGATGACGGCATACACGCTACATGTCCTGGTGGTATGTTCTTCACAATTTCCGAGATGCTCTCTACAAAATACTGGTTAAATTTTTGGGCTATTTTGGCTTCCTCAATCAAATGTTCTGCGTCAAAGATGATTTCTTCATTTTGCTGGTAGCTAGTCTTTCCAGGTATCAAGCTTTTCAATTCTCTCCATAGTTCTTTCGAGTTGTTTTTATTCTGATCCAAAACGTCATAAAAATATTTTTCTTTGCTCCTCCTTATCTCTGTGACTACAGCATTCTGTTTATTCTTAAATGTGTTCCAAGCATCAACGGTTTTTTCCATAACTGCTCTTTTGTACAAAGCATCCCTTTCATTCATCATTTGCACAATGTCACTGGTTATCCATTTTTTAGACGCGTACTTTTCCTTCACACGAACTTCTACTCTCGGGCACAATTTATCCAAGGAATCTTTGATGTCATTTATCAATATATGTGCCAGCACATTCACATCCGATACGTTATTATCCCATGTTTTACTTAGAAGTTGTTCTTGGAGTTTTCTCTCTTGAATTGTACGTCAGAATATACCCAATTATTCTGGGTATTTTTAGGTGGCCGTAAATAAAACATTTTTTCATCTGAAAACCATATTTTTCTAATGTCTTCGCGGGAGCGAAATCTTCGTAATAGCAAATTACATCTTACCAATCGTTTTTCTCTTACATTGGCCGTAAGTCTTTGACAGTAAACTTTTTTAAATATTTTAAGATGGCAGTCTTCTTTAATGACTCTTCGAACTGACGTACGGGAAATCCTAGTTATTTTTGCGATTTTCCTTGTTCCAACAGTTTGGCCAGGTTGCAAATTTCCTAAAACAACCCTTACTTTACCAATATTTTCTTCAGTTCTCGAGCTTCGCTTCCTTCCTCTTCCACGTTTATTTTCAATAGACCCATCGTTTTCCCTTAGATGTCTTAAGAACTTTCCTATCGTTCCAATATGCCAATTTTTCTCAGGAAATTCATTTACAATTTTTCTTGCACCATAATTATATTTTTCACGGAAATATTTGATTAATAATCTGTCCTCTTTGCTCAAAAGTGGCATTATCAATTGACTAATTTACTTATTTAGCTGTAAATGTCAAACAAATTCCATGGCAACCTGAGCAGTATGGCCTACTAAGTAAAATTGACATAAAAGAAGTGGTAAACAATAATGGTGGCCACATTCATAATATTTTACCCTAAGTTTTAAAATTACTAAACTGTTTTCATAAAGGTGTTATTGGTTAAAATGTTGTTTAATAAAAAAATGGTATTTCGCGAATCCGATAATTTCGGAAAATTTCCTTTTTACTGAAGTGTTCCGGATAGTTTATCTACCGAAAAAGCATATTAGTACAATTTTAGCTAAGACAGTTTTCATTTGCAACGAGCTCAAATGCACTGTTATATATATTTTTTCATAAGTCCCACCCTGTACATTATTTTTGCTTTCAAATTTACAGTCATGTTGAGGACATGTTAGGTTATTAGCCCTGCAAAAAGAAATTAAATCGCCCAAAAAATAAAAAATATATTTTCAATTAAAAAATGTACTCCTTTATTTCGGCCCACAGTGTATTATGTTTTTTTTTGTGATTTTGTATAAGGTACAACACACCTACCTATTTTCCGGAAAAAATAAGTACTAACCCAGTTATCATTAGCATTATTATTCAAATTTATACAAAGATATCCCACCTAGTTACCAGTAAGTATGTACTTAGATAATCTATCAGATTAACTTCATGCGCTTGTTCATGCGTATGCTCGAGATTATTCTATTGAATATTTCTTTAAGGATATTGAATTCTTTGAATGTTCATACCAAATAATCATAAATACTTATTTATGGCTAGTTCCAGATCATATCTCCTATTTTAGTAAGGGCTGATTCTACAATCAAAGTATATCCTTGGATTGTAGATCGGCCCTGAACATCTGATGTGTTAATTTCTGTTTTGAAACCGAAGAGAAAAAAATACAGATTTCAAAAAGTACTTCACAGAAAAATAGTGTGGAGACAAATGTTGTAGGTATCATCAACTTTATGCGGCCATATCAAAAAGTGTGCGATCCAAAGAATATATGGAAGCAAACCTTCGTTTTTTTAAATGGAACTTCCTGTATATAGCTTTATGCCTTTCTGATGAGCCATTTAGGAAATATTTCAGTTTGAAATTTATATTTATGTCGTCATAGTAGGCTGAGAAATTCTTATTTTCTAAGCTTTTACCTTGTTGAGACTAAAGTAGAAAAAAAACTGCAAACTCTTTTGATTTAAATGAATTTTATCGAGTCTAAAGTATATTGTAGATGATAAAATTACAGAAAAGGCTCCATATAATATTCTTTTTTTTTTCTATGTACAGTTGTATCTCTTTTCTAAATTTCTCAATGTGTCCACTATCATACAGATTTCATTAATACGGCGAATAAAAAAATGATATTATTGTCTTTATCCCTTCGGTTCTGTCCATTCTGCCCATATGTACCGGGTGACACCGTATAAACTGACATCCTCCCTAACTTTTTTATTTTTCATCGTACAGCAAAATAAAAAATACTGATTCAAGAGGAAATTTTTTGCAGTTTGGATATCACTTGTTGTTTTCTGTGATTTCAAAGCTTTACGGGGTAGCGACCAGATGTTTTTTTTTTTTAATGGAAACCCTAGATTATTTCTAGTCAGAATGATACTTTTCTGATTTCAAAAATACCATATTTGTTGACATTTCGCTCAGCCGTTTTCTGAATATCTAGTTTCGAATTTTCACCGAATAGACCGTTCGGTTCTATTTTGATTTTGTTTCGTTGCCATAATAATCGCTCTATGGGAGCTAACGACTTTTTGAAAAGTTTGCCATGGTTACAATGGAATGAATGTTTCTGATGATCATCTTCACTCAAATAATAATTATCTGCTCATTTGATACTTTTAAAAAAGAATCTTCAAAAATGGTGTCCTCTGTGGCGGAAAATAGAAAACGCTATGGAACATTTTTGAAATCAGTGTATAGAGAGTGAATGAGGCAATATGGAGAAAATATTCATTCTGATCAGTTTTGTGTTTTGTTATAGTTCTCTAGTTTCTGTTCTTTTGTGTTTTTTATTATAATTCAACTTTTGTTTAATTCAAATTCTGGAAGAAATTAATATTTTTTGTTTCGCACCTATGGTAACCATGGCCAACTTTTCGAAAAGTGGTTAGTTCCCGCAGTGAAACAAAATTAACAAAATAGAGCCTAACGGCCTATTTGGTGGATATTCGAAACTAAATACATATCTCGAAAACTGCTAAGAAATGTCATCAAATATGGTATTTTTGAAATCACAAAAATAAGATCTTTCATTCTGACTAAAAATAATTGGGACTTTCCATTAAAAAAATACTTTTGGTCGCTTCCCCGTATAGCTTTGAAATTACAGAAAACAACCAGAGATATTTGAACTGCAAAAAAAATCATTTTGAAGTGAGTATTTTTTATTTTGTTGTACGATAAAAAATAACCCCCTGTTTCAGTTTATACGGTGTCACCCGGTACCTAATTTTTTAAATATCCTCACAAAAACGTATTTGGAGGTGTGAGGTCAGGGCTATTTGGAGGCAATTCCATTCTTCCCCTTCCTCCTATCCATTCCCCTCACATTATTTTTTGTGTAAGTCTATCGCGATGCTGATGGATGCTTCCAGACTCATCGGTTGATCCAAAATATTCAAATTCCAAATACTAATGCTTCCTAAACGGCTCATCAGAGAGGAATCAAACTATGTATGTAAATATTTTTATTTCATACTTTACATCATCAGAGACCGTAAAAAAAAATTACTTGACTACTCCAAAAATGACATTTTGCATCATCAAAGACTATGAAATTGCATTGGTAACATGGTAACACGGTTTGGCTGGCGCCAAACACGATATTTTCGTTCACTGTCTTATCTACACGGAAGATTCTGCGCCATTCGCAGAAAGCCTCAAACTCCTTTTGATACCTTTCCGCCGATTTGCGCTTCGCAGCTTTTATGCAAAATTCAGTCCATTTTGCAACTTGTTCACTTAACATAAACGGTTGGTAAGGTATATCAGATAGGACAAACATAAGTTGTTACATGGTCTGGCTGGCGCCATCTCATGGTACGAATGTGAGGTGGACTGCCACCCTAAGTGTGAGGTTTGAGAAGAAAGCACTTTAAACCGATTAAAAATAGTTATTACAGTATGAAACAAAACAATGTACGATACACAGCCGTTAAATGTCATTAAACTACTCGTCTAGATATTCTAGACTGGGCTCCTTCGTCGCCTCGTCCATAAACATCTTGACTCGTAATTTAAAAAGTCATTTACCGCCTTAGTTAAGTAAATAACTATTGAAATCAGAGAAATTACCTTTTTCTGAATATGTAATAATATACAGGAGGTTCTATTTAAAAAAACGTATGTATGTTGGCTTCATATCTTTGGAACGCGAACTCCATTTGTTTTTTTGAAACCTCATTAGAAAGCTATTTGATGATACCTACCTACAACATTTGTCTCTTTAGTATTTTTCGAAACTTGAAAAATAACAAAGTTGTAAGAGGTTCCAATCTTCGCGTGACCACCCTGTACACTAACAACGTGTTTAGTTACTGGCATTGTTCGTTGTGCAGTCATACCTAGGTTTGCCTAGCCAAAGTGCGCATTGCCTGCCACATCAGTCAAAGTCCGAAATTATTGTTATTTCGGACGTTGTCTTCGCTGAGGTATGGCAATCTTAGGTTTGTTACATGTGTGACAGGCCAACTCCAAAATACTCTGCCAGTCACAAGTTATTATCAATGTCATGGTTATTCCATTAAATATCGATATTTTAACTCTTTAGCATACTAATTTGTATTTGTGTGCTTTATTTCAGACCAACGATAATGAATCTTCATCCGATGGAAATTCGAAAAATGAGGATTTTGATGCTAAACTTGAAACTGATAGAGGCAAACGTTTTGACTATTTACTGAAACAAACTGAAATCTTTTCACATTTCATGAACCAGAATAAATCACCTTCGAAGGTTAGTATCCAGTTTGTGTAAACTGTTCATTCAGTGATGCATACATTCAGCCTAAACCTCCTGGAAGGCCTAAAAAACAAAAAGAGGATTTGGCGGATCACAGACATAGAAAGACGGAACAGGAAGAAGATGAGGAATTGTTGGCGGAAACCAATGTTAAAACCAAGCAGATGATCAGATTTGAAGCATCACCGCCATATATCAAAGGAGGTGAAATGAGAGATTATCAGATCCGAGGGTTGAATTGGATGATTTCGTTGTACGAAAATGGTACGATCAAAATCAACGCATACTTTCTCATTTATGATTATTGATATTTATTAATAATGACAGGCATCAATGGTATCTTGGCCGATGAGATGGGTCTTGGTAAGACTTTGCAGACAATCTCGTTATTAGGCTTTATGAAGCATTATAAAAACACGGCGGGACCTCATATTGTGATCGTGCCCAAATCAACTTTGTCCAATTGGATGAACGAATTTGCCAAATGGTGTCCTTCGACAAGGACTGTTTGTCTCATCGGTGATCAGGAAGCGAGGGTAAGATGAAACGCATTTAGTTTTGTGATAAATTTGAAAATGGAACATTGTATAAAATTTGTTAAATAAGTAATTATTGATTTTACTTATCTCGTACAAATTTATACCCCAGTAAGCAAAGGTTTTTTCCACTGGTTCTATATGTTTTTTGGTCTGCTGAATCCGAATCCGAGGTTATCTACCTTGCCAAGTGTCAGCTTCACAACGGAAATTGCGGAAAAACTCAAAATTATGTCACTTTTTTTAGTTTTTTCAAGTATAACTCCAAAACTAAGCGTTTTTTGATGATAAATATGGGATACTAAACTAGAGTGAACAAAATTTTCCACAAATACGTATAATAATTACTTACTGGACATTCCATGACGTCTATAGATCGGGTAGAAAAAATTGCATTTCTTGACTTTCCGTCAAAAAGTTGGTCACATTATTTTGAGTTCGCTCTTTATACACCTGCAAAATCAATTATTTCATGACTAACTGGTATGTCCTAGTACATCTAAGGAGTTGGCAAACGTGAGTGAGGTTCATATAATAATAATAATCCGTTTATTTAGCAAACGCTATACAGTTTAGAATAAGTTTACGAAGTATGTATTCAATGGACAAGCAGTAGAATCAAGAAATAATGAAATGATAACACAATAATTACATAAAGACAAATAAATAAGTATAGATAAAATTGTCGTGAAAAGATAAAACTTATACACTAAAATTATTAAAATTGACTAAAAATGGGACAAAACATACGGTCTTATAAGTCTCTTGAATTAAGTTATTCTATCACAGTTCTTGAGAGTCTTTCGTAATTGATTATATTCATGAAGTCCTCTGAAAAGTATGGAATTCGCCATTTGATATGTATTACATTTATGAGACAATATAAAATCCTCGCAGTTCCTGGTGCTATAACTATGTACATCACTAAATTGATTAATTTTATCACATACATAATGAGACACCAGTTTTTGTTTGATTTTGAATACAAATACATATATGTTGAACATAATTTTTTGTTTAACAGAGAACGTTTCCAATACATTTAACATGATATCGATCGGTGTACACCTATTACATTCCATAACATTCTCCTCATTGCACGATTCTGAATTTTTTGTATTTCCTCGATTTTGTAGGCTGGTAGGTTGAACAAGGTGTGGAACAATATTGCAGATGTGGCAGAGCGATGGTGTTGTACAACAGAAGTTTTGTATTAAGGGACAAACCCCCACCTACCCTATTTATAAAGCCGACTTTCTTCGAAAACTTCCTCATTACACGATCACAATGGGAATGGAAATTCAAATTCGAATCCAATATTACACCCAAATATTGAATTTCAGTTACATATGAGAGATCTAAATTATCAATAGTGACCTTAATATTCCTCATATCTATCCGAGATAACAAAGACTTTTTTCCATAGACACAAAACTTTGATTTTTGAGTGTTTGAACATAATTTGTTCTCACACAGCCAGTTGAACAAATTATTTTGCGTTTGCATCTCGATAACATTTTTTCCGGTGACATAGATCATAGTATCATCTGCAAATAACACTATTTTACAAATATCTGGTACATGCACAATGTCATTGATGTACAGGGTTATTCATTATATTTTGACACCCATCTACAGCTCTTATTGCGAGTGATAGAAAAAAACTTTAAATACAAAAGTTTTGGTTTTTTTCACGTAGTATCTTCTGGTGATAGCGGAATCAACAAATCGAAATCATAACATAGAAAAAATTCATTAAGTCATATTTTTTTAAATGGAACACCCTGTATATTATTGACTAAAATGAAAGATCTCTTTAATCTGATTTCAAATATATATGGTTTGTAGGCATTTGGTTCAGTCACTTTGAAACTATTTGAATTTAAAAAATATATTTTTTTAAACTACAACAAATATTCACAACACTAACTTAATCATATAAACTATCAACATTCCATTAAAAACGAAGCTACATGTTTTCTACATAACCCCCGTTGTTTTCTAAGCACTTGCGAATATTATGTAATAATTTATTATTTATAGAAGAGGTGATAAAGTTTGGATTTTCTCTGTTCAATTCTAATACTGCGTTATTGAGTCTTTGTCTTATTACTTGTAAACTTTCGGGTCTATTATAATACACCTTGTTTTTCAGGTATCCCCATAAGAATATATCACAGGGGTTAAGATCCGGGCTATTTGCTGGCCATCGGATGGTTCCATGTCTCCCAATCCAGAGCGCGTATCTATTATTTAGATAATTTGTCACTTGTAAAACATTGTGGACTGGGGCGCCATCTTGATGCCATATTAAATTATTATATCGTTGAACTGGGATATTTTCTAATAGTTGTTCTATTTCTGTCTCCAAAAAATTCAGATATCGCTCACCAGTAAGGGATCCTCCATATATAATGGGTCCTATGACCATATTATTCAACATACCACACCACACATTAATAGATTTTCGACCCTGTATCTTGACTGCCTGTATTTGGTGTGGATTTTCCGTTCCCCACCAATGCTTATTTTTCCGGTTAAATACCCCCGCCGTTGTGAAAGACGCCTCATCGGTGAATATTATTTTGTTGAGAAAATCTCCTTCTTCTTGATACCTTCCAAGTATCTCAGCACAATATTCAAGCCTCTGCCTTTTATGCTCGTCGTTTAGATTTTGCACAGGTAGAAATCTATAGGGATGATATTTGTATCGTTTTAGCGTTCGCTGAATCTTGCCATATGACTTTCCAGATAACTTTTGCACATCAGGTATCGAATATTCAGGATTCTCTAAAAATGTTAAATAGGCGTTCTAACAAGTTTGTAAAATTCTTATTACCTTGAAAATGAAGTAAAATACCTATCAAGTTCTTCATCTAAATTTCTGTCGACTTTTCTCTTCTTTCGTTCAACGCTATTGCGCTCTTCAAAATGCTTAATTATGTTCTTGATCGTGTTTATGGTAGGGATCCTTCTGCCCGGGTATATTCCATGATATCTATTTCTAACTATTGAAACGCTGTTATTATTTGAATAAAATAAGCGTATTATTTGACTTTTTTCTTCCGCCGAATAACCCATTTGAATTATTTTTCGAATAATTTTCAACACATAACACAAGAATTTCGTTGTCATGATTACGACGTTTCCAAGGCAATTTGATTATATTCAGAGTAACGGACTATAATGAATGATGATTTCTAATTGTGGAAAAATAAATTATAAACTCAAATAGTTCCAAAGTGACTGAACCAAATGCCTACAAACCATATATATTTGAAATCAGATTAAAGAGATCTTTCATTTTAGTCAATAATATACAGGGTGTTCCATTTAAAAAAATATGACTTAATGAATTTTTTCTATGTTATGATTTCGATTTGTTGATTCCGCTATCACCAGAAGATACTACGTGAAAAAAAACAAAACTTTTGTATTTAAAGTTTTTTTTCTATCACTCGCAATAAGAGCTGTAGATGGGTGTCAAAATATAATGAATAACCCTGTACAACAAAAACAACAAGGGACCTAGTACCGTTCCTTGTGTTACACCATATTCAACTTCAACGCACGAAGACAAGCTGTCCTTGAACTTTACTTTTTGTCTGCGATCACATAAATAGGACTCGAACCATTTTAAAACCTTAAGTCTAATACCTAATATTTCTAATTTTCTTAAAAGAAGGTGCCTATCGACATTCTCAAAGGCTCTTTTCAAATCCAGGAATACAGCTAATACTAGATTGTCATTATCAATACACTTTAAAAAGTCATCACAGATGTTAACAATAACCGACTCACACGAATGATTAACACGAAAAGCTGACTGATTTTGGACTAGAATTTGGTTTTGATCACAGTAGAAGAGTAGTTGTTCATTTACACATTCTTCAAGAAGTTTCTCATAAACAGGGACAGTATTTATTGGTCTAAACTCTGAATGCAAGTTAGTCTTTGGAACCTTCGGGACAGGGATGATTGTTGAAACTTTCCATTCTGATGGAAAAATGCCAGTCTCCAGGGAGGTATTTATAATGTCTAGGAATCGATCACCAATTACATAAACGGCATCACTTGAGATCTTTTTGGAAATACCATTCTCTCTTCCCCCAACATTCTTCATTTCTTTCAAAATAGATTTCATCTTACTCATCGTTAACTTATCAAATGGACAAAATTCGATATTTATGGGAAACACTGTATGAGGAAATGTGATGGTAGGCTGTTTGCAACAACTGTTCTTATGCTTTCGATACAATAAGTATTAAATTCGTTGGCAATTTTAATTTCATCCATAATAAGGTCTGTCCCAAAAAGAATGTCATCAGGAACCTTTTTATTTTTATCTGGAAGAAGACTTTTTAAATGTTTCCAAAGTTCTTTGGGATTGGATTTATTATCGTCAATTGTTTCATAGTAAAACTTTTCTTTCTCAGTTCTGATCAAATTGACAATATGATTTCTTTTTATTTTGTACTACTCCCAGATATCATCATTCCTTTCAAAAACAGCTGACTTATACACTCCCCGACAATAAATTCCGGACAAGAATAATTTGTGTCAATTTGATATCCTTATAACTCTTTTATTTATTTATAAGGGAAGTTTCTTTGTCCAAATAATGTAAAGAAGGGAGTTTTCGTGGCGTAGGGACAGAAAGAGAAATGACGTGACGAAGGTCGTGGGTTCAAATCCCGCCTAGTGCCAACTTTTCTCATTTCCCTTTCCGTCCCTACGTCACGAAAACTCCCTTCTTTTATTTATTGTCCGATTTTGGTAAAATTTATACCAAAGTGTAGCCCTATGTCTTGAGATAATACCCTTGATTTTGATTTCAAGAAAATACTGATGGCTTGGTCATCTTCAGGGAGGAACGGAAGCTACTTTTTTAACCTCAAGTTCTTAACACCCTGTGGTAAAATTTAGCGGAAAAATCTAGCCCTATTATGCTCTGTTTTGAAGTTCAATCTTTTCTCAACAAAATGTTTTTTTGATGATTTCGATATCTGCTCTTTTAGAGAAGATACAGAGGTTTAAAGAAAATGCAGCAGTTTGTTAATTTTATTGACAAGTTAAACTAAACAATCTTATGGACTAGCGTATACTTATACCCAAAAATACCGCGTATTACCACCTCGTGTTCTTATTACTTCCGCCATGCGACGTGGCATACTTTCGATGCAGCTTTGGATTGCCTCTTGAGGAATATTTTTCCATTCTTCAAGTAGGGCTTCTCGCAAATGACGCAACGTTTCTGGATGTCTATCGCGAACATGTCATCCTAGCATTTCCCATACGTGTTCGATTGTGTTCAAATTTGGGCTACGTGGCGGCCACTGCAGTCGTTGAATATTGACCTCATCTAAATATTCTTCTACAACTGGTGCAACGTGAGGCCTGGCATTATCATGCATTAAAATGAAGTTTTGTCCAACAAATTCAGCATAAGGTACCACGTGGTCTGCTAAGCATTGGTTGATATATTGGTCAGCAGTTAAAGAAACGTCCTCAATCAATACAAGATCTGTGCGACCATGTAGTGATACACCAGCCCACACCATGATACTGCCGCCTCCAAAGGGTGTTCTCGGTGAAATGCAACATTGAGCAAATCGTTCACCTCGTCTTCTCCAGACACGTTCACGTCCGTCGGGAGAACGCAAACAGTGTTGGAAGTAGCGCGGGACATGCGACGGGCCTTCTGGAAATCAATCTCCCTTGTGTAACCTACGTTGAACGGTTCTGGCAGATGCTAAGGTACCACGTATATCTTGAAGTCTTGTGATTATGACCGGAGATGGTACGTTACGATCACTCAACGCAGTTAATTTCATGAATTGGCTGTCACGCCGAATGGTAATACGTGGCCTTTCTGATCCCCTACGTCGGGTGTACTCACCAGTCTGACGAAACCTACTAATAGCATCATGGACAGTACTTCTAGCTTGGCCAAGAAATTCCGCAATGTATCGAATACTGCGTCCATCGTCATTTAATGCAACAGCACGTGCAACATCTTCTGGTCTCATGTTTTGAACGAAAAACTGTGAAGAGCAATGACAGTATTCTGACACTTTGGTTAACAATCCTCAAAGCGTTACTTCGCAACGAAAGGCTAATGGCCGAAGTAAGCAAGCTCCAATTTGTTGAACATATTGAAAAACTGCAGCATTTTCTTTAAACATCTGTATCTTCTCTAAAAGAGCAGATATCGAAATGATTAAAAAAACATTTTGTTGAGAAAAGATTGCACTTTAAAAGAGAACATAATAGAGCTAAATCCTGCCGCTCAGTTTCACCACATGGACTTGAGAACTTGAGGGTAAAAAAGTAGCTTCTGTTCCGTCCTGTATAATGACCAAGCCATTAGTATTTTTTCAAAACCAAAATCAAGGGTTATATCCCAAGACATGGGGCTACACTTTGGTATAAATTTGACCAAAATAGGACCACAAATAAAAAAGTTACAAGGATATCAAATTGACACAAAATATTCTTGTCCGGAACTTATTGTCGGATAGTGTATGAACAATCCCTCTCATACATTAATTGTCTAATTTCACAATTTATCCATTTTTTAATTAAAAAAATTTGTTTGATAGTTATTTCTGTAGCTGGACAAATTCTATCAATATAGTTCGATAAGCTACTGATAAAGGAATCAGCTAAAAGGTTGACATCGGATGAATTGCTATACCAAGTTTCTTGAAGGTCATCACGATTGTAGTTTTTGAGGGATCATCTGAATAATGTAACTTCCAAGTTCTCCCTTACATTATAATTATAATAATTATAATAATAATAATAATAATCTTTATTGTCTAACAGTTTTCCATTAATAAGACAATATGACCTAAATAAGATAGCCATTGAAAATTAATACTAATATACTGTGTTTTAACAGTTTCTAAAAAATATTGGGTTTAAACAGGGAGAGAAAAGAAAAAAAATCTTACATTTATAATTATTACAAATTACAATGGAAATTTCGCTTTAACATTCGAATTAATGAGTGCCAACTGGTTTCTTGATAAAAATCGATGTCGCCACAGGTGGTATTGTAAAGGCTCATTGCGTTGTACAAGGGGGTCTTTACAAGAAAATTTGTTGTATGGTTTGGTAAGTGGAAAGTTCGTGGGTTCCTGGTGGTTCAAGAGGGGACGTTGATTTGTATTTGCATCAGTAATTCAGCGCAGTCAACTTGGGATTGAAAGATTTTTATAAGAAAACTGACGGTCAAATATTGTCTACTCAAACAAAGAAAAGGAAGATGGAATTTCTCCAAAAGTACTGATTGGTGTCCGTACCTCTCTCCGGATAAGATAAAAGATAAAATAGGATTCCATATTGAGGCGCAGTATTCAAGTTTTGATCTCACATAGCTGAAGTAGAGTATTTTGAGTGCTTGGATGTTGCTGAATTCTTTAGCATTGCAAAAAATAAATCCTATTATCATTGATAACAACGGACAAGATGGAATGGTCGCTGATTTTGGGTGTTAAGTGGACTTGATGTTTAGAATTTCTGGCATTTGTTATAATATAATCAATCAATGTAGCACTCTTGCTTACAATTCTAGTGGGTGTTTCAACTATCTGATTGAAACCATTCGAATAGATGATATTTATGACCTTCTTTCCGTAGAAGGAATTTTTTATCAGATCGAAGTTGAAATCTCCAAGTATGTAATTAATGCCTTGAAATTCACTCCCTCATCCATATATTCCGAAAAAAAAATCCACGAATTTGGCGTCTTCCTTCTGTGGAGGATGATAAAGTACTGAACACAGATAGTTTATATAGTCCTCCATAGTTTATACCAAAGGAAGTGAAACTGAGGGACAAGAGCCATACATAATTATTGTCACAACACTTGACTGTTTTTAATTTGTATTTGACATCATTTCTGACAAAAGCCATAACACCTCCAGTCCGTTTATTGTTTGTCACGCACTGTCCCAACCGGTAAGTTTCACTTAAAAATACCATTCTCGGCCTCCATATATCAATTAAAAAACATATATTGTCCTTGTTGTTCATGTAACCCTGACAGTCAAAATAAACAGTTTTTGAATTAAAAACAATATCACTGTCTAATTGCTATTTTAAAAACTTTATAAGTTTCACATTTGTTTATGTCCCATACTACAGGGTGTTTCAGAATAACATGCTAATAATAAAGGGGGTGATTCTTGGGCTCATTTTAAGAAAAAAAATTCATATGAACGTATGTCCTAAACGCCTTAACTTTTGAGATACAGGGTGTCAAAGTTTTAAAAAATAGATACTTTTTTTACAATAACTTTGTCATTACTGTAGATATCTTTATGAAATTTGAGTCATGTATTTTAGGCATTAATACTCATTCTTTGATGCACCAACAATTTAATTATTCTGACCAGTGCCGTCCATGCGGGTTTTGGTTTGCATATTTTTTGGGAAAAAAATAGTACACCACGGACATACGTTCATATGAATTTTTTTTCTTAAAATGAGCCCAAGAATCACCCCCTTTATTATTAGCATGTTATTCTGAAACACCCTGTATATGCGCCGTATCAAGTTTCACACAATTAGAACATTTAAGAGCATTACTTGAACAATCACCCGCGTGATTATCCCCACATTTCGGACAAACTTTTTGATCCTTACATTCCTTTGCTACATGTCCATATTTACAATACTTAAAACACCTAATAACGCCATTATCATTATATACAGAGCAACGATTCCAGCCTATATTCATTTTTTGTTTATTTATAAAATGATTGTATGTATCGTCATTGACTTCTATCACCATTGAAAATCGATTAGGTATTTATAATATCTGTCTTTCGTATTAGTTTTAATTCGAAGCCCGCTTTGATATTTAAATTATTTTGTTTCACAATTTTATTCTTCATACCTTCTTCACTCTCCTGGAATTCCTCACCACTGATTCCTGCTACTTTGAGACGATGTTCCAAAGTCTTTGGTCGATCCACAGTGAATTCCTCTCCTAGTTCCTTTTGAATTTTGGACTGGATATTGGTAATCTCAATCTTCAATTTCCACATTGTATGATGATTCCACCATTTTTTGTTGTTCGTCCCAACGACATTCCTGCTCCTATTTCAGCTGGATTCACTTTTTGTTTGACTACTTCTTTAACCTGTTTATCATTTTTCGGGTCACAAAATTTTGGTAGATATTATCTTATGTTTGACAACCAAAATTTTGTCTGTCTGTTTGGCTATGGATGCATAAGTATTTTTTACGGCGTTCAGATCAGATGGAACATTAGATGTAGGCGAAGACATATTATTCACAACCTCCTTCAGGATATCTTTCAAGGAAGAAATTTCTTTTTTTAATGAAATATTTTCCTCTAAAGGGAATCCATTTTAGTATTCATTAAGGCACAGTTTTGAACTAGTTTTTCTAAAACAGCATTAACGTGAACGTGCTCAACTTCATTGAATTCTCCACAATTTTCATCAACTCTGCTACGTTTTCTAGGTTTGATCGGCTCTTCACAGTTACTACATTTCCAGGTGGCTTTTTTCATATGAAATCCGCGCATAATGTTTTCACATTTTCCATGGTAGTACTCTTTAAATACATTACGTATTGCAATAGATTTAAGATCATCAAATGTAATATTGCATTTGAAACATGTGTTATCATTTGTTTCATTTCCATCCATTGTTGATATCCGTTCGTCGGACAAAAACAGTAAAAAACTGCACGTTATCAGGTGAATTCCTCGATAATTATGGGCACAGCACATACTCTCACAGAACTTTACTGACTTTCTGAACAATAGTAGATTTATGATATTGATTATTATTGATTCTCGATGTGATTAAGAGCAATAATTAACACGTCCGTACCGAACGGCGGCTGAACTACTACAAAATATATTCATACATACATACACATATACACTCATGGTCAGTTTGGGTTAGATAAATAGCTCATGGTTAGATAAATAGCACATGTCAAACATTTGTTGAGACTTTGATTCTGCATAGAAAAAGAAGGTGCATTTGAGAACTTCAATCCATTTGTCGGTCTACGTGTCCTGGGGTGCGTTCACAAAAGTCGTCGGGCGATCGCACGGCGACGCTCTGACCTTTCCCTGCAGATCACAATTCAACGTTTGAAATTACACAAAAAAAGTTCAATTTTGAATCCTTTTTCTGAACGTGACAAACAACCTAAACAAACTTTTGAAAAAAATCGACACGTAAACCGACAAATGTAGTGAAGTTCTCAAATGCACCGTTACTTCCTCGATCACTTATACAGAATAACAGTTTCATCATATTTTTGACATGTGCTATTCATTTATCTGACCTACTCCTCAGATGTAACCAGGACATAAATAACAGGTAGTTATAAAACAATTGATTTTGGAGGTACAGCTTGTTCAAGGCTTTTCTGCGGTCACGTCACAGTATTTGACGTTTGGTAGTAAGTCGTAGATTCATCGCTCCACATGTGACATTTGTCAAATTGATCCGAAAGACCATCGTCCAGACGTACGTGATTTTTTTTTCAATGTGTAAGAGAGAGACGGAAAGGTATGACGTAACCGCAAGAAAGCCATGAACAGACTATATATGAAGCGTGAACTTGAAATAATGTTTTCAACTTTTTGACGAAAAGTCATGAAATGCCATTTTTCCTAGACGATCTATCGACGTCATGGAATGTCCAGAGTTGAAAGTTATTATACGTATTTGTAGGAATTTTGAAATAAACAGGGTTCTGCATTCAAAATAGCAAAGTTTTTGCTACTTTTTCAAAGAAGCAGCAACGTCGCATCGCTGAAAACATTTATGATCGATAGAGCATCAAGCCCTATGTAGATGATTTTCAAAACGATACCATAGATGGTTTCCCGTGAACGTCCAACGTACCATCGACCGTGAATCTCCCTGTATACACTTTTTCTTCCGATAAAATACCCCACAAGTGGGATATTTCCTTTTTCTACCTTGTAGTTGTTCTAATTATTAAAAAACAAGCAATAGTCGATAGTACAGTGAATCGATAAACAACAGTGATGCCATTCAGCCTGAAAATCCGCCATGTTCAGGCGAACGCTGGGGCGCGTTCAGGATCGTCGCAATTTTTGCAAAATAAGAATAAGTAAATAATATAATAAATAAGTACGTACCTTATGAACAGATAAGCAAATCACAATGGAACTTTTGTAAAAAATGTTTTTGATCAGAAAATAATCGTTTTTCACAACCCTATAATATTTTAAACTCTCAATGGTTGTCAAATGGTTGTCGATCGCAACACAACAATCAACATTGGTCGCGTTCATGAGACGGGACAGTTACCGCTACGCTCCGGGAGCGCTCTGACACTGACAGTTGACTGTTGAGTCTTATGAGACTGCTACCATAGTTGCGCTTCATTCATAAGAAAGAGTAACAGTTCCACAACCTGTTCCTTTTTTATGAATGTGAGCAATGTTTAGCCAGAATATGGCGAACGACCAATAGAAACGAGGACATGCTGTGGTGTCACTGTTGTTCATAAAGACACTGTAGTCTATAGAACAGCTATTGTTTGTATGGACAGGTTACAAATTGAAAATCATGTTCTCAGTTGTTCATTCACGACTATGAAAAATTGATAAGCAAAAATATTGGCAGCTGTGAGTCTTTACTATACAGAGAGGACATAAAGTCCGTCGCCCCCGCTCTAACTTTTGAACCATTTAAAATATTAGAACAAAATTTGGACACACCATATGTGAGGACGTTCTGAATATTTTGACATAGTGGTGACAGCTGTCAGAAAAACAGCTGGGCGCCAAATCCAATGGAAAGGGGGGTCGAGTGATACCTCATTTTGAAGGTCTTTTCATCCGTCTTGACATCCTCATCTGTCACCACTGTGCTGAGAAATGCAGAACGTGCTCATATATTGGGTATCCAAATTTCATTCTGGTATATTGAACGGTTTAACACACACGGTGATGACAGCATGAGCATGTCAAAACGGCAATTGGGCGTCATTTTGAAAAAAAAATACTGCCTTGATATTGAAAAATTAGAAAGACACAGCGACTTGAACATAAACGTATAACTAAGGATAGACCAAACTAAATTGCGTTTTCGGCCGATCAATCATTGAATTTCAAGAAAAGTTGTTTCGAAGTCTCAGGCAACATCGCATTTCAATATCGCGCATGTTGAGTGGGAGTGGCCATTGAAGTTCACAGAGAAGACATAGGCGTAGGCAATTTTTGGTGTTTCGACCAGTTATTTTGTTCTATTCAATGATGGTAGAATTTATGAGCTGATGATTTTTTCAGTTTTTTTTTACTCATAAAATCTCAATACTTTCTCAGTTTTGGTTTCTGTACGGGAGTTTCTGATCAATTACTTGACTTTCGTATATTTTGAGAAAAACGCCATAGAATGAACTTGTCAGATATTTCTACTTTCGAATAATATTTTTTCCAATTACTATTTTTACTTTCCTTTGGAATGAATTTATTGTAATCATGTGAAAATTACTTCTCCAGATTCTTGTTTATTTACACGTTTTGAGGTTTCTAGAGTTCGAAAATTACATTCACTTAAATCGTTTTGTCTGTTGTCGAACTAGCTCTCAAAGGCTTTCGACCAATAAAGCCCAAGTACATACCAAGTATCATAAACTTGAGACTCTCGTTGGACAAAAACGTCAAATGCAAAGGAATTGAAGGTGACCTAGAGTAAAAAAAGGTTTATTGACAAGGAAAAATTTCTATTTGAAAAAAACATGGCATGTTGGGTATCATATTACAGGAAAATCACTTAATATTATTAAAAATATATTGCGGTAGCAACACTGGGGATGAAAAGGTTATGTCAAGAAAATACCACTTGTGGGGTATCATAATAAAGGAAATCAAGTATAGATCATAATGCAATACTTATGTATGAGAAAAATATACGGGGTTGCGATACACGGTGAAAATTTTGTTTTCAAACATTATATCGCTTGGGAGATTTCATATTAGAAGAATTTTCTTCGAGACACATTTTCAAAATTTCAATAGGAAAGATTGGGATTGCGATAGGTACACTAACTTGCACAAAAAATGCGTACATTAAAATGGTGAAATTGCTTTGCTTTGAGCAATGTAATAAGGTGACAAGTAAACGTCAAGTTTTGTCAGTTGCAATAATAATCCACTTTTGTAAAAACATAAATTCTTACACGCTTTAGTGTGGACCTATGGTCGGTGAGAAGAACTAAAAATGACTAAATGACTAAATAACCAGATCCACATCCAATGGAGAATGTGTGGGGACCATTGGTAAAAATTATTTATCAAAGAAACTGGACGCCTCAGCTCAGAATCAGTCAGAACTATTAGATGTCATTCTTAATGCGTGGAATGAGCTCGCCAATGATGTTCAATATTGTCAAAATTACTCAAAATTCATGGTTCGACGGCTTCAAGAAGTTTTGGCTATAAATGGTTCTGCTACCGGATTTTAAGGAAAATAGTCTACATTTTTCTTGGCGAACTGAGTGAATAAATTCAAAGTCCTACCCACAATAGATCGTTTTCATTGGAAAAAAAATAAATAGTTCAATTGCATGGATTATAAATATTTTGACAGCCTATTACACTGCTAAAAAAAAACATGATTTCACTGTCTATGTACGCATTTTTTGTGCAAGTTAGTGTACATGGTGAATAACAAAGTGCGGTAATATTTTTTTCAAAATATTTCTTATTCAAGAAAATGCGATGAAAAAGGTGATTCCTTTGATGGAGAAATTCAATATGGAAGGTAGATGGAAGTTTTGTGTGAAGTGGCTTCACAGTTTTTTTTGTTTTACATAGAAAACAAGCGTCTAGTTAAATTTGAAAAGTTGATGGCTACATCAAAAGGCTCACATTTACGGATACTTTCTTGGAAAAAAAGGATCTTTGAAATCCATTTTTAAAACGAATGTGTAGATCAGAGTCGTCTAAATTGTAATACAAGCCATGAAGTAACAATTGCAACGTCGCATCCAACGTCAACGATGGTCAAAATTTTGCATTGATTGAAGGGGCTTTCTTTGAAAATTAAGGTATATTATGATTACGAGATACGAAAATTGTTTGATGAAACCGTAATTTGAAAGAATAACTAATATATTATCGCAACAGGTATGATGTTCATCACCTCATGACGTAAAAATGTACATAAAACATATGCGAACCTAACAAGAGTTTTATGATTTATTGGGAAAAAATATTAATTCTAAACCATAAAAGATTAAAACTGTAAGATAGGTAGATGATTACAGATTTTTGGATGTGATTGAAGCAGTTTCTGGAGGACTGGAGTTGATAATAACGTTTAAAACTGATTAACCAGAAAGCACTATCTACGTCGCCATATTGATTTTCCAAAGTGAACGAAACAAAGCTCGTTTATTCTGGTTTTTTCGCATAGAAGCTGGTGCACCAAAAATTTTGAAACTTGGCATAGTTTGATTGCTGTCGAAATACTACTTTTTGATGTTACTGACGTACTTTTAGTATTCAAGATGGCGGCTGGACGCCATTTTGAAACATTTTTGTAAATGGAAAGGTGGGTCGTGTGACACCTCATTTTGAAGATCCTGATGAGTACTTTATAACCCTAGAATATTGAGTCGATATCTTCAAGTACTACAAAATGGCGGTACATTCAATTACTACATTGATACATACACTTTTTGAAAAAATTCGTCAAGTTCAATTCAAAAGATGCTTTTTTGACATTTTTGTCAAGTTTATTTCCAGCAACTTTTTAATTGAATTTGACGATTTTTTTTTAAGTGTATGTATCAATGTAGTAATTGAATGTACCGTCATTTGGTAGTACTTGAAGATCTCGACTCAATATTCAAGGGTTATAAAGTACTCATCAGGATCTTAAAAATGAGGTGTCACACGACCCCCTTTCAATTCAAAAAAATGTTTCAAAATGGCGCCCAGCCGCAATCTTGAATACTAAAAGTACGTCAGTAACATCAGAAAGTAGTATTTCGACAGCAATTAAAGTATGCTAAGTTTCAAAATTTTTGGTGCACACATTAAACAAAAATGGGGGGGGGGCCTTTAGAGCCGCACTGTATGAGTGAGAAATCCAGGTTGAGACATTAATTATTAATCAAGTTTTCCTATTTGAATATATCTCATCCAGTATTCCCCGAAAATCATAGACACACACAAACTATCTACCAGTCTATCAGAAAAATATTGACTGTTAGATTGCGATATGTCTGGTACCTACTATTACCAGACATATCGCAATCTAACATTTACCTCAATCTTAACGCAGACATCACTTCATTTTTCACCGTATTTCTTAGTTTTTCAAAATGAGAAACTAGTTGAATAGTCGCAGAGCCGTCTAGAGTTTCATAGTTGGAACTAGAAGTGAACCTAACCTCAATCGAGACCACACGCGGTGTTGCCAAAACCATCACTTCATGGCTTGTATTACAATATAGACGGCTCTGATAGGATCCATAGATATATTAATAATTGTTATAAGTCTATGGTAGGATCCTTTGGGGAATTTGAATTGCCATGCCATCGTTTTCCAACCACCAGAACATTAAAATACATAGGTACTTACCTACTAATATTGTATTGATATTTTCTTGAATTTAATGCAAAGAATAAAAGTTAACCTACAATAATAAAACTACTCCACAAATTATTTATTCTTTATTCGACTCTAAAATGTACAGTTTTTGTATTAACACTCCTAATTCTATTGCGTTTCACAGAATCAAGTCGATTGTTCGTCTCATGAAAGATCCTTATTTTAAAATAATGTTCCAATATTATCTTGGTCAATAGAATGAGGATTTAATTTTTTTTTATCATTTTAACTCAAGGGACGCTACTGATGGCACCCATCCAACTAATCGATATCTGTTTGACGTTTGGAATAAACATGATTGCTTACTTATGAAAAGATAGATTATCTCCCAAGAAAACAGTCTTTTGGCACACAACACACTTCATCACTATAAAAAAGTTCAACACAACACAAAATATCACCACAAAACGTTCAAAGTGAGGCAAAAGACCGAAATATTCCCAAACAAGCTATCCAGCAACGCCATGCAACGCTGTACTCTGAAGATGAATGAAATCGTAAACGAAAACCTACTACCTGACCAGAGTGTTGCCGGCTTGTCGAAATAGCAAATTGAATTGAAAATAACATCAAGTCTTTCCAGGTTTTGTTCCCTGGATAACTTATGATTAAATAATGTTATTGATAAATGAAAGCAATTTAAACAGTTTCTAGAATATTAAAGATAAAAATGGATGCGTAGTTTTACGCACATTATACCTTATAGCTTTATGGTTTTTCAAGTTAAAACTTGGCATCATAGCTTGTTTATGGTCATAGGTGTATGATAAGGATTAATAGACCTTCAAAATGAGGTATCACTCTACCTCCCTTTCCATTTGCTTTATTCGTTCAAAGTGGCGCCCAGCTGTTATTTTGACATTTTCAGCTGTCACTACTATGTCAAAAAATTCAGAACATGTGTCCAAATTTCGTTCTAATATATTAAACGTTGCAAAAGAAGGGGGCGACTATAGATATCCTGTTAAAATATCGTCTATACAAGTTTCGTGTTTTTCCAGAATGCACTCATCAGAGATATCCTGATGCCTGGCGATTGGGACGTGTGCGTCACATCATACGAGATGTGCATCAAAGAAAAATCCGTCTTCAAAAAGTTCAATTGGCGTTACATGGTTATCGACGAGGCACACAGAATAAAAAACGAAAAATCCAAACTGTCTGAAATTCTTCGTGAATTCAAAACCTCCAATCGACTCTTGCTAACCGGTACACCTTTGCAAAACAACTTGCACGAGCTTTGGGCATTGTTAAATTTCCTTCTACCAGATGTGTTCAATTCTTCCGATGATTTCGATTCTTGGTTCAATACCAATCAATGCTTAGGCGACAATACTTTGGTTGAGAGATTACACGCGGTTCTCAAACCGTTTTTGTTGAGAAGATTAAAGAGCGAGGTGGAAAAAAAATTAAAACCCAAAAAGGAATTGAAAGTCTACGTAGGTTTGAGCAAAATGCAAAGGGAATGGTATACGAAGGTATTGATGAAAGACATAGATATAGTTAACGGTGCAGGAAAAGTGGAGAAAATGCGTCTGCAAAATATTCTCATGCAATTGAGAAAGTGTACAAATCACCCATATTTGTTCGATGGAGCCGAGCCAGGACCACCATACACTACAGATGAACATTTGGTTTTCAATTGCGGTAAAATGGTCATTTTGGATAAGTTGTTGCCGAAGTTGCAGGAGCAGGATAGTCGGGTGTTAATTTTCTCGCAAATGACAAGAATGTTGGATATTTTGGAAGATTATTGTCATTGGAAAATGTATAATTATTGTCGGTAAGTTTTGCTCCGATACCAGCGTCTTCATGGTTGATTTAGTGATGTTCCTATTGTATGAAACCATTTCTTAGAACATGTTTTCAGTATTCATTGTTGTGAAAAAAGTTCTTTTCAAATGAACCGTATCTATTTTCATAATAATATTAATAGGGATGGAACGAACGACCGGTTGAGGTACCGAATCCGGCCGGTCCGATCCCCTATTTATAACGAATCCGGCCGGACTTTCTTTAATAATTATTAGACATTTTTTTGGAATAAGTAGAGATAAATAGAGTAAAAACAAACACAAGAAAATCGTTCACATTTTGATCTGCCATGTTTATCTTCATAAATATCTACATATTTCTTATTTTCGAAAAGATCTTCAAAAATATTATTATACATTACTCAGATAACGTTATGGTATATGTATGTGGTATAAAGGTAGAATTGAGTTCTGTATAATCTAGATTGAGGTGAATTATTTCATTTTGAAGCTTCTCGATTAGTTTTTGTTGTTTTTTTCAAAAAGCGTGACTATTTTTTTTCAAGAGACTATATAGTTTTTATTTATTCTTGGACCGGTCCATTCAGCATTTCGTTTTTCCAAGGGGTTGATGAACTCGTTCATCTACCTATTCAGTTTCGATGGGTCATTTTGAGATTATTTTTTATGCTTATATGAGTCGTTTTTTCCTATTTAAAGATACGTCCATATTTTTTACTATCAGCATAATTTGTTTATTTATCGTGAATTTTTAGCTTTTGCTAAATAGATGTTTGTTATAAACTCCATAAAATAAATATATGTACGTACTAAGGCTGATTCCATTGACAACTATTTTTAAATTGAAGACCTAAATAATTGTTCACGTTATCTGTTCAAATTGCTGCAAACTTTTTTTTGAAAGTACGTATTATTTTTTGAAAAAATTATATATCCAATATATCCGGACATCCGGGTTCGATCCGGTAGCTTGGCCGAAAGTTCGGCGACCGGTAGTCCGGCCCTTAGACTAAAAATAAAATAGAGAGAGGCAGTCATTCATAAACATTGACAATAAAAACTATACCTTGACTAACCTACTACCTAACTAAAACTTGACCGTCGTTTACTTTAGGCGTTTTCGGTTTACAGTGATTCGATAAACCAGTATCATCAGCCACCGAGTTTTTCTCTTTTTGCTTCACGTTAATAAAAAAAAAAGACAAAAGATGATCGAGGTGAGCGAATTACCGTTTCCTCAAGCGCCTATTTTAAGTGGAGTGGCATTTGTCATACACGAGGCCGTTTGAGCGACGTTGCCGCATGTAATTAATTGTAAATACTTATTTTGAGTTTTTGATTTAAAATTGAATCTATATATTTTAGAACTTGAAATTATCAAAAGCGAATGACATGAATGCCCTTAACGGTTTTTGCCATACCCAAAATAGATTAGAACATTTGAAAACTGAATTTCACGAATTTTTAAAGCGTGCAATGGACAATTTGCACATTTTTTGGAAATATGAAAAATATAAGGATTAGAAAGTACTGATGCCATTGATGTTTAAAAAATCTACCTACGACCTCTAATAATGTAGTAATCACCGATTAATGAGCGCCAATCAACATCCACTACGTCACAGAATACACTATCTATCTTCGCCTGGCGTATTGACAGATGACTCTCTCTCTCTCGGGAGGGTGATATGGCCCTACCCCTTTTGCGATCATGCAGTGAAATTCGCGTCTTCTTTTTCATGCATTTAGTATAATTTTGGTTATTTCGGAAAAATTTTTTAGCTGGTGACTTTCAAATAATGTCTAGAATACGTATATAAAGTTTCAAGTCATTTGAAAATGAATACAAATTGTCTATTGCGGAGAGATTCCTTGTGTCTGCCATTACAAGGAAACCATCAAATAATGTAAACAAATCTGTCTATTTTATTTATAGTCTAAGGTCCGGCCTAATAAGAGTCGGTTCCATCTGTAAATAATAATATGATCACTATACATATTTGGCAAATATTATATGAAAGAATTGAGAGGATTCTTATATTATTATAAAGAACAAATGTATTTTAATCGTGCAAAAATCATTTTGTTTAACATTATCCTTTGATTGTGGGATTCTATTCAGTGTTCATAGTATTACAATTATTGATTGAACAGATTGTTGTTTATTTTTATTGATTTTCTTTATCACTGAATATCACGATTTTTTTTTCTGAGGCGAAGATAGAGGACCAAAAATGGGGTAAATTATCTTGGAGGTGTTACTTGTGGGATATCATTTCAAAAGTAAAATGGGTTGGGTTCGTTCACTAGAATCTTCATATTTTTGTTTTTTTCTCAGATTGGATGGTCAAACACCACATGAAGACAGACAACGGCAAATTAACGAGTACAATGAAGAAGGCAGCAAAAAGTTTATTTTCATGTTGTCGACACGAGCGGGAGGTTTGGGTATCAACTTGGCTACTGCTGATGTGGTAATCATTTATGATTCGGACTGGAACCCTCAAATGGACCTTCAAGCTATGGACAGAGCTCACAGAATTGGTCAGAAGAAACAAGTCCGAGTATTCCGGTAAGATATTGTTTTTTCTACTCTTAATAATCAATCAGAAAAATCAAAAAACTCTACGTTTTTTCATTCATCATTAAATTCTCCAGATTTATCACTGAAAATACTGTAGAAGAAAAAATCGTTGAACGCGCTGAAGTGAAGCTTCGTCTCGACAAACTGGTCATACAACAAGGACGTCTAGCGGACAGCAAAGCGCAAACCTTGAACAAAGACGAAATGTTAAACATGATCAGACATGGAGCCAATCATGTGTTTCAATCAAAAGACTCCGAAATCACTGACGAAGACATCGACACCATCTTGGAAAGAGGCGAAGAAAAAACGCAGCAGCTTGCCCAAAAAATGGAAAGTCTTGGAGAGTCCTCTTTGAGGAATTTCACTGTCGACACTCCCACACAATCAGTGTACAAATTTGAGGGAGAAGACTACAGAGAGAAACAGAAGACAATAGGCATAAGCAATTGGATTGAGCCACCGAAAAGAGAACGTAAAGCAAACTATGCTGTTGACGCATACTTTAGAGAGGCGTTACGAGTTTCGGAACCAAAAGCCCCCAAAGCACCACGTCCACCAAAACAGCCAATAGTTCAAGATTTCCAGTTTTTCCCTCCAAGATTATTCGAGCTTTTGGACCAGGAGATTTATTATTACAGAAAGACGGTTGGGTATAAGGTACCAAAGAACTTGGAACTAGGACCGGATGCGACGAAGCAGCAAAGAGAGGAACAGAGGAAAATTGATGATGCGGAAACGTTGACTGAAGATGAACAACAGGAGAAGGAGCAGTTACTGACTCAAGGTTGGTTATTCGATTCCTTAATACTGTTATTTGTTATGATTTTTCAATGTTTGTTTGTCACAATATTGAAAAAAAAGATCATTCCCCAAAAACAGTTATCCACTGAATTTTTTGTCAATACTAATATTCAACTTTTTCAATGTAGTAATCACTGACTAACCCAAACTAACCAAATCAACATCAAATAGTCATGCTGACGTCACCAAATCTATCATTTAGCTCTGTCTGGCGTAAAAAAAATATTGAATAGAATCACTGATCTATACAGGGTGTCCGTTTTAAGTGATACCACTATTGCTATCTCCGAAACTATTAGTGCAACGATGTCGATTAAATGAAAGAAAAGTTGCCGTTTTTGATGCACATTTCATTTACTGTATCGAGAAATTACTTTTAGTTTGTGTAATACAGGGTAAATTGTAAAAATGGCCCGAATTAATTTCGTTGAAACTATTCATTTTCGAGACACAAAAAAATTTAAGTTTGAAAGTTTTATAATTTTTCTACAATATGATTTCTTCAAATTGTGTACACGCATTCCGTATTCGAGTAAATTTTAACTTTTTTTCAACATTCCAGGAGTGATTTTGTTAGATACTCGTCGAAGTCTTCTGATTTATCATCCAGTTTCTGCGATGTACTTCGATAAATAATACACCCTATTCTATTTCTCTAATAAAAATCCATATGGAAAAATCCATTGGTGTAATATCAGGTGATCGTGGTGGTCAGTTTATAGGGCCGTTGTTCCGATTTATCTTATGGGATGAAATGAAAAATTGTTCAAAAATGTCACACATGACAAAAATCGAGCTCCGTTTTTAAAAGATTCAAGTTAATGTGGCTTCCTCCAATACGAGTCGACTCAAGACTTTGGTGCTTCGATTCATTTTCATTCATGTTTTAAATATGAATTATAATGGAACAAAATATTTTCAAGTCTTTTAAATTTTGAAATATGATGAATTCAGAGACGTACTCATGATAACTCCTGATGATGTATGTCGTTTTACAGTGTCGAAACGTCGTCAATGGTATTTGTGTGGCATATCATTGAAAAGGGTATGGAGAAAGGTTTTAAAAATGATGATAAAAAATCCAGGTCCGTATTAAAAAGAAAAATGATGTTGATGGTGGTTACTCGAATACGAAACGTCGTATACACTTTTTGAAGACATCATATTATAGAATGGAGAAAATTACAAGACTTCCAAATCTAATTGGGTCTCGAAAATAAATAGTTTCTGAAATATGTAATTAAATTAATTTTGGCCATTGTCACAATTTGCAAAATAACTCAACAAATGTAGTGAAAAATAATTATTAAAAAAACTTAACTCAACTAAAGTTTGATTTTTGGTCATCGATATCACTGAACAAAAAATACACACAAATTTAGCGATAACTCGAAAACAGTGAAGAAGCGGACAGGTGATTATATGACATTTTTTGGTGCAAATCACCTCCCCTATCTCTCGTTCGTTTTCATCCATGACTTTTAGAGAGGTGATAGACCTCGCATTTTCATGAAACTTGAGATGAGGACATACAGCCTCAAAGTGATTAGTTTTCAAGATACAGAGTGTCAAACTTTGATTTTTCTCTTCGATTTTTACCAATCAGCTATTACTCATCAAGTCGACACAGCGATACGAAGTTACATAAAGGGGGGTTTTTCATGACGAGAAATCCAAATTCATTCACGGTTTTGATATCCCAAGTAGGGGCGCCACCTACGGCACTTATCCAAATTATCAATTTTTTTTTCTAGTTTGGTGCATCGATGTGAATATTGAAAAAATTGATTGACCAACCTTTTTTTACGTAAAAAAGCTGTACCTTGTTTTAGTCTCTAGAGGTGACCGTTTTCGAGATAGCCTTCATTGAAATTTCCTATGCAACTCAGCAATTTTCGTCAGTTTTCGTATTATTATTATTTCATAGAGATGCTAGAGATTATTTGACAGAAAAATTTGGAGAAACCTGGATCGGTCGAGGGGGATCACGCATATGGGCTCCTCAATCGCCGGATTTAAATAAAACAGACTTGTGAAGGCTTATGAAAAGCTTGGTATACGACGGAGCAGTTATAAGGACTGAAGAAGTTTTGTTAGCCCGAATACAAGCTGCTGCCGAAAAAAATAAATCTACTGCTTTAGTTTATCAAAAAATAAAGTTGGAAGGAGAAAACTTTGCAGATTACGCCAGCAAGTTGATGGCTTAAATTTTGAACAATTGGGTTAAAGTCTTTTTGCTTGATAATTTCATTTAATTCAATAAAATTTTGACAAACTTGATTTGGTTTATTTTTTCATGATTAGAAAGCACCCGTTAACATAAAAATGTAAAACAACGCATACACTAAAAAGGTCAATTAACACACTTACTGCTCAATCTGTGAGAATAAATTTATTTTTTAAAGAACTGCAAAAAAGTGATTAGACGTATAAGAAGTAATTCACATTACATTCATAATTAATAAGAGTGAAAAGATTTTTGGGCTAAAAGTATGACGCGTTCACGGAGAAAGTTATTTGCTTATCAGTTTGGAGACAATTGTCATGAGCATTTCAGGATTGTACTTTTGAACTTTCGTACCTAATATTTTGAAAATTGGTCATGTTGAAGATTTATTTTTTGGTCCTGACACTAATTCTTACGGGAATATTGATTATTCTTTCCAATTAATTCCGTATCGGTTACCTCTAGGGACTTGAACAAGGTACACCTTTTATACGTGAAAAAGGTTGGTGAGTCGATTTTTTCAATATTTACATCGTTGCACCAAACTGGAAAAAAGTTTTGATGATTTGGATGAGCTATATGTGCAGTCGGTTGCGCCCCTACCAGTGATATCAAAACCGTGAATGAAGTGGATTCCTCGTCATGGCTCGAAAACAGTAAATGAGCCCGTTTGATTTATCAAATAAAATCATCTGCTTATTATACGGACTGAAAACTGAACAAACAGAGTACCAAATAGTAACATGGTATACAGTGTGTCTGCTTAAGTTGGCCACATATGGGAAACTTTTTTATTATTAATTTTAGGAAAAAAAGTTATTCTTTATAAAAAGTTCAGCATGTTCCAAAACCTAAAATGCAACCATCAGATATTACATTTTTTCAGTCGTATACGAGGTTTGTCAAAAAATATGAATTTCACTCAAGAGTAAAATTTGACAATATCGAAAATTTTTATAAAGAAAAATAAACACTACCATTAAAATGATTGTTTTTTTATTTTTTAAATTTATTAAATTTTATAAATAAATTAATATTAAACAGTAATCTCTTATTTTAATTATTGGACATTTAAATCAATGCATTAATTCAAATGAAAAAATGTAATATCTGATGGTTGCATTTTAGGTTTTGGAACATGCAGAACTTTTTATAAAGAATAACTTTTTTTCCTAAAATTAATAATAAAAAAGTTTCCCATATGTGGCCAACTTAAGCAGACACACTGTATATTTTTTTCTCCATTTCCTATCAGTTTTTTCAGTTATTGAATGTCGTTACATGTACTTATATTATCCCTTACTTTTCCAATTCTTCTTCTAACACCAAAAAAGTCGAGATCTTGTCCAATGAAGTTCATCAACATTAATAAATCAATTTTTGACACATTTTTACTCTGTCTTTCCCTGGTTCCATTGTCCAACAATCCAACACGTCTACGCTTACATAAAACGAGAACAACAAGCGGAAAAAAAACGAATAATCAATCGAATTAAATTGACAAATGAGCAGTTACTTAGGCAACTCGTTTCCAGTCATTTCGCGCGACCAAAACTGTTGGGTTGATTCAATAGCATTTTTTGGATATTTTCAAGAAGAAAAAGTTGCTGCTGACTTCCAGTTATTGGGTAGAATATTATTTTTATATTATATAAAATTTGAAGTCATTCGAAAATGCTTGCAAATTGTCCATCATCTAGAGGTGCAAAATCACAATGAGAATATCTCATGAGATTTTTCACACATGAAATAAAAATCTCAAACAAAAATAAATTTCGTTGTCGAAACAGGTTTGAGACACGAGATAATTTCATGAAACAATGTTTTATGAAAGTATTATCTCATGAAGAAGTTTCATCGTGGAAACATGAGTTATTGCGAATCTCGCTTGAGACATTTATCTCAACCTGCTGCACGTGAGATTAGTTGTGTCGTGAGAGACATACATATGACTATTTTCTTAGAAAATGATTCAAAAAGTAACAAGCGTACTTTTACTTGGACGAGAAGTGAGATATCTACTGC
This sequence comes from Orchestes rusci, assembly GCA_958502075.1. NCBI lineage: Eukaryota > Metazoa > Arthropoda > Insecta > Coleoptera > Curculionidae > Orchestes > Orchestes rusci. The sequence goes on along the minus strand of OY293304.1, from coordinate 32,242,039 downwards.
AGTTTATAATTATTATCGAAATGTTTATTAATCTCATTCAAATCTGTGGGTCTGCTATCCACATCACTCCGCAGCAAAAATGTTTGTATCTTAGGACTTGTATCTAGTCCATCTCCAGAACCTCTCGAATTGTTTCTTTTTTAATATTGTTCTGCTATATATTATACAGGGTGGACCAGAAGTAATGGGACATACGGTAACAGGAGATTCCTCACACAAATTGCGATCGACCTGAACTTGTCTATTCCGAAGGTTGATATTAACAGAGCTACAGGGTGTCAAAGTTGAATTTTAATATTTTATTTTTTCAAATAACTTTTAAAATAATCAAGTTATATGGGGATTGTTTGACATACAAAATTCAAATCTGAGCCCGAATTGCTCTTACTGGTAGGGGGCGCCACTCACACACCTTTTCACTCATTCAAATAGTCAGAACGTTTTTGTACGCACTCGTACATTTTTTTTTTAGATTGAAAAAGTGATTGTTCCATCATGTTTACATGAAAAAGGTATACTTTGTAGAAGTGCCCAGGAGTAACCTTTTTCAAGATATTTGAACTTGAAGTAATCCATGCAATGTGGTTTTAAATGGTAAATTTTGAAAATGAACTTAGGAGGCTTTGAAAACGGCGTTATCATGGTAATTTTGACATTATATTGAATGCTTAATGTTTCTTGATTTAAAAAAATTTGATCTAATTTTACATTTTTTTTTTATAAGAAACATTAAACATCGAGACACTTGTCAAAATTACCGTGACAACGGCGTTTTTGATGCCCCCTATGTTCATTTTCAAAATTTTCCATTCGAAACAACATTGCATAGATTGCTTCAAGGGCAAATATCATGAAAAAGATCACTCCTATCGACTTTTTACATAACAACTACAGAAAAATCATTTTTTTAATTCAAAAAGAATGTTCGAGTGCGTACAAAAAAGTTATAACTATTTGAATGAGTGGAAAGATGTGTAAGTGGCGCCCCCCCCTTGTAAGACCCATACCAAGGCCAGATATGAATTTTGCATGTCAAACAACCCCCCTATACGAAATTTTATCAAAATAACTTGCTTATTTGAAAAAATCAAAAACCAAAATTCAACTTTGGCACCCTGTATCTCTCTTAATATAAACTTTCGGAATAGACAAGTTGAGGTCTATCGCGATATTTTTGTGTGAGGAATCTACTGTTACCGTATGTCCCATCACTTCTGGTTAGATCTGGATTTTCACTTTAGATATAAATTGATTGTGGAAACAGCACAGCAGAGACACCGTGTCTCATGAGAGAAAGATCTCATGTCTCGAGTGTCTCACAGAAATCTTATAATATGTGAGATTAATCTCTCGTGAAACCATAATCTCATGAGATTTTAGTCTCTTTATGGACATCTAGCTTTAGAATTCCATTAAGAAACATGATTAAAAAAATGCATAATTATAATTACAGGTTTCACAAACTGGAGCAAACGCGACTTCAACCAATTTATTAAAGCAAACGAAAAATACGGCCGCGATGACATCGAAAACATTGCCAAAGAGGTAGAAGGCAAAACACCAGAAGAAGTGATGGAATACTCAGCTGTCTTCTGGGAAAGATGTCACGAATTACAAGATGTAGATCGAATAATGGCACAAATAGAAAGAGGCGAAACGAAAATACAAAGAAGGGCTAGCATTAAAAGAGCACTTGATGCCAAAATGGCCAGATATCGAGCGCCATTCCATCAGCTACGATTGGCTTATGGTAATAATAAGGGCAAAAATTATATGGAAGAAGAAGATAGATTTTTGGTGTGCATGTTACACAAATTGGGATTTGACAGGGAAAATGTTTATGAAGAATTGAGAGCAGCAGTTAGAGCGTCACCGCAGTTTAGGTTTGATTGGTTTTTGAAATCGAGGACCGCAATGGAGTTGCAAAGGAGATGTAATACATTAATTACGCTGATTGAGCGAGAAAATGCCGAGTTGGAGGAGAAAGAAAAGAACGAGAAAAAGAAAAAGGCGCCCAAGTCTGGACAGATGAGTGGTAAGTTTAGCTGGATTATCATACATCTTGTGGTTAAAATCTAAAGATTATGTTGAAACTGATTCTCATTTTGAAATTACGGTTACAGTCGGATACAATATGCAATAACCTGATACGATGTATTACAAAGATCTTTCAATGTTTGGTCTATTGATTCAAGCATAGACTTACAATAACAAGACACATAACGCCTTTACCTTTGACATTTACTGTTTTGGTCCCAACACAATGATAAAAGAGGCCAGTCTTGTTTTTGTTTATATACCGGTGAAATGACAAAATGTCTGCTTGATTTTACTTTCTGGTCACACACTAACAGACTTTTTAGGCATTGTTTTATCAATAAAACACTAGAAACCGCAATTTAGAATAGGAAACAATTCACAGAGCTAGGTTTTCTCCAGGGAAATAGTGTAATAAACTCACTAATAACTTCCTAACCTCACAATAAACAATAGCGTCAGAAAAACTGGCCTCAACTTTATTTTGATGACACAAAAATCACTTTGTGACGAAAGATTGAAGATAAATGGAATTGTGGTTGTTTGGGATGGTTGATTTGGAAGATTAGCAATTGAATTCATTTTTTTCCGGGTATTTTTTCATAAGGCTTTAGAACATTCAGGGCACATGACAACATGGCTGAAAAAAGAGTAAATATTCATAATATGAGGGATGTTGGGGTTAAGAATATCTGTTTTGCTACTTGTCTTGTGATATTAAGTCATATCAAGTCAGTTGAATAACAAGCCAGAAGGGCAACTTTAGAATGTTACGTCTTATCCATAATGTCCACTAATTCAATGAAAGATCAAAATGATTTTTTCGTGTGATGAAAAAAAATTGGCCTTGCTTGAACGATTAGTCTAGATAATATTTTTTATCGAGTTTTTTTTCAGGCACGCCTACTCAAATGTCCCAAAAAACTGGACAGAAACGCAAACATGACACCTCGGGAACACAAATACTGGAGAAAAAGAAGAAAAAGAAATAGTTTTATCGACCAAAAGCCCGTACGCCTGTGGACTTTGCGAATGCATTTTTATGAATGTTTATTTAAATGATGTGTATCAGATGATATTATGTTTTAATGGCATGACTATTTTGAATTATCTATTTGTTTCTTTTGATATGTGATCGAATTAAGTATTAGATCATTATACAGTGTTGTAATTGCTGAAATCATTGAAGTCGCATTTACTTTTTTTAATAAGTAAGCCGATCCGAGAATAATTTGAAGTAAATCGAACGTGGATTTGTTGAGGCTAATATTCTGTCGAAAGTATTTCAAATTGTCACCAAATATCACCTCACCCACTCACAAAAAAGCAAACCTTCAACATTGAAAATGATTTATGAAATGGAACCAGTAGATTGAAGTGGACCAGGCCATACTTTTCTTCAATTGATATTATTGGCTATTCATTGCACCATTTTACGGAAGAAAAATCGCCTCGACTGATTCTTATTTGTTGGCATATCATTTGATTTATTCAAATCAAAGTTCGACATTGAAAAAACGTCATACATAACTATTCTCAATAAATACTATGATGGTATATTTATATTGGACTCTTTTCAGGATTACGAATTGGAATATCCTTCATTCAAAGTTATAAGCGAAAGTTGTAGAGTTACTTAATACACTCCTTCCATCAAAAGTATCTGTGTTCTACTTCTACACCGAGTTCTTCGATGATCGAAGATATATGGATTGTTCGTTTTTTTGGGTAAAATAAAGCTCAGAACTGTTCAGAGCTGCGTTCTTTCGCGTAGACACGCGGTCCGACCAATAGGATTTCGTTTAAGAATTTCCCTCATTCTTAGGTGGGGTTCATATACAGTATGTCCGCGGATCCGGTTAACAAGAGGTGAAATGGAACAAAAATTGAAAGATACGACAAAAAGTCATTTAACACAGCTGTTATTTTGACATTTTCAGCTGTCACTATACTATGTAAAAAAATGCACAACGTCCTCACATATGGTGTGTTCAAATTTCGTTCTGATATATTGAACGTTTCAAAACTAAGAAGGTTGGGGGGGGGGGGAAATTAAAGAATTACACTGTATACTTTTTCATATCAGAAAAATTAGCTCTTTTTTGGATATGTAATAGTATACAGGGGTTCCATTTAAAAAAACGTATGTAAGCTTCATATATTTGGAATGCGATTGATAATACCTACAATTTGTCTACACTTTTTTTTCGTATAACAAAGAGCTCAAGGATTTTGTTAATCGCGGCAGATTTTTTTATGAGTAGATATCACGGGATAATAAACTAGTGTGTCGAAAATTGTATTTTGGCCCAAACGGCGGGGGCGCCTCGTACACAAGCGAACTGAAGCTTCCAGCTACACACTTTTCAAAATTATCATTTCATAATACCATAATTAAAACTGTTTACATACTAGTACACTACCCGAAAATAAATACCGGACAAGAATAATTTCAGTCAATTTGATATACCTATAACTTTTTCAACAGTTGTCCAATTTTGGTATTTTTTTTTAAACCAACTGATCCATAGAACATCACTTATCCTTGAACGCAATGATCAATAATCACATAATCTTTGATTCAAATGATTTGTTATTATACACGACCTGGACACCATTTTTTCACATAGAACACCCTGTATATCATATTTCCATCTTATAAAGCTAACATCATTAGCTTTCAAAAAATACCATACATCATAGTTATCTGAACGAAAGTCTTTTCAAAAATCATCGAATACAAAGTTTTCTTACTCAGTTTATAAAATTATGTGGCCATGAAGCCATGACAATCTCACGAATGAAACAAAATATTGATAACTAGTCAAAGACATCGGCGTTTTGATAAGTTTGTCAATCTTTTAATTACTGATGTTGTCATGGCTTCATGCATTGTCACATACCGGGTGTATCAAAAACTACTGATTTAAAAAAAAACGCCGAGACACGTCAAAAGATGTGTCAAGGGGGACGACTTTCTAGGTAAAAATTACTTCGCCTCACTTCACTCCTACCCCCCAGGAGCACCCCCTTAAGAATCTTGAATGGGGTCGACCGATCGACCGATTTCGAAAATTCAAACGTCATAATATAGCACTTGATAAGGCATTTCAAACAAGCTATTACTCGATACCCTTTCCCATTTAAGATTCCTAAGGGGGTTCCCCTGGGGGGTAGGGGGTGAAGTGAGGCGAAGTAATTTTTACTTAAAAAGTCGTCCCCCTAGACAAATCTTTTGACGTGTCTTGGCGTTTTTTTTTTTAAATCAGTAGTTTTTGATAAAACCGGGGTGGGAAGTTTTCAAATGAACACCCGGTATAGTTTTATTAAACGGTAATAATTTGTAGTACAATGAGGAAACTTTGTATTCGCGAGTGATTTCCGAAAAAACTATTGATCAGAAAGGTATGATTAATGGTGTTTTTGGAAGCTAATGATGTTATCTTCAAGATGGAAATATAATATACAGGTGGTTGTGGTGTGGTAAAATGTGTAGAGGTCGCTGTTTACAAAACTTGACCACCCTGTATAATAACAAATAATTTCATTTGAAGTGTATGTGATTATTGTGTTCAAGGATAATTAATGTTTTATGGGTCAGTTGTTTTTTTTATACTTTTTTCTATTTCGCTTAAAAAATGGCCCAACTATGAGTCCATTTTCAACTTTGATCGCATCTCATTCCTTTATTTTAAGTTTTAGACCCAACAAACCGTATATCGTGATCGTACGAGATAGGAGGAATGATCAGAATACTTTCAAACAGGGGGTTCCATTTAAAAAAATACAAGTCCAGTTTGCCACAATTTTTTTGGAACACAATGTACTAAGGCTATATTTTTAAAACATAGCCTTTTTGACTATAAAATACGAAAAAAAATATATATCCCAATTTCTGACCATTTTTCCACAATCGTCCAACCCATCTTGGTTACACCACCCTGTATACCCGTTGACACCCTTCTGGCCACAACTGCTCCCAATTTCTATGTTGAGTGGCTATGTCCACGGGTATTATTCAAGGATGAATCAAGATTTTGTTTGCGTGTTCGCCCAACAGACTTTAACGTGTCTAGAGAGGACGAGGTAATTTGGCAAATGTTCCATATCACCCAGCAGACCCTTTCGAGGCAGTAGTATCATGATGTCCGGGTGGGGTATCACTAGGTGGCCGTACAGATCTTGTACTAAATGGCAAATTGAGAAATGTTTCTCAAGAGGCAATTCAGAGCTGCATCAAAAGCATGCCACGTCGCATGGCAGAAGTCAGTATACGAGATGACACAACGTGCTTCTAATTTTTGAATATTTGTTCCTGCAAATCTATAAGAATGCTTTCATTCACTTGTTGATAAAATATCGAAAAACTGTAGCATTTTCTTTGAACTTCTGTATCTTTTCTAAAAAAGCTGATATTGACAATAACAAAAGAACGTAATGTTGAGAAAAGATCGCACTTCACAACAGAACATGATGAAGCTACATTTTGCCGCTGTGGAAAAGGGTGTTGAAAACTTGAGGTTGAAAAAGCTACTTCTGTTTCTCCCTGTGTGATGGCCAAGCCATCAGTATTTTTTGAAAACCAAAATGAAAGGTAATATCTCAAGACATAGAGCTACACTTTGGTAAAAAATTCACCAAAATCTGACAACAATGATTAAAAAAGTTACAGGGATATCAAATTGACTCAAATTATTCTTATCTGGAATTTATTGTCGGGGAGTGTATGAAAAGATGTATTGTATTTTACTACAACCCTTCAGATTATGATACTCCACCCCGAAGAAAAACTCAATGAACTCTGTCCACATCATTCAATGTATATAATATATAATTTTGTATTAAAGAAAACCAATAAACAAGCAAAATTAATAATAATAATAATAAACAGGATGACGTTGAAACGGTTTAAAAACATCCAAGGGGGATGCGGAAATCTAGAAAAAAAAAAAAAAAGCCTGTGTCCGGAAATGCATATCTTGTTAGTACTATCAGAACTATCATTACTTCATAGATTTTAAGCCTTTTCAATGAAACCCTGTTGATAATGTGAAATATGATTGAACATTTACATTTGCCTTACGTATCCGTTTCACTATGCATGTTAGCAAATGAGGAATCTCTATCAGTAAACAATCAGTAACGGATGTGTTAGTCAAACGTAGATGTTCATTCATAGGGCACCTTTTCGATACTATTATATCACAGTTAAACATATGAGAAACATTGCAAAATATACTATCGTCACATAACAAACCACTATTTGTCTTTATGACAAGCATAGTGAACTACGTCGCCGTTTGGATATCTTATCAGTGCCCTGAAAAGCAGCAAGAAGTCATCGTCAAGCTTGATAGATTGATGTACTTACGCTTGGTTTGAAAATCTTTTCTTGCAAACTGGACATATGCTCAGTTCAGTTATCAAAACGTGCTGACTTTGCAGAGCAAGCTTCATATCCTGACACTGTAGATGTTCCGCATAGAGAAGACCTTTTAGAAGTTGAACCTGAAGCAGCAAAAAGATCAGAACTTCAACAAATATGAGATCATGACCTTCGTTTACATAGAATCATGTTCAACTATCAATAGTAATACAAGGTGTCCACGAATAACGTCAGGAAACTTAGGGGAGGGGGGTGATTCTATGTGTTAAAATAATGATGGTAAGTCATATAACAGAAATTCTAAATCTCAATATTTGTAGAGTTACAGGACAGCCAAAGATATTTTTTTTCTATGACTATTCAATGATAGACGATAGATAGATAGATAGATAGATAGATAGCAGTCGGCTGTATCTCGGAAAGTATTCATCGTCGAGGCTTGCGGCAAAAAAATGTATCACCAAAACGGCCAAGAGAAGAACCTGAAAAATATTTTCAAGTTTCTGAAATGGTCGCTAGTGGGCGTAACAACCAACTACAAGTAGACAAATAGGTTTTTTATAGAATTTTGCCCAATGAAAATATACCGATGATATTATTTTCATATTAACTGACTATTTACCCACACTTTTTGTCACAGGTTTTTTTCTATCAAAATACAGAGGTGGGTGAAGTTCAATTGTTTTTATAAACAAACGGAGATTCCTTCCGTTTCGCTTTACCCATTTTAACGAGCTTGGGCTCATATGAAAGAGCATGATCTGCACTACAAAATACTTTTTTGGTTTTGAATTTTTGATCTTCGCCGTCGCCGCTAGATGGCATCAACTGAAATGGTGGCATATTTTTTAGTTCTTTTCCAAAAAAATCAAATGTAATGGTATTGAAAAAAAACAAAAAATAAAATCTTTTTTTTTTAAATTTTTTTGTTCACTCAATTGTTTTTAACCAAAGAAATGATCTAATGTCATCACTCCACTGTTTTAGAGACAATCAGAACATTCGAAAAAATGTCAACATTCAAATCCATCATTTTGAAACAGCTCATTTGACCGTCCATACTTGTTTTATAGTCATTGTCACATTGTGTTAACAATATCCTTGTGAGTATTATCCACCATTTCCCGCTAGTTGAATAATATACTATTTCTTGTCAGTGATATATTTTGATTATCTCTTATCGGATCGAAATGAAATTTGGTACAAAGTTTCAGCTTGTTCATCTGTAAAGTTGTGTGGGAAAAATGTTTCTCTACTCTGGCCAAAGTTCATATTTCGAATATCTTTTTTGTCTCAAAAACAACTACGCTGTTTTTAAGATTAAGAAAGATTAGGCAAAAAATTTACTCTTTGTACGGGTCGATAAATCTCACTGTTTGGCCGCATACAAGTAACTCATGTGAAAAAAAACCTCTGTGAATGACATGATAACAAACAAAATACAACACAAAAACAACATAAAACAACGCGAACAACAAAAAACAACACAAAAACAACAACAAAAACAATACAAAATCAACATTATAAACATAAAAACGAGTTGTTTTTTGTCGTTTTTGTAATGTTTTTGTGCTGCTTTTGTAGTTTTTTGTTGTTTATGTTGTTTTCTATTGTTTCATGTTGTTTTTGGTGTATTTGGTGGTTGTTTCTCATGGGTGGTAAATCTAGGGGGGTGCCGACCACTTCCGCTTGCGGAAGGGCATAGACCTATTGGTCCTCAAGACAGCTGCAACTGTCACCAGTGGCTCCAATAAGGTGTTGTGCATCGCACCGGCAAAACACCGGTAAACCGCTTTGGTCGGCGGGCTAAACCTGGTAGAGGGGGTCCCAGAAACTGTTTGCTGGGTCTGGGGTAGTGTCTCCTACTCAGAGTGCACGAAGTCGGTTGCGGTATGGAAGGCGAGCCAGGTCGATAGGTGCAGGCAACCTGCGGACATACTGTAGCAGCATAGTCTCGGCTTTCAAGGGCGTCATTGGAGATTCCAAATAGTGATGGCCAAGTTGCATTCACCACCTAATGAAGAGCTCATCGTGGCAGATCATCTGTGCCATGAGCAAAGCCCTTCATTGCAACCAAAGCCACGATAGCAGCGTACTAATTCTGGCTATATACACTCGCAGCTAACAAAAAGATGGATTGTTTTAGCGGAACAAAATCATCCGGGGTTAAAATACCCCTTCACTCGGATCTCCGGGAGGGGGTGTCTGCTCAAACAAATCATCGTCAGATACAGAAACGCCAGACAACGCAAGAATCATTCACTTGTGCCGCATGGAACATTCGCACACTTTTGGATTCCGACACATCAAATCGACCAGAAAGAAGAACGGCCATCATTGCTCAAGAATTGGATCGCCCAAACATAGATCTGGTAGCACTCAGTGAATCTCGCTTTCTTGAGAAAGGAAGTTTAGTGGATGGCAATTACACTTTCTTCTGGAAAGGTATCCCCAAAGGAGCAACAAAAATCTTTGGCGTTGGCTTTGCTATAAAAACCAACCTTATGCCTCGACTGACCGAACTGCCCCATGGTATATCAGACACGAATAATGACTCTGAAGAATAAGTTGCAAGACCAAAGCCTTGTTCACATCATCAGTGCCTACGCTCCAACTTTAGATTCTGAGCAACCAACTGGAGAAACCTTTTACGAGCAACTTGAAAAAAACTCTGATATCTGGCCTAATGTGATCGGTATGCACGGAATAGGTAACATTAACGACAACGGTGAGCTTCTACTCACAGAATGCGTCGAACATGATCTGACAGTTACCATCTCGCAGTTCAGACAGAGAAACAAATACAAGGGTACTTGGCGCCATCCAAGATCTGGACACTGGCACATGATTGACTACATTATTGTCAAGAGAAAGCATTTAAAAGAAGTGAAAATCACAAAAGCCGTAACAAACATAGAGTGCTGGACCGATCACCGACTTGTTATTTCAAAAGTGTTGGCAAATCTAAAATTCCATACCGCAAGAAAAAGCAAGCAATAGCCAGAAAAATAATTCATACTGCGAACGACTTCAGTCCCCAGATATAGGAGAAAGGCTTCCCCAAGATGTGGAGTCGAGACTAAGTAATCTACCTACCAACGACCCTGAGGACCTAGAAACATTCTGGACAGGTTTAAAAGATTCACTATATGAATAAAGTGCATCAATTGTAGGAGTTACAGAGAGCAAAAAGCAAGAAAATTGGTTCTCAGTGAAATTGCAGCAAATAAAGAGCATCTTAGACGCAAAACACAATGAGTTTCAGGCAGCCCAGATCAATCCCAGCAACGTTAACATACAAAGAGAGTATGAAGATATAAAACAGTCAACTCAAAAAAACATAAGGCAAATTAAAAACAAGTCGTGGACTGAAAAAGCAAAACAAACCCAAGATTATGTCGATCAGCACGCAACGAAAGGTTTGCCCACTCAAGGATGATAATGGCAACTTAATAAAAGACCAAAATCCACTAAAAAAAAGATGGAAAAAAACTTTGCATCCGTCCTAAATCAACACGCTTCGACTGATGACACTGCCATTAACTTAATACCGCAGTATGAGCCAACAATGCCAATGGATGATGATATATCTCTGGGAGAAATTCAAAAGGCAATTAGCAGCCAAAGGTCCAGGCGCCGACCAAATATCGGCGGAGATATATAAAGCTCTCGTAAACCAAAACCAAACAATGGAAAACCTAGAATTTCTCTTCAATGTAATCTGGACTGAGGGTGAAGTCCCTCAAGATTACCGGGACGCATTTATAATTAATCTATTCAAGAATAAAAGGCAGTGCTGCTGACGGTGAAAATTACAGAGGTATTTCGTTGCTCTCTATCGGCGGAAAAATTCTCATAACACAAGGATTTGTACTTGCCCCAATTCTTTTCAATATTTTTGTCACTGTGCTAGCCATAATCGTGGACACCAAGCTAGTAGAACGAGGCATAGCCATCAAGTACCGTTTTGACGGCAGCCTCTTTAACCTCAAGAGACTCAGAGCCAACTGATCAGCTGCAAATAATCCTCGAAACCTACACGTGGGCCTATGAAGCTTTAGGTCTCAAAGTATCAACAAAACCAAGATGATGACCAGCCCCCTAGTGCAAGAAAACGCAGTCACCTTTATTCAAGGCAACGCGTTGAAAACCGTAGATCACTTCAACTATCTTGGTAGCATAGTAAGCAGCAGAGGAAACATTGATGAGGAAATCCAACATCGCATTAATTCCGCCACTGCAGGCTTTTGGAGACTTAGAAAAAGAGTTTTTTTTAATCATGACCTTGCTATATTAACCAAGGTCGCTGTGTAAAGAGCAATAGTTATTCCAGCATTAACATATAGCAGTGAGACCTGAATGCCATACAGGAGACACATCAAAGCTCTAGGGCGTCTTCAACAGAGACAGCTACGTCAGATTATGTACATACAATGGTTTCATAAAATATCAAACAAAGAGGTACCCCTTAGAGCTAAGTGTTAAAATATCTCAGACATGATTGGAGAAAGCCGTCTCAGGTGGGCAGGTCACGTGGCACGCATTCCCGAAAATCGTCTACAGAAATGTGTCCTTTATGGCGAGCTTGCGGAATGTTGACGTAAACAGGGTGGTCAATTGAAGCGCTACAAAGATGTCTTTCAAAACAATCTGAAATTAATTAACATCCAAAAAAATTCGGTACAGCTTGCGCAGGATCTTAACGAGTGAAGGAAAGTTGTAGCTGCATTCACAGAAGACAGACCGGATAGGCCACGTCCGAACATTCCAGCAGAAAATTATGAATGTCCAGAATGTGGAAGGAAAATCCCTGCAAGAATTGGCTTGTTTACACACAGAAGATGAAGACTTGTGATATCATATTAGCATTTTAATATTATCTTTTTGTTTTTTATATATTCGGTAACCGAATAAAAGCTATTATTATTATTATGTTGTTTTTGTGATGAATTTTCGTACTTATCATGTAATTCAAACCATTTTTTTTTCACAGAGTTACTTCAATGTCGATTTGCGGCCAAACTGTGAGATTAAACGACCCGTACAAGGCATGATACTATAAAAAAACAAGATATGATCACGCGCAGGTTTCGCTGACGTCATTGCGTGTCCGAACCTCAAAATTCATAGGTTTCCTAGTTAACTCGGTTACCATGATACTGAAACAAACAAGATAAACTCTCGCACATCCCACTTCAGAAGTCATCACGTGACCTCTCCAAACCTATACAATCAATGTCACGCGAGGACGTCGTGCGTGAGCCAGTTCAAATTTTGACCAGCAAATGGTTACTAGGAAACGTTATGGATGTTTTAGATCCAACCTCGCTTTTGGCTCGCGGTGACGACATGCGCGTCTTGGTTCTTATTTCGTCCAGCAATTGATCATATTTTGTGTGTTTTAGTATCATGCGTAGAAGGAGTACATTTTTTGTCTAGTCTTTCCTAACCTTTAAAACACCGTAATTATTTTTGAGTAATCTATCGCGATAAAAAAGATATGCGAAATAGGAACTTTGGACTTCAGGTAAAGCGCCCCCTAGGGGCAGAGCGGAGAAACATTTTTTCCATAGGACGTTGAAGATGAACAAGCTGAAACTGTGTACCAAACTTCATTTTGATTCGATAAGAAATAATCAGAATATATCAATGACAAGAAAAAAAAAGATCTTTGACTGCCTGTAACTCGAGAAATATTGACATTTTTGTTATATGACTTACCACCATTAAATTAACACACCATTAACACCATTAAAGTTTCCTGACGTTATTCGTGGACACCCTGTATAAGGAAAGGGTATTCCAAAAAGATACTCACACTCCTTCTTTCTTGTAAAACTTTCTGTACCGCGGTACTCAAAAATTTGTAAATTCTAGATACTGATACTTCATCAGGCAGAGTAGCTAACATGTCAACCGGATTGATTCTTGAGGCATTTTCTTCTAACAGCTTCAAAGCTAGTTCGATATCTGGTTGTGAAGTTTTGTGAGATAAAACTACGCCGGGAAGAGAAAGAGGAAACGATTCTGGACGCAGAATCAGATTTATCAGAGAGACATATACCTGGAATAAAATAAATAGTTGTGAGGCGGTGGATATGAGTAGAGAAAAACAATTTTAGATGTTAGCTGGTAGTGTACAGGGTGGCCAACTAAGAATGCGAGGTACTGTATCTCGGAAACTATACATCGTAGAGGCTTGCTGCAAAAAAATTTATTACTAAAACGGCCAAGAGAAAAACCTGGAAAATATTCTCAAGTTTATGAAATGGTCACTAGGGGGCGTAACAACCAACACCAAGTAGAAAAATATGATTTTTATGGAATTTTGTCCAATGAAAATATATCGATGAGCTCATTTTCGGATTAACTGACTATTTTCCTACACTTTGTCTTGAACGATTTTTTCTATCTATCATAATAAAGTGGTGGGGGAAGTTCAATTGTTTTTTTAAACAAACGGAGATATCTCCCGTTTCGCTTGACCGATTTAAACGAGCTTGGGCTCATATGAAAGAAAAGATCAAACGTTATGGTATATCCATTTTCATATATTTTAAAAGGGGACACATTTTCCTATTAAAAAATTAAAAAAAAAACAAAAAAAAATACAAAAAAAAACATTAATTTTTTTGTTTTTTTTTTAAGGAAAAATATATCCCCTTTTAAAATATATAAAAATGAATATACCATTACATTTGATTTTTTTGGAAAAAACTCAAAAACATGCTACCATTTCATTTAACGCCATCTAGCCGCGACGGCGAAGGTCAAAAATTCAAAACCAAAAAAGATTTTTAAAGTGCAGATCATGCTCTTTCATATGAGCCCAAGCTCGTTTAAATCGGTCAAGCGAAACGGGAGAAATCTCCGTTTGTTTAAAAAAACAATTGAACTTTCCCCACCACCCAAGTAACACAAATATGTTTATAAGTCTTTTATAGACCGTTATATAAAAGTTTCGTAAAACATTTTGCTAGTAAAAATATTTTTATAGTCATTTCATAGACATTAATAACACACTTATAAACACGAAAAAGGACCACTTTATAAAATATTTTTGTCGTATTAAAATGTTTATAGGGGTTCTAGGTAACAGCTATAAAGCTACTTTACTACTGCTATAGAGCTCTAATAAGAGTTGTTGTTGATATATTCGAGGTATTTACACTGCAATTTTATGTATATTCAGAGCAGAATAAATCAGAATTGTTGTAAAAGTATATCAACTGTGAGTGACGAAAAATTAATGGAGTCAATCCTACTATTAGACAAGTAGCATATTGCAAAATATTGAAAATTCAAACATGATAATATGTTGATTTGACTTGCGAATTTGTTTTTACTGTTAATATATGGGTACATTATGAACTTAATTTTCATGCGCCTGCATTTTGAGGCAATTCAAGACTTTTTATCCTGATATTTTAAATTTCATAACCTCAAGATCTTCATTACAAACAAAAACTACTCTATTAAATATAAATTGTCTGATATTTACAATGTTTTCCATATAATGACGTTTTTATTATCGTATTTTCTTCATAAATATTTGGTTTTCTTTCCCAAACCTAAAAAATGATCGACAAAGTTCGCCTACCAAATATGGCGAACTCTTATAACTGTTCTTGTTGCGACAAATCTGTTATATAGGTATTGGACAATTTGCATACATTTTCAAATGACTTGAAATTTTATATAGGTAGGTACGTGGTCTGGACATTATTTGAAAGTCACCAGCGAAAACATTTTTCCAAAATACCCAAAAATATACTAAATAAATGAAAAAGAAGACGCGAATTTCACTGTATGATCGCAAACGGGGTGGGGATCTTTAGGCAAGACATTCTATAAGACAATGTTGCAATTTCGTGCCCATTTTTATTTTATTTGTTTTATAGTGCTGTCTAGTACGTTCGAAATCAAGTATTCTATAAAACATTTCTATAAGATATTACCATATTATACCAATTATACAACAAATTAAACTTGAGAGTAATTCCTCTTATAAAATTGGTGCTATAATATGCTATAAGAATTCAATTTATAAAAGGCTTATTAAATGGTCTTCTAGAGAGCTATATTACATGATTATAACACTTTTTTGTCTCTGAGAGTATTTTGTGCCAACTACCGCCACTAAATGATACAATTGTTATTGAAGTACCCTAGTATCAGTTATATTAAAGCATTTTAGTTTGATAAGGCACAATCTGTGTTAGTTGGGATATACTATAAGACAGTGTTGCTATTTTGTGTCCATTTTTATTTTGTAAGTGTTTTATATTGGTTTTATAGTGCTGTTTTGTACGTTCTAGATCAAGCATCCTATAAAACATTTTTATAAGATATTCTCTCAAAGCAATTCAGTCTTAAATACTTTTGCGAGTTAACTGTTTTATTAGAGATAGCTATATGATAATATAATAAATCTCTAATAAAAATATTTTGTAACCATCTTATAAGTTCTTTTTAAAACAACAATGAACCAGTAATACAACAAATAAGACTAAGAGAGTAATTACTCTTATAACATTGGTACTATAGTATGCTATAAGAATTCAATTTCTTCCGTTTTATAAAAGATTTATTGAATGGTTTTGTAGAGAGCTATATTAAAATGATTATAACACTTCTTTGTCTCTGAGAGTATTTTGTCTCAACTAACGTCACTAAATGATAAAATTGTATATTGATGGACCCTAATATATCAGTTATATAGCATTTTAGTTTATTAAGGCACAATCTGTGTTAGTTGGGCACTTTATTATGATAGAAAAAAACGTTTTTGACAAAAAGTGTAGGTAAATAGTCAGTTAATCCGAAAATGAGCTCATCGATATATTTTCATTGGACAAAATTCCATACAAATCATATTTTTCTACTTGGTGTTGGTTGTTACGCCCCCTAGCGACCATTTCAGAAACTTGAGAATATTTTCCAGTTTTTCTCTTGGCCGTTTCAGTCATAAAATTTTTTGCCGCAAGCCTCTACGATAAATAGTTTCCGAGAAACGGTACCTCGCATTCTTAGTTGGCCACCCTGAACACAATCAACTTGATCTATGGCGTCATCGTGTTTAAACGAAGCTTACATTTTGACTTCCGGGTCCTCCTTTCTCATATACTTGTGAGCAATAATCTTTCGCTTTTTCCACATCTCCCAAAGCTCTCACATACAAAGCAATAGCTTGATCATGTCTTTTTAATTTTCCTAAAATCACAGCCCGTTCTTCTAGCAAAGAGTTGGATGGAAAGTCTTTGAGGACATTTTCAGGATGGTATTGAGTGCTCTGGAAAACATAAAACAAATAAGACTGGATCACAATATAAAACTCGATCAATGATAACGAAGACAACAACTTAATTGATAAAAATCATGATGACTTCATATAAATTTTATAAACCACACCTGTTATATCGAACGCTCTTTTATGAAAACATCATACATAAAGAAAAATACCATCGGTTTTTGAAATCGAGAGAAAATATTCTTGAAACATACAGGGTGCCACAGATTCGACTGTATGCATGGAGATCTCCGTTACTATAAGAGATTCAGGAGAAATGTAATTTCAAAATTTAAAACATTCCGACTACTTCCGAATATATTCAAAAAAAAAAATAATTTTTGCAAAGTCAAAATATGTTACACCATGTCATTGCCACTTTTTCCCGACTACAAGATGGTATCAAATTAAAAATCTGTCGTTTCGTCTTTGAGCGGTCACCATCAAATTAATTATTTTTTTCAGTCATTGACGTATGGCAACCGTCAAAACAAAATTCATCAAGAAAATAATACCACAGAAAATTAGTTAGGTAACTCTTGTCTCTTTAACGCGTTATTCTCATGAGAAAACTGGGACAACTAGACGAAAATAATTGCCTGGAATAAAATAGAAATAACATTCCAATAACGATAAATTTAACAACATTTAGTTAAATCTTTAAATGATATGGAGAATAAAAAAATACATACATATAAAAAACTTGATACATTTTGGCGCAAGTGTTCAAAGATAATGCAATTTGAACAAAATATTGAAAATAACAATAATAGGTAGATAATATTTATTGAAAATATTGAAGTTGCTTGGACAACCCATTACACCTTCATCTAATCACCTCAATGTTTTGAGGATACTTAGGATAAAATAAAAAATCCACGTCGGTATTTAAAAAAAAAAAGAAGTTGATGATGGCCGCTGAAAGCCGAAAAGTCACATTTTCAATTTGATACACCCATCTTGTAGAGGAGAAAAAGTGGCAATGACAAAGTGTAATTTATTCTGAAATAACTTTTCAAAGTCAGGTAATAATACCCTTACATGATCTCATAGCATGTTAAAAATTTCAAAATGATATGACATTTTGTTGAACATATACTGCGCGATTTTGCCTCCATTTAACCGACTCTATATCTCTTATAATAACAGAGATCCCCATGCATACGCTCGCATCTGTGGGTCCCTGTATACTTTTGTAACGTTAACTTTTCGTGTTTTATGTTGAAATAAGCATCAAATATCAACTAAAGACAAGAAGGTTCACCGGTCGTCAAATGTGGCTCCGGCTTGTCGCATTTCCAGTCCCGCTCTGGTCCCAACATCATACCAGGTGTCACCGATCGGAAATTCTGGCTGACATTCGTCGTTGGAGTTGGGAATGGGTAGCCTTTTTCCAACTTGTCTCCCTCGTAAAACCTGTTCTGGGCCGGTTTTCGGCCGGATTTGGTTTATGGTTTTAGGGATTTCGGCAAATCGCTTTAGAGACAAGATTTTCAAAGAGGCCGGCATGGAGTGAGCCAACTGTATATTATATAAACTGTGGAAATAAGAACACTACTTGTCTTTCGTGTTAATTGAATCAGTCAACCTTGAATATTTTTATTGGAGGAGGTCTTTCCAGAAAACTTCGGGGCTGGTAATTTTTGAGTAATTTTATATTGATAGTACGCAGAAAAAACAAATCAGTATTAACATGGGTCCGCAAACGATCCGTTTTCATGACACGGCTGTTCAAACGTTTCCATGTTTGACAGTTTATTATAGTACATTTATCGAAAACTCGTTGAAATATTTGAATGAGTTTTGGTACACCCGAATGTATCATTTTCTTAAAGCACTTACATCAGTGGCGTCCGTTCTGGCAAGCCCTTGTTTATCAAGAAAACTGTATGCGACTGGTTTCCTAGATTCAATTTAGTTCCGTTTAAAAAGTGAGTGTTGGACTTTTTCGTTCTAGCGCACCGTTTTCGAAATAAAAACAATTATTTATTCATAAGCCATCTTACAATTCAACTATTTAAATTGTATTCAATCAAACGGTGTATCAAGTTGAATAAAATGAACGGAATTGCCTAACTGTGCTTCAATCATTTTTCAGGTCTTTGGCGTATATTGTTTCACAAGCATGATTATATGCAAGATATGGACTCTTTTTCATATTTTTAGATGTAGATTCCGCCCTCAAATTTTCCCCACAAAATTCTGAACTACCCTGTATAACCCTCATCAGGAAGACAGGCAACCAATATGTTGTGTTGGGAGACTTGTTGAGCTATTATATAGGAGTTATTGGTTGAAACCCAATGCTATTGTCTCAAAATAATAAATACATGTGTCTTCCAACCGACTCTGTAGTTGCATTAACTGTTTTTATTGACAAGATATACAGTAGTGAGTAGACACTGGACAGTTTCCGTGAACAAACTAAGCTTTCAGTAATAACTATAGTCATATAAAAGATAAAAGTCGGGTTATTTATGCGGAAATTTGAACATTCCCAAAAACATTTCTGACTTTTTAAAAAAACTCATTTTTTATCTTTATTCAATGGTATTTCGTTACAGAAAGAGAAGAAAGAAATAAACGTTGTGAGAATGACTAATACCGAAAAACACTTGGAACTCTCTTTTTACTTACTTCAAATGCCCAGATTGATTCGAGAGTCTGCACACTTATCAAGAACCGATGACAATACAAAAATTTCGATTGAAAAAGAGCAAAAATTGATCATAACTTTTGAATTAACCAAATCGTGGTCAAGTCGAATTTTCTGACTTGGTAGATAACATATGATTCCCGTGTGCCAAGCGGAAATTTGACAGTTCCACTTCGAAGTGCAATTCAATTTAAACCTTACATTAGTTGCTGGCCTGTGCAACGTTGCCAAGGTAATTTATATTATTATAAATTATATTTTTTAAAATGGAACGCTCTATATATTGATGACCAAAAGATGGATCTTTCTTTTCCTGGGGTGTTTCATTAATATCACAAAAAAATCGGGACGAGTTTCCCCGCTTTAAAATAAGAACAAAACTTCCTATAAACATGTATCCGGAAATGCTTTGTTACAGGGTGTTGAAATTTTACTTTGATTTTTATTTTTTCCAGTTAATATTTGAACGTATCTCGATCTCTCAATGAAAATTGGTGATTAGGGGTTTCTTATCATGCAAAATTCGAATTTGATGTTAGTATGGCTATAACTTGTAGAGGGCGCTACCTTCACCTATTTTTCAGGATATGAACAGCCATAACTTTATTGGACCTCACTGTATTATATTTTTAACAAAAAAAAATATTTTTTTTATCACTTCTACGCAGCAAATGTATACCTGTTAGAAGTGCAACCATTCTCTTGGATTTGAAATAGTCAATACATGTGATAATGAAATGATGGCCAAGCATGGTGTTTTATTGATAGTGCCAAAAATACAGGATGAGTTTGCCTGCTTTGTTACAGAGCTGCAGGGTGTTAAAGTTTTTATTTTATTTGTTTTTTCAGTTTTTTAATTCATTTTTGTTTAAATGATTTGAATAAGAGTTGTTGATAACATTACACACAAGTCGACATTTATCTTTTTTAAAGAAAATATCAAGCAATCATACGAAATATGTTATAACTTCTAGCAGGTTACCTTCGCCATAATTTCAAAATCTCATGTATTGATTAATTCAAATCCAAATATCTCGAGAATGGTTGCACGTAGCTACTTCTAACATGTTCACACTTTCTGCGTAAAAATGATGAAGAAATCTGTTTTTTTACTTGAAAATATAATACAGGTTCGTCCAAAAAAGTAATGGCTGTTCATAACAGGTAAAATACGTGTAGGTAACGCCCTCTACAAGTTAGAGCCACACCAAGGTCAAATTCGAATTTCGCATGATAAATCACCAATTTTCGTCAAAAGATCGATATTGTTTCGAATATTATTTAGAAAAAACAAAAATGAAAATAAAATTTCAACACCCTGTAGCTCTGTGACGAAGCATTTCCGGATATATGCTTATGAGAAGTTTTGTTCTTATTTTGAAGCGGGGAAACTCATCCCGAATTTTCTCGCAATATTAATTGTATAATATAATGATATTTGTTGGTATTTGGTTCAGTCGTTTCTGCGCTATTCAAGTTCAAACTCTCATGAAAATTACATAACGTTGATCTGGATTCTACCGAATTGGTCCAGGAGGCAGTGAAATTTGGTTATTTTCCCTGTATTTGAATGCTTTTAGTGACAAAAAACAAGAATTTTTGAGTCTGGCTAAAATTTCTGGATGGATTGAATGTGACTTTGAACTTGAATAGCGCAAAATCGGTTTAACCAAATACCAACATACATTGTATATTTTGAATCAGGAGAAAAAGATCTATCATTTAGCCAATAATATACAGGGTGTTCCTTTAAAAAAAATATAACTTCATAACTTCATAATAGTCAATTTTTTATTTCCGCTACCACTAAAAGATACTACGTGAAAAAAACTAAAACTTTTGTATTAAAAGTTTTTTTCTACCACTCATAATAAGAACTGTAGGAGGGTGTCAAAATATAATAGATAACCCCGAACGAATTCAGGGCCAAAAATAAACAAAAACGTCTATTTAAATATGGGTCCGTACAAAAAATTGAAAAAGACATGTGTGCGGCGCCCCCTTCAAGTAAGAACCATACTAGGATTGGATTCGAATTCATCATACCGAAAAAAACCCGGATACCAATTTTTACTACATTATTTTAATTATCATAGGTATTTGAAAAACGAAAATACAGGTATTTCCAAAACGGAGGCCTTCCCGAGCCAAATTTATATAGCCTTTATGTTTATTTTTGGGCTTTGATTACGTACCTCAAGTATTGGCATTTCCTCATGAATCAACCCTATAATCTCATTGTCATTTATTACATATTATTATAACCTTTGTTAAAGTGAACAAATTCATAATGTGTTGATTTTTGAGTTCACACTAATAGAGTATTTTACATTATACATATAGAAAATTTTGTCTACAATCTGAAATGAAGTTACCTTTTTTAAAAAACTCTGCAATTTTTCCCTTGTCTCCCTAGAATGAGCGACTCCGTCCTTCAAAATTTTTTCTCGATATTGATGAATGAGCACATTATGAAATATTGGATTTTCATCTTTCCAAACTTTGATAACGTGCTCCAAATATGGAATCGCTAAATCGGGATGTCCTTTTAGTAAATGGTCCAAGATCGGTGGACGGCGGAGATTTTCTACTTCTGCTAGATCTTCGATAAAAATCTGTGATTTGAAAAAAAACAGCTTTCACCTATCAGTTGGTATCGCCGGTATAATAATTGATATTTCAAAGGTGCATGTCAGATGTGGAGATTGGCCATTTTTCAGAATTTTCTGATATAAAAAAAATCTGTATTTTTCCTTAAAATTAAAGTTGTAAACTCCAAGCGATTTTCCTTAATTCATCAAAAAAATAACGAGATTTACCAACTAAATATAAAATATCAGCGCCTTTTCGATTTTCCTCTTGTTGATCATATTATGTAGATTCATAAAATAATAAAAAATGTTTTTTTTTTTGCTTGCTAGTGAAAAACGTATAATTTCCGTTAATAAGTTTCTAGTTTGAAATTATGATAAAAGTGTGTAGACTTTGAGCTCGTACTTTGAGTTTTTCTCAAGGACCAGTAAATTATTATTGAATAAAAGATTACATGAATTAATATAATAATTATTAATGTTGATTCGTTGGAAGAGCCAAAAAGTATTTGGAATAATAAGTAAGTTATACCTTTAATCCTTTTTCAGGTTCCTTCTCCAATACCCACTCCGAAAACTCTAAAATCAAACCCATATTATCAGAACCCAACTTCTGGAGATATTCGATAGTTTTGTCTACACTTTCTTCCTCGATGCTTTTTTCTGTTTTCAGTAATTCTAATGCTTTTCTATGTTTACCTGTGAAAGAAGTAAATGTGAAGTGTTTTGGTTTATTGCTAGTTTGTTACTTCTCGAACGAGATAATGTCTTACCTTTAGTTTTGTATAAAATTATCAAGTCATTAAACTTATGCATTTTTTTCAACACTCTTTCGGTTTCTTCGAGATGGCAGTGATTTTGTTTCAAAATCAACGCAACCATGCCATGTTTGGTTTGAAGGTAACACTTGACCAAAATAGTGTCAATTATCTGAATAAGTTTTCCTTGAGCATTGGTATTTTTGTTTCCGCTATTTGGTTTGGGCTGAAAAAGATATGAAATTCAAGAAAATAAAGATTTAGCGAGGTCGAAAATTGATGATAATCTTTTTTTTGAAAATCCGTGTTTTGCGAAAATGCCATCCCTCAAGAGTCGGTTTCAACAAATTGCACGAAGCCAAGTAGTCCAGGAAATGAAGAGATTGAGATGCATTGAAAAAAAAACTGATAACGAACTATGCAGGGTTATAAGCTGTGCAGTGGATGAAGACGTACATAGTTATAACAACTAATAATTATTGTTAATTATAAGAAAACGACATCGCAAAAACCAACAAAAAAATCGGGTTTCCGGTTCAACACAGGTAAGGTCGATTTGACTACAATACAAAAAATGTAAAGCATTGAAAAACTTTTTAAATTTCCGTTTCGGAACCCTCCAAGTCCATTTTTTGTTCAGAAAAACCGAAAAATTTGCACCTTTTTTGAAAATTATGCAGAAGTTATTTCTGCATAATGTGATAATATAATATATGAAGATATAACTTCAGTTCTGGGACAAAAAGTAGCTTGAAGTATATACTTTTATCCTACAAAAACCTGTTCTAGTCAGACGTATAATAATTGTCTTGCGGCGATTAACGTCTCCATTTTGTTGCACGTTTTTTCGATGGCTCACCCTTGCTCGTACAATGATCCGAGCGGAATTAATACATGGTTTTGGCTAACTACGAATACTTGATGAAACATTACAAACAAATTTTTCTTAGGTAACGTACCTAAAATAAATTTTCGACTTCTTCACCTTCTTTATTTTTTTTGTCAAAGCCAACTCTCTTCTCCTTTTCATATCAGTATACAGGGCCTCCGTATATGACATGAATCCATGATTTTGTTTTCTTAAGTGCCTCCTAACGGATACAGAGCCCCATCGACCATCGATTCAATGTTTTAGCTCTAACCTTTGAACCAGCAGTATAATTTGATAAAATTTCAATATGTTGTGTTGTGGGCCATGAAGACTCATAAAACCATTTACAACAATGTCAATATTTCGAATTGTAGGGAAAACCAGGAAGGAGCACCTGTTGAATCCAATTTTTGACAGGTGTCATTTTACAAAAGTAGTTTTCAGCTCTGTGAAATGACACCTGTAAAAATTTGGGTTCATAATGGTGGCCAGTCCGTTCCTGGTTTTCCCTACAATTTAAAATATTAATTTCACAATGGTTTCACGAGTCTTCAAGACTTACACATATTGAAATTTCATCAAATTATACAAGATTCTTTAAAAGTTAGAGCTAAAGGAATAAATCGATGAGTACCCCTTTGAGGCTCTGTATGTCCGTTTTTGTATCAATGGTTTGAAAATTGCTATATACATTTGTAAGCACATGCATTTGGTAGCCCAAAAACTAAACGAGCCTAGGTAATGAACAATGGTTTTGGGAACGGTGAATGACGGAGGACGGATGATAATCATCGCGAGTTGAATAAATCGTGATTTTGTGTCTTCTATAATAAAACTGTTCCTAACATAGTCAGAAGTGGGATTGTATTCCAAGTTCGCGCCTATAGACGCTGATGCATGCGTCATATACACCGTATTCTAATCAAAATTTGGGGAGTTGTTATTTGGAGAAAGTGACCAGACTTGATAAACTTCATTTGAATATACCGGCTTCATATGATAGACAGTGTGATACAGGGGGTGGAGGACAAGATTGTCGCGTCATAAGGTCGAGCAGCCAAAAGAAAATAACAATAATAGGTTCTAATGGGAATCAATGTAATAGTAGCGGAGCTGGACAATATAATCGAAAGCAAAAAACGGAAAAGAGGTCAGGTACATTTTCGAGAAAATGTTGTATTTCGATTGCGGTAATTGCAAAAAAAGTGCGAAGTTTGTCATTGATTAGGCCATGAAAAGGAACAATGTGGCCAAGTGTTCTTGGTCAGAGAAATCGAGGTTACCAAATCTGCACAAGGTGTGTTTGTTAGAGTATCGATCGCCGAATCATCAGAAATGAGAAGAAAATGATGTTCCCTTGAGTTGTTTTGTAGAGAACTTTATCAGTATGAATATAATATGTTGTGAACCTCATTGATGAGGCAGTAGTGGCGGTAGAATTAATTTCATTTTCTTGTAGATGATCAAAATGTGGAAATGACCAAAACTCTAACTAGAGGATTGGAAACCGCAAAAAGAACTTTTTGAGAGAGAACATGCGAGGAAGGAATAGCTAGTACGAGTTGTCATCGTTTTACCTGGAGGAAGTAGAGAGTTACTTTCAAGGATTGAAGGGTCATTCAGAGTACTAAGGTTGTTCCAAATGAAACGAATGAGGTGAAAGACTTGGTAATATGTGGAGCAGCAATGGTTCTAAGAGGATGGTATGCGACTGGCGGTGAGATTGCGTAGTTGTTGCATATTGTAGTTTAAGCATATTGACCAGTATACGACTAGTATTGCTTCAATTAAAAATCAGTATGTCGTGACCATTGACTTTAAATACTATAGACTGGGCATCCCATTCATAAAATGGTATTAGTCTTGACGCCAACATCACAATAAGTGCGAAAGAGACAACACTATGAGTGGAAAGAGATAAAACGAGGAATCCGAACCCATCGGGCAACACCGCATGAGAACATGTGATTCTTATAATACGTACGTCCGAACTCGATTTTCATCTGGAACAGCGGCGGCACATTTCGAGTTTCTACCGTTTTGTATGAAAAATATAAATGAATATTAATTTGGGTAGGTACCTATGTCGTTATTGTTATATGACAGTATATCACATTTTTGACTTTCTGAATCAATAAAAATTGAAATTTTCATAACATTAAAAATTAAATCTCCTGCTGTTCTTCCGACAATAATGAATTACGGTTCCGAATAAAATGACAACCAAAATACAAAATATATTTCGCCTTTCTTACATATCTCTAAGGCCATTTTACTCAATTTGCCATATGATTTTTGTTTTTGGAGACGGGAAACTGTATGGTCTGGCGGTGAGTCATGATTGGCAAGCTTCTCGGTTTTAAATATTTGATTCCATCAATTGTTAGAAATAAAATCTCAAGCTCGCAATTTAAACGTGTAATTCAACTGAATGCCCATTTCTAACTGGCCTCGACACTCCAAAATTATCTCTAACCATATACCAATACAATAGCTTAGACTAAACAAAAAACTCGTCTTACTGGGCCGCCTTATCACCGATCGATAATAACACATAAAAACAACCAGCGACTCGCGAATACTATTTTCTAACAAAATCGTTTATTCTACACAATGTCACGTAAATAGTCTTGTGGGTTAAAATGGGCCGAACACAAAAAGGGAGGTTTGATTCGAAGTCGGTCCTCGTCAATCCTCACCAAAGAACACCAAATATTTCGCAGCTCTTCATTTTTTGGAAATCTAAAATTGGATAACAAGAAAAAAATATAAAAAATAGGAAACAGCAACGTTTTACTTTTCTTGTTTCTAATACATAAGTATATGTACAGGCGAAAAGTATTATAAATAAATGGCCGAAAAACTATTTTTAACTATACCAAAATGATTATCAGTGCTGGAAAGTGAGTGGAGATAAATTCAAAGAAATATGGTGCAGGAGTCATACTAAACAAAGACCGCAAATATTGGTATACCTGCAAATTGAAGCGGGTAAGCAATATTGTTTATTGGTCTATTCTTCTTTAAATTAATGTCTAGACATAAATTTAATTTTGTATGTTTAGACATAAATTTGGCACAAAAACATTTATGTCTAGATATACATTCAAAGAAGTATGGGCAAATAAACAACACATAATGCGTAGGTACCCTGGTACCCTGCTTCAATTTGCAAGTACCAATATTTGCAGTTTCTATTCACTTTTCGCATTCTCCAGAAAATTAAACATTTTTTATATATCCTATACCTACCTTAAAAACAAAATTGCCATTTTTTCTGGCACGTTTTAAAATGTAAAGGTTTATTTGGAAGCCTTGGGAACAGGGTAAATATCTATTTTCAACCATTGAACTTTTATTTAAAACTTTTTTCCAAACGTCAAATTAAAAAGTGAATTGCGGGGTCCATTTAGCTGTGCCCTGTACACGGTTTTTTTATATATTAATTTGGACCCCATTTATCTTTTTTATTTGACATTTCTGACAAAAATATGTCCCTTCATAAAAGTCTATTGATTGGTTTCGAGCAAATTGTTGGAAAAACTATATTTCGCTTTTACAGGAAGAAAGACTGGGCGTCGTCAAAATTTTTAATTCCAATTGAAAGGTACAGGCAAAGAGGGCGATATGTCAAAGAGTTAATTTCGAGATAAACGCAAGGTTTTAAGAGCTCTAAAAAGTGATTATAATAATAATAATTGTAAAAGTAAGCATTCTTACTGAAGACTTCAACCTTATTGTAATAAAAAAAACGAAAATAAGACAGTTGAGGAAGTATCCAATAAATAATTCATCTTGACTGTGTATGAAATAATCGAGGAAATAATGGAATAGGTATTCAAGTAATATGAATATCCTTTCTTATTTGAGAACAATCGGTTCCTATTGCATAGAACACTACCATTCAGGCTTTTTTTCCAAATCAGTCTCATTTTTTCGTTGTTACCTATTCACGAATAAAAACAAACATTTAAACTTCCTGAAGATTGAAAAATCCTCATTTTCATGAATGAAATATGATGATGCCTACACTCTACGCCACTGGATCCCTCTCCAGTCAATGCTCAATGTAAATTTGACACTTACCTGTGAATGGTGATTTCTGGATCCGAATGGTCCAGTTTTTGACACAGCAAGCACAATCTTACCATTTTTCACAAATAAAGTCACAATACAACACTTCACAAGCACGAAAGTAGAAGTTTTCAAGTTGAAACCCCATGGCATCACCGCACTACCTTCAAAATCGAAACCAGCTGTTTAAAGGCAGCGTTGCCGTGTACTAGGACTAATATTTACCATGTATCGCATGTATCAATGCACAAAAAATCATTATTTAATGAATGTTAGTAATTAAGCTTTGAGTAGCACAAAAATGTTTCACATTATTTATGATATGAAATAATATCATCATTAGACACTATCACCATTGTTCAACATTGAGTTGATTCACACGAAATCATGGTTGTAAATGTGTCTCATTATGCGATAATCTAGAATAGTGAACCTTGTTGCACCTTCTTGAAAAATGAACAATACTCAATCCTCCTTAATTTTCATTGTATCATGTCTTATCAATCAATTTCGTACACAGAGGAATTTTCATTGATGAAGATTTGCCCAAATCGGCAACCGCGTCCAAAGCAGGTGAGTTTTCGGCGACGCAGATAGATATAGCTCGACAAGGATAGCGATACAGTGAATGTCTCAAGACATACGTCCAAAATTGGATGATGGTGCCATTATTTTTGAAGGTTTCCTTCTCTAAAGCCTTATAAAACTCAATGGTCGTGACTGATAAATCTTTTGAGCATATTCACTAGTAATGCTTCTCTCTCTCTCTGTCTCTCTCCTCAACTTATGACCAGTAACTGACTGATGAATCTTTTATTAAGCATATTGACTAGTATACGACTAGTATTGCTTCAAATAACGATCAGTAAACGACTGATAAACATGTCTGGTATTGACGGAATGTCTACAGGGTGTTTCCTAACCTCTGTGACAAAATGAAAGGGGTGATTTTTCGTTTAATTTTAAGACGAAAATGTGGTATAACTTTTTTTCGAATTTCGCTTTGTTTCCAAAATACAGGGTGTTTAATTTTTTTTTGATTAGTTTTTTATTTTTAATCAATTTATCTTTTACTCGATTTTGTTGAAGTTTGGTGACGGTATTTATAGTGATAACGGGCTCATTTTGCCATGAACAAATAAAAATTATCGAATACAGTGGCGTCCCGAGCGGCACTTCAACCAATATTATTGGGAAAAAAATTAACGCCACTGACTTTTTGTGTCATTTTCATTTTTTTCTCAGGTTATTCAACTTTTTGATCTCTTGAATTTTTATCGTATCTTGCCTAATTTTGGAGATAAAAAATTAAATCTAGTTGAGTGAGTTTTGACATAAAAAAAAAAAAAAAATAAACACCCTGTATTTCGGAAACAAAGCGAGATTCGAAAAAAAGTTATACCACATTTTCGTCTTAAAATTAAGCGAAGAATCACCCCTTTCATTTTGTCACAGAGGTTAGGAAACACCCTGTATAATAACGGATGGGAAGCACAAAATGTAGAACAATTGCGACGCCGTATATACATTAAAATTAGAGAAATCAACGCCGTGGTCGTCCAAAGGATGATGCAACGCGCCAGGGGAAATCTTAAGCAAATCGAAAATGATGGTCCCTTGTCGATTATTTGAATTTTGCTTTATAATAAGGATAGTTAAGATAGATTGTTTAAAAATATGATAAAAATACAAAACTATTTTTATAAGAGGTATAAGCCTCTGAAATTTTTCCCAAAACTTTCGGACCATACGTTAAGTGACTATAATATTACTTCAACTAATAATCAGTGAGAGAGTGATTAATCTTTCAAGTATTGACTAGTAAATGACTATTATAGATCGTTTTCAAGTACGTGACGGATCTCAGCTGATTCCTGACAGTGACACATCAAAATCATTGTGACATATTTGAGAATTTAAGGTTGAAGTTATGCCTGAGTTATATTCAATTTAATTTCGAAGTGGAACTGTCAAATTTCCGCTTGGCAAACGGGAATCAAATGCTACCATCCACATTGAATTTGGCGTAAGCGTGACTTTGACAACCTTGGCGACTTCAACCTAAAATTTTGAACTGTCATTGTACTTCCAAAAAAAAATTTAATGTAAACGTGTAACATGCTTTTTCAGGAAACAGATGTTTTCTACGTCACATGGAATCGGTCCATTGCTTCAACTATGGAGGACTATAACTAGGAGACGAATCGACATATCCATATCCCTGAAATTCTGTCCCTCTTTTTCGTTAGTTCATTTGAAGTCGCTGTTGCTAGCAGCGCTTTTATTTATTCATTATCATGGTAACGTTTATTGCTTGTCAATAATTTGTCAAGATACTTTTATCACATTTTCATTCATTTTTTTCCAAATTTCCACTTCACATTCCACATGCAATGCATTGTCTATAAGGAAAAAAATTGAGGTTGAATCGTCGCAGCATCGTGTTTCAAGCCCATGGTTTGTTCGGTGATGAATGTTGTCAATGAAGCATATGACGTCACTCAGTTACTCTATCAGTTAATGCAATCAAACAAAAAAATATGGAAATTCTAGAAATTTCAGAATTGTTTATAATAAAAAATATATTCATGATACCTATTATCATCAAATAGTGAGAGTTTTGATGCAACCTAGCTAATAAAGATTGTTGCATTTTGATAGAGTATTCGTAACGCTGTTTCAATCATGTTACCTAGGTGACATTTTTGTTTGACATGAAATCGCTAAGGACTCTTCGCCATCTGGGAGCATTGAACTCGATACTACCGTACCTGGAAGGGACCCATCCGTGCTGTTTACATCGAGTTGACTGAAGACAAATTTTCGACTAGAAAGAGATAGAGACAGAAAGGGGTGTCTATCTTTGTCATATCTGTTGACATAATATATTAGCTGTGTTTGTTATGTACCACTAGTGCACACTTTTTCACACTGCAACACTCAGTGTGCCTTTGTTTGTGAAATGTTTGTCTGTTTTTTAGGATAGAATCTTAGTACGTTTAGTAAAGATATTCTATCCTAAAAACCAGACAAACATTTCACAAAGAAAGCCACATTGAGTGTTGCAGCTAATATTATGTTCAATCAATATGTAGTATGTAGCTTTCTATAGTTAGGGTGCCAAACAAAATTGTTAATTTATGCAGTGCATTTGGGTGTGGTAATAAATACACTCCAGAAAAACAGATTTTATTTTTTGGCTAAGTGATATAACTCCAATTATTAAGGACAAGGGCATTCAGCTTAAGTATACCTACAGGAAATTGTCGTAGTTAAAAGGGCCCTACTCACACTCCTACAGCAGGGGCAATCTAGGCCTGCCGCAGGAGAAACTTCCTTGTAAAGTACGTTTTGTTTTGAAAATGTGACAATTTCACATCCGGTTCGAGTTCGTTGGTACTACTAACATCATTTCCAAAGTTTGTTTTCTCATATCTTGCTTGAAATAATGCTAGGAAGGTATGAAGGGGCCCTTACCGCCCTGCTTAGAAGGCGATCTAGGAAATTGCCCCAATCGCTCTGCCTCCTAGATTGCCCCTGCTGCATGCAGGCGTGTGAGTAGGGCCCTTTAGGAATTGACGATGGTAAACACTTCAAGAAATGCAAAAGTTCTATTCGGACATTCCTCAAGCCCCCTATCAAAAAACACCATATTTATTAGTTTTAATGTGACCTCAAAAATAAAAGTATTTTCATTTTTATTTTAAGCTATTATAGTTTTCCAAGTTTATACCTTAATACCTTTACTTTACTCAATACACAGGTTAAACATATAAATCACCCTGCACCTACCACCTACCCTTTATTTTCTCAACTATTTAATCGAATTACGGATCATCTAAGTATACTTCATTATTTACTAATTTGTTTCTTATTTTGCATTTTTCCAGATAGTTATTTGATCCATCATATCATGATAATTAAGACAACTAAGTATGCACAGAATTGGAGTCATTTTTTCCAAGCAAATCAACCGCTTTTTCAATTTATCTTCAATATATTTGAAAACCTCCGACTTCGCATAAGGGCAATGAGTGTGACAAAGATAGCAACATCTTTTGAGTCCAACCAAAATATACCTATGCGCCAAAAAAATACGACTAAAATTGCCTCAGTTGTCGACACGTCAGGGGCCCTTCCAGTTACGTAGTATCGAGTTCAATGTCTGGGAGTAACAATTGAACCTGAATTACGATTTGAAACCTGCACCACTTTTATGGATTTCGATTACTCTCCTAGTTACAGTCCTCCATAGCTTCAACAAACGATCAGTAAATGACTGATAAACTTTTCTGGCATTGATTAGTAAATAGGTCTGTTCGTAGAACAATCACAAACCAGTCAGAGCCAATCAGCATTCAGCATTTGCAGTTTGCAAACTATTTCTGATTATTTCGACCAATCGATTAAGCGCTGACCTGTTTGTGATTGTTGAAGAAAAGGTTTCAGCTTTTCTTGGATAATATATTGAACATCAATATCAATGAGCCAACGTTTCGCAACTGGTCCGTTGCATCATCAGGGCCAGAAAAAGTTGTTGTTTACATCATATCTGGCCCTGATGATGCAATGGACCAGTTGCGAAATGTTCGCTCATTGATATTGTAAAAATATAGGTTTAAATAAAAAATTAAATTTCAATAATTGTCCCAACACAGGAAATTTCATCATATTCAAAACATGATGTTTAATATATTGTTCAAGAAAAGCTGAAACCTTTCTTCAACAATTATACTAATACTGGACGAAAACCCCACTACTGTTTGTGATTGTTCTACGAACAGACCCAATAACTATTACTTCAACTAATGATCAGTGAATGACTGATACATTGGTAAATGGCTACTATTACTCTTAATGATCACTGATTGATGCAGTTGATCAACGATGTATATGGCTTTGAATGATGATCACAAAACTTTGAAATAATAATAAGGGACTTACCAGTTCCTCTTTATTTCCTGATGGGTAGATGGCCGAAGTTTCAATTTAGATTTGTAAGATCTGATGATATTAATTAACCAGATCTGTCTTTCATTTTCAGAGTGAGGTGACTGGAGTGAAGCTGCTGAAGACAGCATTGATTGTCAGGATGGCCGAATGTTAGCACATGCATTTGGTAACACAAAAACCGAACGAGCCTAGGTGATGAACAACAATGGTTTTGGACATAGAAAAAATATATATATATATATTTTTTCTATGGTTTTGGGAACGGTGAATGACGGAGGAGGGATGTCAATCATCGTGAGTTGAATGAACCGTGATTTTGTGACTTGTATGTATAATAAAACTGTTCCTAACACTTTTTAATATGTTAACTCACCTTTGCTTCAAGAACATGTGGCCTCATGACAGTCAGATAATCACTTAGCGCCTCAATACTTTCTTGTGTTTCTTTATCTGTCAAGTCCTTATTATTTGGGACGAAATCATCTTGCTGAGCCTGTGGTAGCATATCGGGGTATAGTCTACAAAAGATATGCTTATCGGCAAATTTAGCCAAGAAATCTAACTTGGAGTCAAATTTTAAGTATACAGGGTGTTTCAATGATATTGCGAAAAAATTCAAGATGACTTTTCCCGCTTGAAAATAAGAAGAAAACTTCCCATAAACATGTATTCGGAAATGCTTCATTACAGAGCTATAGGGTGTTTCTTTTTTATTTTTGTTTTTTTCTAAATAGTATTT
Organism: Orchestes rusci; assembly: GCA_958502075.1. NCBI lineage: Eukaryota > Metazoa > Arthropoda > Insecta > Coleoptera > Curculionidae > Orchestes > Orchestes rusci. Next base: position 32,208,685 of record OY293304.1, on the reverse strand, counting down.
GAATTATTGTCGATCTTTTGATGAAATTTGGTGTTGAGGTGTTTTTTGTCATACGAAATTCGAATTTGATCTGAGGATCGCTCTAACTTGTAGAGGGCGCTGCCCACACTTATTTTTCCTACTATCAAGAGCCGTAACTTTTTTGGATGTACTCGTATTATTTTTTCAAGTGAAAAAACAGATTTCTTCACGCAAAAAAAAGTCTTGTTGGAAGTCGCTACGTGCAACCATTCTCGAGATATTTGGATTTGAAATCAAGAATGCATGTGATTTTGAGATTATGGTCAAGCAACGTGTTGAGAAAAAAAATCAGGATAGTATTCCTGCTCAAAAATAAGAAGAAAACTTCCTATGAACATGTGTTCGGAAATGCTTCTTTGCAGAACTATAAAATGTGTTGGTTTTTTTTTCATTATTTTTCTAATTTTTTCTTCATAATAATATTTGGATAAAAGTTGTTGTTTACATCATATACTAGCTAAATTTTATCTTTTTATTGGAAATCTGTAGCAATCATACGAACTATTTTATAATTTCTAGCGGGTTACGCCATAATTTCAAAACCATATGTTTTTATTATTTCGAATCCGATTATCTCGAGAATGGTTTCTCGTTCCGACATACCCACAGGGTGTTTCCGTATATTTCGTCTGCAGACTAACTCACTTATCATGCAAGATAGATAGGAACTTTAAATACAAAGTTGGTAGGTATTAACATGAACCGCCAAAAAAAAATTTTTTTGTATACCGGGTGCACGAGAAAAGTGTGGCAGACAAAACTTGCATTTTTTTTCACGGAACACCCTATATATTATTTTATAATCAAATAGACATTATTTTCCTGATCTCAAAAATATACAACATGTAGGCATTCCTTCCAGTCGTTTTCAAAATATTTGAGTTTTAAAGTTGGTTTTTTGGTATTTCCAAATTGTAGTACAGTTCATTTTTTATTTAGTTTAGTTATGGTGACAGATCAAAATTGGAGGATGAAAGCCTCATACTCAGCACGCGAATATTCGCGGATTTTTGACAGATAATTTTTATGCCGCACATTCGCGTCTTTTCTCCATACTCACCGACGCGAAATTCGCGTTTGCGAAAGTGCGGCAATCGCAAAATAGTAGAAATGGTTTTAACTTTTTAGCGATTTTCTGTCATTGCACTGTCATTTTCCGTCGGAAGCGGAAGCAAAGTTTATTATTTGTTTTTCCATCTAGTGCTCTTAAACAGAGGCATATTCCATGAATTAAAAAAACCTTGCGATATATCATTCCATTTTTCTTCGTTAGGCAGTCTCAAAACATCATCTTTCTGGTTATTCCAAATTTCTTCGCAACATTAATTGATTATTCGAGATACTGTTGTGGCTCCAACTCGAAAAGAATATGATATAGATATCATGCTGTCACCTGATGCTAAATATCTCAGCGTTAACGACAGTCTTTCAGCTGGGGAGATAGTTTCTCTATGAAAATCATTTTTAGTTAATTGATGGACCTATTTGTGTAAGAGCAATTCAAACTTCAAACTGAGTTGCAGTAATTCTTAGATAATTAAAATATTTGTTCACATCAGTTAAGCGCATCTCGTTGATCAAATTATTAAAATCTTTTTGAGCCTTCCTTTCCAAAAAAATGTCCTGTACCCACATTCTTTTTCTCAATCTCTTGGCTGGTCTTGTACGGTTTTTATTAAATATAGGTATGTATGCAAAACAATAAATGATAATATCTTCGTGAAGAATAATAACAGTTGTGATGAAGATCATCCATGACTCTTATTATTTATATTATTTTATCTTATTTTCGTAAAGTTGCCGAGAATCAACAAATAAATAATAATACAAATTCGAGGTTATGTTATTAATTCGCTACAGATGACTTTGACAGACGGCACCGAATCGCACAAAAGTAAAAATTTCCCGCGGCGAATATTTTTGAATCTGAATTTGACACATTATGTCAAAAATCCGCGAATATTCGCATGCTGAGTATGAGGCTGAAGGTTGGCAAAAAAAATGTCATAAAGTGCTCGCTAATTGTAATGAAATGATAAAATATTTGATTATAAACTTCATTTTCTCGATTAAAGAAGAGTTTTGACCATCAATTTCAAAAATATCATCACTGTCTATGCTCGAACGTTTTTTTCTGTCAAATCAAATACATTTTGAACATAGCAAAATAAAGTGGGGTTCATATAGATGCGAATTGCGAATTGCGAATGCGAATTTCGTTAAAAAAAATCGTCCGTTTTATATTTCATATTGAAACGATTTTCGCAAATCATTCTAGAATTTTTTTAAAATTTTTGTTGGCAACCCGTGGAGTGTTGGGACTCCTTAAGCGTTTTCATGGAGTATGGTATCATGAGACCATTCTAGTTTGGTCTGTCATTAACGTCACTTTCAGCCAATCCGCGAGCTGCATGTGACGTTAATGACAGACCAAACTGGAATGGTTTCATGATACCATACTCCATGAAAACGCTACTTATTGTTTGACATAATAATATATTATAACCTGAAAAGATATGTTTGCTTCAAATGCTTCATGACGTTGCGTGATCATGAACAAAAGACGAGCAATCGCTGCGTATTTATTATTGAAAAAAGGAATAAAAAAGAGAATCCGAATGATTAGGACTATTGGTACTTGTGAAATTTTCAAGTACAGAAAACATCAGGGAGCGTACCATAATTTGGTTCAAGAAATGCGAAGGAAAGATGAAAAAAAGTTTTTCGACTTCCATAGGATGTCCCTGCAAAACTTTGATTTTTTATTAGGAATACTGTCTCCACTGATAAGCATGTGCCATTATGATAAGGGTTTTCCTTCCTCTGTAGCCTCTCCTGAGATTCTCTTGCACGCATATATTTATTGCATGTACTTCTGCCTGGACAACTGTAGCGTACATCCCAAGTGGTTCATATGTTTTCCACTTTGGATTTTCTCCTACGATTCCGGCACCAGTTCCCCGGCATGTTTTGGAGCCGTTTGTGTACCATATTGCCCCATTTGCCATCCGGAGTTGTTTCACCGTTTCCTCTTCCCATATTAGCTTGGTCTTGGGAGACGTGCTAAGGTTAATATTTTTCAACATGATATCACTCTTCATTGTTACTAAGTGGTTCGTGATTGTGCTGGTTATCTTAGTGTGTCCTTGGGAGTTTGAGTAGCTCCAGTTCCCGGTGTTGCTAAGTCTATATGCTCCCATTCTTGCTTCCATTTTGATGTAGATATCTAGAGGAGGAAGGTTAAGTATGGCCTCCATGGCAAGTGTTGGAGTAGTTTTCATGGCTCCCGTTACACAGAGACATGCTAGCCTCTGAACTCTTGCAAGTTCCGTGGCTGCTTGACGCTGCTCGATTTTCGGCCACCAGACAACAGAGCTTTTTCTGTAGGTGTGAATTCCATGTGAGTTAGGCATCCAGGATGATGCCTAGGTATTTGACTTCTCTTACCACCTGCAGTTCTTGTCCAAAGAATATGGGTTTGAATAATTCCGCTATATTCCTCTTTCTCGTAAAGCTGACCAGGGAGGTTTTCTCAGGATTGACCTTCAGGTTCACCTTCCTGCACCAATCTTCTACGATGGTGAGAGCTGTCTGCATCAGTTCTGATATTGTCTTGGTGTGTTTGCCAGTGATAAGTATTGCTACGTCATCGGCATAGCCTTGGGCATAAAATCCCTGTTTAACTCCACCAGTAGTTCATCATCATCGAGTAGGTTCCAGAGGAGAGGGGATAAGACTCCACCCTGGGGGCAGCCTTTAGCTGCCTCTATAGTAACAGTTTTGTCAAGCATTGTTGCTTGAATTCTCCTACCTTTCAGCATGTTTCTTATCCACCTACAAACTGTGTCTTTAATTCCACGCCGGTTAATTGCGGTGGTCATTGAATTGAAGGAGGTATGATCAAATGCTCCTTCTATATCAAGGAATGCAGCTAGGGCAATTCCTTGGTTGTTCAGTGGTTGCTCTATTTATGAACAAGTTCATGCAGAGCAGTTTCACATGATTTACCTGGTTGATAGGCGTTTTGGTTTTTGTGTAGTGGTCTCTCTATTAGGGAGGTTTCCCTAATGTGCCTTTCAATCACTTTCTCCATCGTTTTGAGTAGAAACGACGAGAGATTTATTGGTCTGAATGCCTTGGGGTGCTTTGTATGGTTCGAATGAGTTTATAGCCCATTCAATTCTATTTGGTGTCACAATTTGTCGGACTGTGACCCAATCATCTCTTGATCCTCTCATCAGGAGGATCTCAGGAGATAGGGAGTTCGTTACCTCTTGCGAGTTGATCATAGTCGAGTCTGGAAAGTGTGCCCTGAGTAGTGTCTCAATGGTTTCTTCGCCATTTTTCGTGTATCCCCCATTTGGATTCTTTGGTGTTCCCATTGGTGGAGGGGGATCTTTAGCAGAAATGTTCAATCGACACAATGCACATGTGTGGGCGATAGAGAATCCTCACACTCAAGTGAAAATTAAAACCCAAGGTCGTAAGACATTGAATGTTTGGTGTGGTATTCTGTGGTATTGGCCCTATTATTTTTATCGGTTCCTTGACAGAAAATAGATACTTACGGTTTTTAAATAATAGAATTGAAAATTTTTTTGAAGAACTTCCCCTTACAGTATATGCCAATATTATATGGCACCAAGGTGGCGCACCGGCCCGCAACATAGTCGATGTAACCAATTATTCAAATAACAAATTTTACGGAGTGCATAGAAGCCCATGGCACTATCAATTGGCCACCAAACAGTCCTGACCTGACCCCATTTGACAGTTTTCTATGGGGCTATTTGAAGAATAGTCTATCAAGAAAGAGTCAAAATTTGGTAGATTTGAGGGAAAAAATTCAAGATGCTTTTGATTCGCTCGATGACCACCCTGAATATATTTTGAGTGCTTTGGCGAAATTGGCAAGGGACTACAGAAAATGTGTTGTGAATAATGGCGGGCATATTCAATAATTGCATTTTATGATATCAATTTATTAATAATAAAATGTATTCACTTGTTTTATTCGTTGTTTTAGATTATTGGAAGGATAAAAATTGATAAATAATGATCAAACAATTATTGTAGTCATAGATACTACAATTTGGAAATACCAAAAGACCAACTTTAAAACTCAAATATTTTGAAAATGAGGAATATATGAGATACATTTTAATCAGAAATGGTAATTGTTTAATATATCAAAATTTTAAAGTATTTTCTTCCTCATTATTTATATTTTGTTATCTGTTTCATAAACATCAGTGTTACAAATATGAAATACAAATGTGACTAATTTATTTGTTGAAGAGGCGGGCTTTTATCGTACTTACTACTATTAAATATTGGATATTGTCGTTTTATCATGAAAGTATTTGCAAAAAAACCAATACCATGAATTATATTAATTCTATTCCTAATTTGTACAACCTCTGAGGGGTGACAGGCAGGTTCAGACGATACAAATTTTGTCCAACGGATTTCTGCACACGACTGTACGTCCAAAAAGGTTATGGCTGTATACAACAGGAAAAGTAGGTGTAGGTGACGCCCTTTACAAGTAAGAGCCATCAAATTCGAATTTCGCATGTCAAGGAACTACGAGACATCAATTTTTCATCAAAATATCGACATTGACTCAAAACATATTTTTAAAAAACAAAAATAAAACTAAAAACTTCACTACCATGTAGCTCTGTAATTTCTGAACACATGTTTATAGGAAGTTTTCTTTTTATTTTCAAGCATGGAAACTGATCCTGAATTTTTTCGCAATATTAATGTAACACCCTTTATACATTGAGAATCTGATTGTTATTACAGGGTTAGTTTTTAAATGTTTAGCACTGGAAATTCGGAAACTATAGCGGTGGGGGTTCTGTAACGTGAAACGGATAACGAACGCTAATCATCGTTATGGGATTCTGTAACTGTTCGGAGACTAACAGAAACATACGAAGCCCTTACGAAGCCGAAAGCGACAACGACAAATTTTGAATGTCGTTAGCACCGCCGACTGATTTGGGACCCCCGTAACAAGCTGTTTTATTTCCAAATATTTGTTTTATTCATGTGTGAAGCTCAAAATAAGTCAACATGGATAAAAGAGGAAGGACTCATGATTCAAAATGCAATTTAAACTTTGCAGAATCTCATCTGAAGATTTTTTTTTACTGAAATAGTTTTGAATACCATGGATTTTTTCAAAAATCGACAGAAAAAATGATTTCCCATTGTTAAAACCGTAATACCATTTATCCTTTGTTGTGTTATCCACACTTGAATTTCTTATTGAGCTGCTCATGTTAGTCTCAAGTTCTTTATATTAAAAAGTACACAAGTCTTTATTGAGTAAAAATAAATCGATCATTTATACTGAAAGGATCACTTATTTCTCGTAAAAATACAATTTCCTCACGTGCAAGACAGACCTGGATTATGTCAAAATTATGTCAAAAGTCACATAATCTAGATTATATTTCATCTCAGTTTCTTTCTTTCTTTTTCGAAAAAACAATGGCATTTGCCGATTTGCCACATTTCTATTTCATAGTTCGTGTATGATCGTAAGCGAGGTCGAAAACGAACCGCAGCGAAGCGAACAAGCTATAGAATCATTGTTTATTGTTATTGTTGTTATTTATTGTATTTATTGTCTGATTCATGTTTCTCCTCAACGTAGTTAATCTTGTTATCTATGGAAAAATTCTATTAAATGAAATAATAGTTATTTATGGTACTAGTGCGTTGTGTTGAAAATAAGTCACGCGAGAAAGATAAATTCACAAGTGACTTGTGAAACATAACGCACGAGTGCCATACAATGTTTTATCCAAAAAATGGAGGAAATCGTTCTTTTATGAGATAATAATTATTAAATATAAGTTTCAGTGTAAGAATGACTAGACAGTGAAATGTTTACATGTCACTCGCTAGTGACTGGTGAGTTATGGATTATGACACCATAGAGTGTTATTTGACACTTTGCTTGTCCAAAATGACATCAATAATGACACCTATAACTTCATGCGTTAGATCAAGAATTATTAATATTATGAATATGGTGACACATAACAATATTCTATTATTTTGGAAATTTACTTAGATTTTTTTAATAAAATGGAGTTTTCTAATTTAAAAAAACGCGATATTGAAGAGTGCTACACTATATGCAATACAAATGCTTCAAGATCTGCTTAAGATTAAAGTCATTTTGACCATTATCAGTCATCTCATCAAACTTTGAAAAATAGTCCCATTATAACAAAAAGTCTGAAAAAAGTCGAATTAATAATTTGTTCAGTATAAAATCCTGCGATAAGTATCAATATTATTTGAAAAAAAAACCCAGTCTTTGAGGTTATGTATACGATATAAGTCAGCAGTTAACGTGTTAACTACGTTATGTTAAAACGAGAATAAAAAAAATCAAAAACCGCTCATAAAAACTTCATATTCAAAAATAACCCCATGATATGATAAATCGTTAGAATCGTAATAAAATCATCTATTTAATAAGGATAAAATTCAATATGGTTTCCATTTGAAAAAACATATGTTTATGTCATATGTCAAAAATGACGGGTGTGACGATAAATTATTGTTGAAATGTCATTCTGGCTAGAATAGAATTTCTTAAAACTGTTTTTAACATTTTCTTCTACAACAAATGTTCTTGGAGCTGGCAGCGTTTTTGAAAATCGCCAAAAATAAGTTTTTTTTTTATCATCTTTTGACAGCTGTCAAATTTTTTAAAACTGGAGTTTAAAAAACTGCAAATCTTGCCTATTTAAACTCTCGTATCTGCTATGGTTGCCGAGATCCCTGTACTAAACATAAAAAAACTCACCCTGTATCTGGAAATATTACTAAGACTCACTTTATAACGTCATAAGGATCCGTTTTCAGTTCCAAAAATACTTTCATGCTTTCAGCGAATTGTTTTTTCGCGAAGAGGTCAAGGGCGAGTCTGGTTTGGATGTCACGGGTTTTTTTTTGCTTTTCTTCGTCTGATCCTTCGGAGATTTCCTAAAAGTAATCATGTGAATATTATACTAAAATATAGATAGATAGAAATCTCTTGAAAATATTTCGACTAAACTCCTTTTGTAAACTGCTCGTCAAAATAAAGAACCTAGCAATATTTCGGTCCATATTCAATAAGCTGCAACTTTGAAACGAATGAACGGATTTTGACGAGTGTTTTAGCGTTTTGAAGATCAACTTTCGTACATTGGACTGACCCTTGTCGATTTTGTGTGAGTTGAGGTTTTCTATGACATCCATGGTGCGGAAGAAAGTGAAGAAATTTTTAAAAATTTCAAGATACTACCATTTTGCTTAAAAATAATTATTTATCAGATGTATACCACAAGGATAATATAGCTAAGACAAATACCTCGGGATATGATTGGTATCTTCATCATAACTCTTCTGAAACAAAATATTATCAATATTAATTCCAATTCTTATTTTGCGATGTTTTTTTTTTAGATTTGTGGATTCAACTTTAAATTCAAAAGAAAAAAGATCATTCAACTTGAGCGGTAATATACAGGGTTATTTGAAAATATCAGATCATCTTTCATGCTTCTCCCTGCCTCTACAGACCTCATAAATATCAGTTCATTTGAAAAACGGGTCATCCGACCCCTTTTCAAAATGAGCTGATATATTCTAAGAAAAAAGTGATGCCCACAATGTCTAAACGAATTCTGCTTCAAGTCGAAATATGTGGATGTAGTTTTTAACAAAGTCTTACATTGTTGAGGTTGTACATAAGGTGCATTATAGTTTACAGCAATAGCGGAAGAACCCAGACACTTCCTTTTTCGGGATTCATAACCTATAAAAGTGTTTGTTCTTTGTGTTTGAGATAATGTAAGTACTGAATGTAATATTAAGACCTGCGTACTAAGTTCTATTTTCCATGATACAGATATTATTATATTCAAGCTCTTGAGAATGGTTCTACTGACCGAAACACGTTGAGCTATAATTTAAAAATTAAATATTTTGTGAAGATAAGCACTTTACTTCCCACACACTTCGTGATATGGATCTTCACCCTGGAAATGAAATTTACAAATGGTTGAGGAAAGTTTTGTTCTTTCAATAACAATACATAATAGTGATGCCCGATCCTAAGAATTTTCCTGCCTATCAAGAAAAAATCCATATAAACTTTAAGAAAATCGAACACAAAGAAGCTTGAACAATATATTCCACATATTATAGGCACAAGGCATTCTACAAATATATTAATGATATTCAAAAATGGCTGACTACCTACAACACCTGAAGAAACGGAGGAAAATTAGGACATACCTTGCTATTTTGTTCTAAAATAAATTATATCAATCTTGAGTTCGAAATAAGCAATACACATATTGTTTTTTAATCTCAATATCTGATCCTTGATCTGATCATTTTGAAAACGGCTCAACTCTTTCTCAAGAATGTCAACAGATGACTAAAAATAAAATAAAAAATCCAGGTCCGTATTTAAAAAGATAAAGTTGATGATGGCAGCTCGAAGACGAAACGTCAGATTTTGAATTTGATACCACCATCTTGTAGAGGAGAAAAAGTGGCAATGACAAAGTGTGATTTATTTTAAAATGTCTTTTCAAACAAACGCAGTAAATAATAAAAATTTTCAAATGGAAGTAGATTCTTGGCTGCAGGACAAATGTGTGTATATGGGAATATGAAAAAGTGACACCCCAGGTGGGATTTGAAAACACGACCTTCATATCTCTAGTCTGACGCTCTCCCAACTGAGCTAAAATTTTGTTGCGAAATTTCGGTTTTTTTCGAATATCTTCGGAAGTAGTCGGAATTTTCCAAATTTCAAAATGGCATTTTCTTGACCATAAAAATGCGCAGCTTTGCAACCATTTAACCGACCCTGTATCTCTTATAATAACTGAGATCCCCATGCATGCACTCGAACCTGCACAAGAGCTTTTTTTATCAGAACCCATTTTAGGACAAATGATAGAACTTATAATTTTTCCCGTATCCTTTACCTACATACATATGTACCTTAAAGGTAACGTATTTTGAAAAAAGAATGTATTTTGGGAAGGTATACTTTTTGAAATAAAAAAATGAGTTTCAATCTCTTGTCGTCGACCCACAAAAAAGTTCATAACTTCCTTATTAATCAGGATATCACGGTATTGTTTTTGTTATTAAAACTATAATGTTTCAGTCTATATCACAGTTTTCTCAGATTCATATGCATAGTATGCATATGACGGTTCCAAGCCGTCATTACAATTGCCCCATTTCCCGGGGTGAATGTACTCAGAGGACACATGTTTTTTAATTTTTTTTCGTACAAAAAAAAACGAAGGCAGGTCGATAATTTATAAATATTATATTTATTATAGAATAAAACAAGCTGTTTTCTGAAAAAATACGAGCCCGATATCTCTTTTGGTTCTCTTGATATGATAGTTTGAAGTTCATCTATCATTTCTTTTATTACACTTCTCCCTATTCACCCTACATAATTTTTGCCCCTCTTTTGAATAGTGCTAGTCATTTTTATCAAAAACTTCACAGAAAAAAGTTTTGAAAATAGTCTTTTTTTTTAACGTAAAAAAAAGGCACTGAATTTTTTTTTGAAAAAATCGCCAGGACAGGCAAACTGACAAATGGATTTGAGTTTTTAGATGCACCTTCGGTTCTTTGATAACGGATGCAGAATCAAAGTTATGATTACATTTTAGGCTATTATCAAACTTTGGCGACTGTATATCAGTAATCAAATTCGCGATATCAAGAAAAAAATTATCGTTTGTCGTATTTTTAAGGGACCCTGTATACAACCGCTAAGGTGAGATCATCTTTTTATCTGAATTGTGTCAAAAAAAGACTGCTTTTTTTCATTGATTTGTTAAGTTTAGGTTGTCAGACAAAGTGGAAGTACCTGATATTTTTGTAGGAATACTGACGCATGACTACACCTAGTTCAGCATTACTGGAAGTATCAGCTTTGCTGCTCATCACAAAACCTAAAATCATGACATCGAAATATTCACCGAAGTGCCGAAGAAAAACGTCCCACGGACAAAGTTTTTCCACCTAGAGAGGGTGTTTTACTCGTCAGGGGATAAGCTTTACACGAACTTACAGCTTGATGGTTATCAACTTTTTTTTTGTACACTGTATCGAGGACTACCACATATCACTCAAAATATATAGGAAACTCCCATACTATAGTTTGAAATGAAATTCGCCAGCGCCCTACAACGGGTAGTCCTCGTACTTTTGACTTTTTTTTCTCAAAAACGTAAAGAAATCTGTTTTTATTGCATACGGTGGAGCCATCTATTGTATAAAATAGGATTTATATCACGTTCGAAATTTTAATTCAAATATTTATCACATGGTATATCAAAAGTTATTCTGAAAAAATGCATAGCTATTTTTTAAAAACGTACATTTTATAATGTCTCAAAACTATGTCCTGGACAAATACAACCTATGCATATTTTTCAGTTTATAAATTTTAATAAGCCATGTGAATCAATATTTAAATTAAATTTCGAATGTTGGTCTATAAAATGCGAACCACAAAATTTAGGTCTTGTATACCCAGTTGTGCTTCAGTTTTGTGATTCAAAATCGGATTTTGAACAATGGTATCTTAAATGTAATAGGCGGGGCAAGCGCCTAACTATGAAATAGTTGCGCCTAAGTATGTAAGAGGGCTCTGAAGGCGCTTCCGTCGTTGACAGAAAGGGATTGCCATGACAACGCCGTTTGACGACCTATCTGTCGTACAGTGACTCGATAAACTACAGTGACGCCATTGAGGCCATGTTAAGGCGAACGCTGAGGCGCGTTCAGGAACGTCGCAATTTTTGAAAAATAGGAATAAGAAAATAATATAATAAATAAGTACGTACCTTATGAACAAATAGTCAAATCACAAAGAAACCTTGGTAAAAAATATTTTTCACAAACCGCAACTTAATAACATTTCAAACTCTCAATGGTTGTCAAATGGTTGTGAATGGCAACACAACAATAAACATTGGTCGCGTTCATAAGACGAAACAATGCTCGCTACGATCCGGGAGCACTATTTGGCATCTGACAGTTGAATGTTGAGTCTTATATGAGACTTCCGCTTAATTCATTAGAAGGAGCGGAAACAGTTCCACAACTGTTTCGTCTTATGAATGCGAGCAATGTTCTGCCAGAATATGGCGGACGACCAATAGAAACGACGACATGCATTGGCGTCACTGTAGTTTATCGAGTCACTGTAATCTGTCGGCTGAGCTGGATTGAATTTTGATTTTGGTGTTTTTGTGTTTTTGGTTCGTGTTTTGCTTGCGTTATCGTCTATTTTGCGAAATGGTGTTCACGTGTTGTGTACGGAGTTGCAAAAACAATAATTGTGATGCTCCTATGCATATTTTTCCAAAAGATCTATTGGTAAGTAGACCTAACCTGAGCTTATTACATTTTTTCTATTCTCTTTTTTTTTCAAGTTAGGAAAATGTAAATAGCATTCTGTTCTAGATTAATTTTGAAAATGTGTTATTTTCTAGCTTTTCAACCTTTGGATCAAGAAGGTGGGAAGAGTTGATATGAAGGAGAAACCCATGGACTATGTTCGAAGGAATTATAGAATGTGCGATATTCATTTTGCACAATCTGAGCGCTATATTGGGTCCCGACATAAATCAACCATCAAAGTAGACGCTATCCCTTCTTTGTTTCTGGATGAGCCACTGCTCGAACCACATCCCGTACCACTCTCCGAATCACTCATATCTAATGATATGATTCAAGAGCCTCAACTTGGTGATATTTCAAACAAGACAAGAGAGGTGCCAGGACCATCACCTTCCCCTTCAAATTGTGATGCTACCCGATCATCGACTCCAGTGAAGAGACCTCCTTCATCTTCTAAAATTTGCACCCCCGCAAAATTATCAAGTAAGTTTTATCAACTTAATCCAGGTTCTTTTGATTATAATTTGTATTTTTTTTCAGCCCTCAGAAGACGTACCCGTTTGCTCTCGTATGTTAATGTATATAAATCCGTAGAGCTTTCTCCCAAAGCAAAATCATTGTACAAAATTGCCAGGGATATGAGGAAATCCTTTAAAAAACTGGACTTCAGCTGCAGCAGATTGAAGACCAAAGTCAAGAAAATGGAGGATATCTCGTACACCATTGATGTGTTAAAATCGAAATTGAACAAACCAAGCTTTGATCTGTTGATGTCCCAATTAAGATGTCAGGAAAGAGAATCAAGAGGAAGAAGATACACTCTTGATGAGAAAATTCTTTTTCTGTCCTTGATGAAGCAAAGCCCAAAAGGATATAAATTGATAAGAAGATTGTTTGCTGCACCATCCAGAAAAACATTGATGAATCTTTTGGGAAATATTCCATTTGGACCTGGAATCAATAGAGCGATTTTTGAATCTTTTCATACCAAAGTGGAATCCATGGGAGAATCTGAAAAACTATGCTCAATATTGTTTGATGAAATGGCCATAGATCCTAGTTTGCAGTATAGTAAGAAACATGACTGTATTGTTGGTTTTGAAGACAATGGTCCAAATCAAGAACGAAGTAGGAAAATTGCCGACAAAGCCATGGTATTTATGGCAACAGGACTCTGCAAGAAATGGAAGCAGCCACTGGCTTACTATTTCAATGAAGGTGGAATAAAAAAGGATATGCTGGCTACTACTATCAAGGAAGTCGTGAAGTCTTGCCAAGACTGTGGTCTCAACGTCAAGGCCATTATTTGTGACCAAGGAGCCGCCAATGTAGCTGCCATCAATCTTTTGTGTAAAGAGACAAAAGATCATTTTAAGAGGAAGAATGAGGAGAATAGGCTTTTTGGCATTCTGGTTGGTGATGAGGAGATTATTCCAATGTATGATCCACCCCACTTGCTAAAAGGGATAAGGAATAATTTTCATAAATATAATGCCAAATTTCAATGGAGGAATAATTCCTATGAAGTAGCCAAATGGAAACACCTGGTAAGATTATTTAACCTGGAGAAGGACGAGGATGACGACTACAAACTCTGCAAAAAACTGACCCCGAAACATATTGAGAACTCTCAGAAAATGAAAGTATCTTTAGCAGCGCAAACTCTCAGTAGCACCGTTGCAGCTGTGATGAAAAGATTAGCAGAACGAAAAATACCTACCTAAAGAAGCGGAAGAAACAGCTGAATTCCTCTGGTTCATGGACAAAGTTTTCGACAGTGTCAATGGTGCAACGGTCAAGAGCAAAGGTGGTAAAATCTTGAGATGTGCTGTGACAAATAAATCACCACACTCACGATTTTGGCTGGAGGCAATTCAAACTTTCGAAACGCTTCACTTCTTTAGTGAAAAAAAAAGTAAAATTGTACCTCCATCCGTGAAGAACTGGATTCACACTCTAAAAGCCATCCGGTATCTCTGGGGACAACTGCAGAAAGATGGAGTCCAATTTCTTTCTTTAAGAAGACTAAACCAAGACCCCCTTGAAAACTTCTTTGGTGCGGTGAGAAGCCATGGAGTTCGAAATAATAATCCAAGTGCCGCAGCGTTTATCAATAGTTTCAAGTCTTTGATCATCAACAATTTCGTATCAAACTATTCTGCAGGATTCAATTGCGAACGTGATAATTCCAGTGGATTGGATAATCTGAAAAATATGGTAACATCCTTTTCTTTGCCACGAAATGTACCCATCACTTTCCCAGAAATTGTTGTGAGTGAATTTATATCAATGCATTCATCTCTTTTGAAAAAAGGTAAATTAACGTACGTTGCTGGTTTTGTAGCCAAAAAAATCTTAAAAAAAATTAAAATGTGTGAACAATGTCGACAGGATTTGGTAGGAGTAGATAGAGACGCCCCTGAGTATTTTGTAATCAACGCAAAGGCATATTCTGCTAAAGCTCTATTGGCTCGTACAACGTATTTTAATGAAATGTTTCAAAAATGTATTCATACATTGACTGAAGCTATTCCCCAAATTTGCTTCACAAAAAATATTGTCAAGATCTTAAGATCTGTTTTATATAATACCTGTCAAAATGATAGTTTTACTTGTAATACTCATAACTTGAAACATATTTTGTGTAATTATATAATTCAATTTCATTTATACGTATGGTTGAAGAATATCAACCAAATTCTGAAGGGTAAGCTGGCTGTTTCAGCAAACTCTACAGATACTGTTAAATTGTATGCACTGGAAAAATATATAAAGCAGAAAAAATGTATGGCTTCCATAAGGAACAATTACAAATATGTATAGAAGACAAAATCAATGCACCTCTCTAATTATATCAATAATCTGAATATTCACAACATAGAATCAAAATTTAACTTTGTAACATTGAAATAATATGGAATGTGAAATAAATGTTAGCTTACAGCAATTTATAAAAGAATATCCAGAAATATAAGAAGGGTGCTTGGTGTTGTCCAAAAGTTTATTTCATTCTTCAACTTTTCGATATTATGAAACTGAAAAATGACAGAATTTATTTATCACATGTATTTCTAATATGTCAAATCAAACCTGTATTCTTATGATAATTTTAGTATGTACTTAACAATCTACAGTATGTTTCATTTTGATCTGCGGTCTGTGGCAATTCGATGTCCAATTAGTAATAAACCGTTTTTTTTTTCTAGTTTATATCCAAAACCTCTGAATTTGGCATATACGCTAAAGGATAATAATATTGTAATAAAATGGTGTTTACAAACAGGATGTTCAAAAGTCAAGTCAAATTTGCTAACCACCCTGCATGACATTCGAAAATCATAAAAACATTACATTTCGAGTATCAGTTCACATATATTTTGAATAAATTATACAGACTTAGCTTATACAGGGGCTATTGAAAAATATATGTTTTCCTATATTCTATTTAAACAAAAAATGTATAAGCTAGGGTAACAAAACTTCACGCATGTGTACTCGTACTTCTTGTTGTTTGAAATCAAGCACTCAACAAAAGAAAACGGTACACTCGAAATTTTCATCTATATTCAAAGTGTCAGTTTCTAACGAATCTCTGAAAAATATGCGGTTTACACCAGTGTTCAGAGCATTCCTTTGCAGTTCATCTATGTACATGGTGCAACAAATAAATTTCCTTAAAAACTTTTTTTATGCAGGGTGGTAAAGAAAAAACTGTAAAATCTCTATTTATTTACTGACCCCCCTTCTAACAAAGATTTTATAAAGTTTTTTTATATGCTCAAATTATTGTTAGCTCGGGACGGTTTTCTATTCTATAGGTATATTTTCATTATTGAAATATCGTATTTTTTTCAAAATAATCACACAATGCTTTGAATGGATTGTCTGCCAATTTGTCTAACCCGTTCAAATTTCTCTGCAATTCGAAATTTTGGCCAATTTTGTCAAAACATGTTTGACAAACTAACTTTTCGAAAACTGGAAGTCCAACAAAAACCTCAAAACCGTTACTAGAAATCACGTCTAAATCGATTAAAACTATTGAAGTAGGTCTCTTCAATATGTATTTTCAAGGCCAAACAAACAAATAATGGAAAAGAAACTTTGTAATGTTCAACGTAAACTTAGGATTCGCAGAACTGCCAGTAAGTCAAAACTCAAAACCTTATAATGTGTGATGATTTATTTCGAAAAAGGTTACACAAACTTTCAAAAAAAATAAAAAGATATCAAGAGATATGGACGTAACAAACATTTAAGCATATAAAAAAAATAAATCTTTTTGAAAAAGGGGGGACGGTAGAAACAGTATTTTTACTGTTGTTTCTTCACCACTCTATATAAAAGGAGTGTTTGACGACATTTATTTTTTGCACCACAGAGAAATGCTCTTAATTGTGGTGCAAAGCAATTATTATATTTTTGTTGAGTATTTTGGTTTATTCTTGATATTTTGGCATTATTCATTATTAATATTATTTGTATAGTGAGTCTCAGGTACCTAAAGGAATGACATACAGTGATTGCAAAATATTTGCTAGAATTCATTCAGGATGGTTAGAGAAAATTACTTTTTTCCAAACATGACTTGAGTATTTGATTATCCTGTATATTATTTATTTATTTAGAAGAATGCACCAAATTCCGAAAAGCCATCCGTTTCTAATTTTGAAAAATGCCTAATTAGGTACTTTTTATGTTTTTGGTCTATTAATCATAGAAGTGACATAATAATATGACGGTAGCCGAAACAATAAGATGAACCTAAAAATTGGATAAAACTAATCATGAAAAAACGTCGATCCATTATTTGTCAGTTTACGTAAGACTCTTTGGCTTTTTTCTGTGTTATTTTTGGTACAAAAATTTCACAATTATTGAACAAAGGATAGTCTAGCTTTAAAATTTTGAAATTGACAATGGTACATTCTTCTCAGTTTTTGAAGAAATCATGAAAAATGGGCCATTTCCGTTTAGACAATTTTTTTTTTCAATTATTGCGAAATTTTCAGGTAGCACATAATTTTTGCACCTCATCCGAATGGGGCTTAACATTTTTATCATGAATTACACTGGGAAAAAATAAATGTTCATCTCTTTTTTGAACGTAGCAGAAAGACGCTGAACAATTTTTTGAAAAAAAAATCTATAGAACACGCAAACTAACAGACTAATTGAAGTTTTCAAATGCACCATTACTTCTTTCGAACACTACTGTATGTGATTTTTTAATATAAGAAAAGAAAGCACTGTTTGTATACTAAGATTTTTTTTTTGCTATAGTGAATGTTTTGAATAATATATTATCATACTTCTTATCCACAAGGGTTTTATTTCAAAATATCGTTTCCCAATCAATATTACAAAGTTCTCTGTTACTGAAAAACATAGCAGAGAACCTTGTAATATTGGCGGAATGATCTTCAAAAATTATAATGCAGTTTTAGACCCCAAAATAAAATGTAGCGCATCCACCAGAAAGTCAGGAAATATGCTACCTAACTTCACCAGAGGGCGCTATAAACTTTGCCCCAATCTTCTATCTATGTGCTGAACCAATTTTTCTAAAACAGTGGAAGAACTTTTATTGGAAAGGATGTGTTTTGTTGAACATATTCACACATCCAGAGGACGATACATTTTTCAAAGATCTCACGATAAGCTTATATCCAATCCAAGGTTCAAACACAAATTTCAAGATGATCTAGGTACGGAAAATTAGAAACTTTCGGCACAAAATTCAAATTACACGTAAAATGACAATGACGTCTAGGGTTAGGGATTGGTTATTTATGGCAACCGTTGTTAAGGAAAACCTCCGTCTCTAGCGCCATCCAACGGGTAGTCCTCTAAACAAATCCGACTTGATTAACTGGTTGCCTAAAACTTTATTTACATTGGCTCCCATTCAAGTTTCCTATATATTTTGAGTGATATGTGATTACTATAACAAAATACAAATTCAAAACATACATTACTAACGTAAAATAGCGGAGTTAGGATGAAGTGTGCATTGCAAATTTGAAATGGAGCTCCATCCCGAAGGAAAGAGCAATTATTTAAGTGTGCATGTCCACATATCACTCAAAATATATAGGAAACTTGAATTAAAGTTTTAGGCAACCAGTTAATCAAGTCGGATTTATTTAGAGGACTACCCGTTCGATGGCGCTAGAGACGGAGGTTTTCCTTAACAACGTTTGCCATAAATAACCAATCCCCAACACAAATCCCTAACCCTAGACGTCATTATCATTTCACGTGTAATTTGAATTTTGTGCCGAAAGTTTCCAATTTTCAGTACCTAGATCATCTTGAAATTTGTGTTCGAACCTTGGATTGGACTATAATGTAAGCTTATCGTGAGTTCTTTGAGAAATGTATCGTTCCCTGGATGTGTGGATATTTTCAACAAAACACATCCTTCCCAATAAAAGTTCTTCGACTGTTTTGGAAAAATTGGTTCATCATGTTAAAGATCCAATTTTGAACAACAAAACTGAAGCACAACTGGGTATAGAAAAATATGCATAGGTTGTATTTGTCCAGGACATAGTTTTTAGACATTATAAAATGAACGTTTTTGAAAAATAGTTATGCATTTTTTCAGGATAATTAATTTTGGTATATCAATACCATGTGATAAATATTTGAATTAGGTATTATAGACCGTGGAAGTGTGACGTCACTGACAACTACTTTGAGTAAAAACAAACTTTTTGGCCATTTGGTTTGTGGTTAACTTTTTATGGGTTTATCGTGGTTCACTAGCTTATTCTATCTAAAATAATTTTCTGAGCCTCGAGAAGCATTTTAAAGCTCAGGTTGAAGAGTATAGAAGTATATTCTGCAAAAGTTCATATTTGCGAATGTTGTTTAACGTCCGATTAAGTGATATTTTTGAAAAATTCAAAGACGAATTATCAGTCTTCAAAATATTGTAAAAAAAATTGAAAGTGGGCATGTTTTCAAAGTTTTCAAAATGTATTTTGAAGGTACATACCTTAGGCATCCTGAGAGAAGAAGTATTGGCATTTTGGAAGCTTAAAAGTACGTTTTCACTTCGAAAAAGCAATTTGGATTGAGGAGTTTCTTTTCAAATGGAAAAATCAATACAGATTGGATCAGAACTGATGTTTGTTTTTACCCAATTTCGAAATGTCATCTGTCAGTGACGTCAACACTTCCACGGTCTATAATTTCGAACGTGGAATAAACCCTATTTTATCCAATAGATGGCTCTACCGTATGCAATAAAAACAGATTTCTTTTCGTTTTTGAGAAAAAAAAGTCAAAAGTACGAGGACTACCCGTTCCCGTTCGACGCTGGCGAATTTCATTTCAAACTGTAGTATGGGAGTTTCCTATATATTTTGAGTGATATGTGTGCATGTCATCCCAATCGATTCCAACCTTCAGGCAGGCATCGAGAGAATCGTTCAGGAATCGATCCACGAACGGTCGGGTTGGAACGCTCAACTGGATACTGCAAGGAATCATGTTGGAACGAAATTTATTTAGTGCGCACGACGAGGATCGTTCCAAGTACCAAGACCGGTCCTCGGTCGGGATGGAACAGACCTCACGTTATTCATCGCGAGAGCTGTCGCTTATTATTGGTGGTTTGTTATTGAACCATGCCAACCACCGCCTCTCAGTCAATTGCAATAAGCAGCTGTCCATGTGATTATGGCATTGATTTGATAATGGTTATCTTGAAAAAAAAAAACCTCTAAAAATGTTTTTACGTCACATATTATGTGAGTATGGATAATATTGAATATGTATCTTCAAAACCGCTTAAGCTCATTGAAACTTTTTTATTTTGAATTCCATCTATGAAATGAAAAATAAGGAAAGAGCAATTATTTAAGTGTGCATGTCCACATATCACTCAAAATATATAGGAAACTTGAATTAAAGTTTTAGGCAACCAGTTAATCAAGTCGGATTTATTTAGAGGACTACCCGTTCGATGGCGCTAGAGACGGAGGTTTTCCTTAACAACGTTTGCCATAAATAACCAATCCCCAACACAAATCCCTAACCCTAGACGTCATTATCATTTCACGTGTAATTTGAATTTTGTGCCGAAAGTTTCCAATTTTCAGTACCTAGATCATCTTGAAATTTGTGTTCGAACCTTGGATTGGACTATAATGTAAGCTTATCGTGAGTTCTTTGAGAAATGTATCGTTCCCTGGATGTGTGGATATTTTCAACAAAACACATCCTTCCCAATAAAAGTTCTTCGACTGTTTTGGAAAAATTGGTTCATCATGTTAAAGATCCAATTTTGAACAACAAAACTGAAGCACAACTGGGTATAGAAAAATATGCATAGGTTGTATTTGTCCAGGACATAGTTTTTAGACATTATAAAATGAACGTTTTTGAAAAATAGTTATGCATTTTTTCAGGATAATTAATTTTGGTATATCAATACCATGTGATAAATATTTGAATTAGGTATTATAGACCGTGGAAGTGTGACGTCACTGACAACTACTTTGAGTAAAAACAAACTTTTTGGCCATTTGGTTTGTGGTTAACTTTTTATGGGTTTATCGTGGTTCACTAGCTTATTCTATCTAAAATAATTTTCTGAGCCTCGAGAAGCATTTTAAAGCTCAGGTTGAAGAGTATAGAAGTATATTCTGCAAAAGTTCATATTTGCGAATGTTGTTTAACGTCCGATTAAGTGATATTTTTGAAAAATTCAAAGACGAATTATCAGTCTTCAAAATATTGTAAAAAAAATTGAAAGTGGGCATGTTTTCAAAGTTTTCAAAATGTATTTTGAAGGTACATACCTTAGGCATCCTGAGAGAAGAAGTATTGGCATTTTGGAAGCTTAAAAGTACGTTTTCACTTCGAAAAAGCAATTTGGATTGAGGAGTTTCTTTTCAAATGGAAAAATCAATACAGATTGGATCAGAACTGATGTTTGTTTTTACCCAATTTCGAAATGTCATCTGTCAGTGACGTCAACACTTCCACGGTCTATAATTTCGAACGTGGAATAAACCCTATTTTATCCAATAGATGGCTCTACCGTATGCAATAAAAACAGATTTCTTTTCGTTTTTGAGAAAAAAAAGTCAAAAGTACGAGGACTACCCGTTCCCGTTCGACGCTGGCGAATTTCATTTCAAACTGTAGTATGGGAGTTTCCTATATATTTTGAGTGATATGTGTGCATGTCATCCCAATCGATTCCAACCTTCAGGCAGGCATCGAGAGAATCGTTCAGGAATCGATCCACGAACGGTCGGGTTGGAACGCTCAACTGGATACTGCAAGGAATCATGTTGGAACGAAATTTATTTAGTGCGCACGACGAGGATCGTTCCAAGTACCAAGACCGGTCCTCGGTCGGGATGGAACAGACCTCACGTTATTCATCGCGAGAGCTGTCGCTTATTATTGGTGGTTTGTTATTGAACCATGCCAACCACCGCCTCTCAGTCAATTGCAATAAGCAGCTGTCCATGTGATTATGGCATTGATTTGATAATGGTTATCTTGAAAAAAAAAAACCTCTAAAAATGTTTTTACGTCACATATTATGTGAGTATGGATAATATTGAATATGTATCTTCAAAACCGCTTAAGCTCATTGAAACTTTTTTATTTTGAATTCCATCTATGAAATGAAAAATAATATGATTTTTTCTGATTCTCCAAATGAACATTTCAAGAGCTTGTAGCTTGTCCAGGCCGGAAGTTTTCATTTCTTGATAAGAAGTCATCTAATTGATTACAAAATAGCACAATATTGAAAACATACATGATTTGTCGAAACCATTCCTTGTGAGATAGCATAACATAATACATTTCAAAGAAATATCATGCAGAAAAAAATAAAACAAACAACCAATAATTCATGAGAAACTCACAATAAGCTTAATGGCCAGCTGAAATTCACCACCGTTGACAAGATATTCTGTCTGCTTCAAAATATCTACTCCTTTCAAACACCAAACTTGCGACAATGATGCAGCGAAAAGTAGCCCAGATTTTCCTTGAACCAAAAATCTCACTTTTGGTAAGTCTGTCAAAGTTTGCACTGACATACTTGGCTCCAAAGAACAAACCTGAAAAAATAAAATTTCACGTAGAATTTGTTTGAATAATTGTATCTTATCCTTATGCATTTGACGACATTCTACCAAGTTTTTTGGAAAAAAATGTTGTAATTTGAAAATCAGTACATTTAAATCATTTGAAGACAAACATAGACCGATTTGAAACTTTTTTTTCAAGTTTATAGTACTCGAAAAACTCTACCTTTTCATAAGAAATGAATTTGACAAAATGCCATTTCCATGGCTTTCTATGACCAATAGAAGGTGCTAACTAGGAATTTTTAAAATTCAAACACGGTTAGAGTTTCTATATTTGGCATATCCTTTGACTATATACCCCTAGACCGGGCATCGTGGTATATACTTGACGCAACAACATCAGCGAGTAGACGTACGAAGAGCTTAACTTGATTCGAATAATCATAGTACGAGAGCGTTGCCAAATTGTCGAGATTGGCTTACCTATGTGTCTCCAAATAATTAAGATAACATTTTTATTTAGGTTTATTAAAATTTGTCGACATAGTTCTTATTCTCTTATTGCTAGCAAGAAAATTAATATTTGTAAAAGTTGTGTTTTCTTCCTCATATGCTTCTTGAACAAATAAGACATTTGATATACAATTTTTTCAATTGATGCAATCAATTTATTATTTTAACTAGCTGAATTACCCGCTCTTCGAGCAGCCCAGGAAAACCCCAGTTTTGATTCAAATCCATCTCAAAATTGAAATCCAACTCTTAAGAGGAAAAGAACTGACGTGCATCTTGTGCACAAAATGTAGATACCCTCATTCAATAGAAAAAATACTAAATCCCTAACCAAACTGAAAAATCCTAATCCTAATCGAAACAAACCTACCTACTAATTATTATTAACGCTGGGACTCCAAAATAATACAACAAAATCGAAAAACCATCCAACAGATCACCGTCGGCGTCGTCTCCTCTGATGTTGCACAATATTGTAAAATATCCTCAACCAGAAGAAAAAACACGAAATCGAAAACCAAAGTGGAACATTCTAATCCTAACGAATCGAAACCAAACAAATCTACCTACTACTTATTATTATTAATGCTGGGACTCCAAAATAACACAACACAATCAAAAAATCATCCAACAAATCACCGTCACCCGCCGTCGATCTGCTCCTGATTAATGTCAATTATTATTGCAATGTACTCCATTTTTTTTTCTTCAATTCTTAAAGATGATTCATTATCATTATCATGAATCCAAAAGCTAATAAGATGATGTTCGAAGTGATACGCTAAAAAAACAGATAATCTGTTGTTACATCAAATCATTGGGAAGCTCTTTTGATGAGTTAGAACTCACTATACTCGTAGCTGTAGAGAAATTTGTCCGGCCGGTTGATATTGTTGGTGCCACAAAGGGACGAAAACTATCATCATAATAATATAATAAAGATGTAATCATCAACATAACCCAACTTTAAATGTCAAGCGAGATCCGCTCTCGAAAAAGCGTCAATTTTTTACACTGAGCAAAACACGCAGCCGCTGACGTGACGCTTCACAACAGCATTACATTCAGGTATGCTTCTTATCAAGCAGCTTAAACTACTGGGAGCACCTGAATGTAGCCATTGTTACTTCGGCGATGACCATGGCAACGCCATGTCAACCAATCTGACCAAACAAAGATTGCGAGAATGAAGCCTTCTCTCTCCCTCATCACATACACGCATAATGCTTTCTTTTTTACGGACAAACATACCTTCCCTTTTATAAATGTATAGATAATGTAGAATGTAGCTATGTTCTTTTTTTGTTCTTCCATACAGAAAACCATGATTATAACAATTTATCAGAGTTTTCAAATATCCTACGATTTTTGAGGATTAATCATCATCTAAACACGGCAACTTAGCTTGTTCGACAAAAACCAGAATTTGAAAAAATTGATTTTTGGCAGTTTTCTTGATTTTATTTTTGATCTTATTTTTGGGCCACCCTGTAATAACAGTTATCAAAATATTGTGAAAAATCTTTTAAAATAGATCCCTTGCAACAAGAAATCCAGTACCAATAAAACAATAAAGGCACATGAAAAAATTAAATTTAAATAGGAACCTACAAACGAAATTTTTGACATAAAAACTCAAATATTTCAAAAACGCTTATACGGTATAGGACATACTACATCAAATCTGCCTAGAATTTTACGTAGAATCCAAAAATGTGATAATATATAGGGTGTTTCATTTGGAACAAGCGAGTTGACACCTACTTCCGGTATAACCAAAAGTCGCGCAACGTCACTATTATTTCATTTGAAAAGAGCATCTCCGAAAATCTCTTCCTACAAATTTTCCAATGCTTAATAAGATAAAATGATAAAAATTGAGGATTTCCATTTGAAAAAATTGATTTTTGGCAGTTTTCTTGATTTTATTTTTGATCTTATTTTTGGGCCACCCTGTAATAACAGTTATCAAAATATTGTGAAAAATCTTTTAAAATAGATCCCTTGCAACAAGAAATCCAGTACCAATAAAACAATAAAGGCACATGAAAAAATTAAATTTAAATAGGAACCTACAAACGAAATTTTTGACATAAAAACTCAAATATTTCAAAAACGCTTATACGGTATAGGACATACTACATCAAATCTGCCTAGAATTTTACGTAGAATCCAAAAATGTGATAATATATAGGGTGTTTCATTTGGAACAAGCGAGTTGACACCTACTTCCGGTATAACCAAAAGTCGCGCAACGTCACTATTATTTCATTTGAAAAGAGCATCTCCGAAAATCTCTTCCTACAAATTTTCAGAACCCCAATCGCTTTATTGCCCGAAATATTCTAATAGGTCACTTACTTTTGCGAACCCTGTATTTATTTTGGGTATAAACTTGAAAAAATATCATGTTAAAATGTATTTATTTTGGGAACTTGAAAAAAAAAGACAGATACCGCTTTTAATACAAGAAAATATCTATTTTTCAATGCGGTACTGACGAAGAGATAAATAATTTAGACATAGTGTGTATAACTTTATTCACTGTCATTACATTTTGTGAGTTATCAACTCATAAACAAACGGAATTTTGTCAAAAGGAAGAAAAATCATGATTCAAATCCAGAAATATCAAGACTGCGTTTGCAAACAACAATTTTGCAAATAATTTAAATTAAAATGATTGCAGTTTTTTTTTTTTGTTATTGATCATCAATAACCCTTTTCTTTCTTCAGAAATTCCTCTGATTGACTATGTCCTCCTTTTCAGATGAGTTTCTGATTCTTACCTAAAAACTGGTATCATATTTTGTACTCACTTAACCCTTTATAGTCAAGGAATGGCTATTACCACTTTTTAGATTCCAAGTGTCCAAGTGGGAATATTGAAAAATGGAAATACCACTATTTTCGTTATCGTTTAATTCAGTTCTTTTGAGGATTTACCACTTTATAGCACTGAAAAATGGTGTAAAATTGAGCAATCTACAAGTACAGTCAGATATCTTGAGCAAAACTTGAAGGTACCACCTTTGAGAGTATCACGGCAGTATAAGGTATTGATGTGTTAAGATTAGGGAGTTTCTGTAACGTTCACGTGAACGATGTAAAATTTGAAAATCAGTGAGAAGCCCCAAATCTTGTTTATAGTATCAGATGAAAGTTTTCATACAACGCAAATAAATGACTATCTAAACCTAGCCTAAACTCATATTATCAAGTTGTCTATTTTCACTCAACGGGTAAATAATTTATGATATTAGACACTTTTTGCACCTTCTAAATTTTCATTCAGTTGTGGTTATCGTTATTCCGAGCATGCGCAGTGACTTAATCACAATCCTTTATCGTTATTAACCATAGCGGATTCCTTTAGTTACGGAGAAATAAGGAAGAGCTTATCGTTAAGGTAATGCTTATTTTTAAACATCGATCTTGCCGGAATGTGTTAAAATAAATGGATATTACTGCTAATAATATTTTTTTCTTGAGCATTAGGGCTGTTTTTCTCGCCGATAGCGTAAGGCGCATGCGTTCTTACCAGGGCAAGTGACAAGCAGTATCGCGTTCACGAGCGTGCTTCTATCCTTGTCTAGCTCAAAGTTGAACAATGATAGAGCATGAAGTTTGTCCAGCAATGTGAACGCAAAAGAGATGTCAAAACAAAAATATGACTTTTGCTCGAACAAAAATGGCGCTTCTTGACCTATAAGTCAAAGTTCAAGTACTCACATTTTATTTGTGTATTGTTTAATCCACAAATAGGTATTTTACTGTTCATGAAACCCAATCAAAACTCATTCAAACTTGGCACTGACACTGACAGCAATTTAGGGGTTATAAATACTGTCACATGTGACATCACACAGCCACCAGTTGCCCTGATCAAAGCGCATGCGCGGCCCGAGAAAAATAACTCTATTGATCAAAATTTGATGCAAATAACAACTTTTCATGGCAATAAACGATCGCGGAAACCAAAATGGAATGTTTTAAATACTAGAAATAAACCTAGTACAATGATCTCTTTTATTTCATATTTTTACGGATTGATCTACTAAAAAATCTGACACACCTTGTCAAGAACTCAACTACGAAACTCGACCAGTCAGGACCGTACCTTACTTCTTGGCTTCTGACGTCTCATATTATTTTTGTTAGACCGGGCTGGCGCAGCGTGTAAAGCGTTGAGTCAGTAGTGTGAACTGGTCCGGTGCTTGGGTTCGAAGGGCAATAGACCGTGAAAAGTCGACTGCCTGGTAGTTTAGCGGCACCCACGAGGCAGAGCGCAGAATGTATCGTCGCCCTCCCTATTCACGTCGGTACAGGCCGAAAAGAATCGGATATTCTCCTAGGGAACGAAGGACGATGATACACACTCGCCAGTCGGTAGGTTCCACCGCGAACGCAGCAGTTCGCCAGTACATACTGGTAGAACATAGGTCTGTGGTCCGATGGAATCGATGACCGTGGTTCGGCCTCCACGTTAAAACTGTAGGGCCCATTGCAAGGAATGTAAAACCGGTCCCCTCCCAAGTAACACAAATATGTTTATAAGTATTCTATAGACCGTTATATAACAGTTTCGTAAAACATTTTGCTCGTGAAAATATTTTTATAATCATTACATAGCCATTAATAACACACTTATAAACACGAAAAAGGACCACTTTATAAAATATTTTTGTCGTATTAAAATGTTTATAGGGGTTCCAGGTAACAGCTATAAAGCTACTTTACTACTGCTATAGAGCTCTTATAAGAGTGAATTGTTCCAAGTTACACATTTATAAAACAGTTATAAATATATTTTGTTGTTGATATATTCGCGGCATTTACACTGCAATTTTGTGTATGTTCAGAGCATAATAAATCAGAACTGTTGTAAAAGAATATCAACTGTGAATGACGAAAAATTAATGGAGTCTATCCTACTATTAGACAAGTAGCATATTGCAAAATATTGAAAATTCAAGCATGATAATATGTTGATTTGACTTGCGAATTTGATTTTACTGTTAATATATGGGTACATTATGAACTAAATTTTCATGCGCCTGCATTTTGAGGCAATTCAAGACTTTTTATCCTGATATTTTAAAATTCATAACCTCAAGATCTTAATTACAAACAAAAACTACTCTATTAAATAATAATTGTCTGATATTTACAATGTTTTTCTTATAATGACGTTCTTGTTATCGTATTTCCTTGATAAATATTTGGTTTTTTTCCCAAACCTAAAAAATGACCGACAAAGTTCGCCTACCAAATATGGCGAACTCTTATAACTGTGCTTGTTGCGACAAATTTGTTATATAGGTATTGGACAATTTGCATACATTTTCAAATGACTTGAAATCTTATATACGTATTCTAGACATTATTTGAAAGTCACCAGCGAATACATTTTTCCAAAATACCCAAAAATATACTAAATAAATGGAAAAGAAGACGCGAATTTCACTGTATGATCGCAAACGGGGTGGGGATTTTTAGGCAAGACAATGTTGCTATTTCGTGCCCATTTTTATTTTATTTGTTTTATAGTGCTGTCTTGTACGATCGAAATCAAGTATTCTATAGAACATTTCTATAAGATATTCTCGTAAGCCAATTCAGATTTAAATACGTTTGCGACTTAACGATAAAATAATAAATCTCTAATAAAAA
Source organism: Orchestes rusci (assembly GCA_958502075.1). NCBI lineage: Eukaryota > Metazoa > Arthropoda > Insecta > Coleoptera > Curculionidae > Orchestes > Orchestes rusci. Next base: position 32,179,943 of record OY293304.1, on the reverse strand, counting down.
TATTTTGTAACGATCTCATAAAGTTCTCTATAAAACCTTAATAAACCAATTATACAACAAATTAGACTTGAGAGTGATTCCTCTTATAAAATTGGTGCTATAATATGCTATAAGAATTCAATTTCTTTTGTTTTGTAAAAGGCTTATTAAATGGTCTTCTAGAGAGCTATATTACATGATTATAACACTTTTTTGTCTCTGAGAGTATTTTGTGCCAACTACTGCCACTAAATGATACAATTGTTATTGGAGTACCCTAATAAATCGGTTATTTAGCATTTTAGTTTGATAAGGCACAATCTGTGTTAGTTGGGATAAACTATAAGACAGTGTTGCTATTTTGTGTCCATTTTTATTTTGTAAGTGTTTTATATTGGTTTTATAGTGCTGTTTTGTACGTTCTAGATCAAGCATCCTATAAAACATTTTTATAAGATATTCTCTTAAGACAATTCAGTCTTAAATACTTTTGCGAGTTAACTGTTTTATTAAAGATAGCTATATGATAATATAATAAATCTCTAATAAAAATATTTTGTAACCCTCTTATAAGTTCTTTGCAAAACAATAATGAACCAATAATACAACAAATTAGACTAAGAGAGTGATTACTCTTATAACATTGGTACTATAGTATGCTATAAGAATTCAATTTCTTCCGTTTTATAAAAGATTTATTAAATGGTTTTGTAGAGAGCTATATTACATGATTATAACACTTTTTTGTCTCTGAGAGTATTTTGTTTTAACTAACGTCACTAAATGATAAAATTGTATATTGATGGACCCTAATATATCAGTTATATAGCATTTTGGTTTATTAAGGCACAATCTGTGTTAGTTGGGCTCTCCTTACCCCACGATCCCGTCTGCCATCTTTGACGTGCCTTTCGATATATATAATGAGCTAGCAAATTGCCTAGCAGCAGCGCCAACTCCCTAACCACCACCAATATTCTTGTTGTTTAGGTTCCGTACCACAAACTAAAGGTGGGTTCGGGTATCGAAAACGGAGTTGGAGTAGATTCTTGTCACGTGATGTCGGAGAACAGAGAGTTAAGGGAGAATACCCGAACCACTTTGGAGTTAATAACATGAGATGTCAAATGAAACAGCTGATTTTTGACTGCTGAACATTCATGTGTACTTGAATACTCGAAAAATTATTGTCGTGGTTCGTGTGTTTGAAACTTTTCAACCGACTTTCTCAAAAAAGTTTTTTTATTATGATGAAGAAGATGATAACATTGTCATATTACAGCTGATTTGTACGTCAATTTCTTGTTTTCACTATTATTTGTTCAAACTTGGTTCAAACTAACTTTGGTTTGTTTGGTTGGATAGGTATGCTGAATGTTGATAAACAACTTAAACATGAAACTAAAATGACAAGACCAAACAAAAATTCAAAAAATGATCTCACTCATGTTCACTCTAAAATTCCCACCTTCCAAGGTGGAACTTTCGGAGTGAGCTCCATTAACGCCGCTCCGCAACACTCGAACGCAAGCAGAGTCACTCTACTGACACAAAAAGGCCATACCCGAACGCATGGAGTAGCGAAGGAGTGCACGGAGTGAACAGAGTGCAATAGCCGAACCCACCTTTTGTGTGCGTTTGTACTGTGTAGATGAGTTAAAAATAGTTGAAAGTCGAAAATGGAACTCGTTCTTTGGTACTGGTACTGTGTAGGTCAAAGTGTGTGCTTTTTGAAAGATAATTTTATCAATTTCACAATTTCCATAAGAATACATGGGTCTAGTAAGTATCGTTTAGGTATCTTCGATTTTTCAAAAAGAAATTGATTATAGATATCGAAATAAGTACCTACTAGCGAAATAATTAATTAACAACAATGTATAAAAGCTGTCATTAATTCCGTCTATTGCGCAGACGCAAGATAACGAATAAAGTGAAATCATAGAGGAGCAAAACCTCTCCTAATAACGGATGAAGTGAATGTCCTTTTGAGTAAAGTCAACCATAACGGATGAAAAAAACTGATGTTATTTTAAGAGGTGCAAAAAGTCTTTATTTGACAACTGTTGCGTTATTAATTTAGTGAAATACAACATTGCGATGAAAGAGGTTCTTTAATCTTTTATAACTGACTAACACAAGCGTTATTGATAAATCTAACAACAAATTACATCAACATTCACATTTCCAAGAACAAAAAATAATTCTGATAAAATTGGTTAACGAGATTGCATAGCGAAATATCGAGTTAAAATAAATGTCCAAACATCAGCAACTTACTTCTACAGCATCACTGATAACACCAAGCGTGTACGGAGCATCATACGCCAAATACGCAGGAGGTTCGGACCATTTTAATACTTGCTTCTCTTCAGCATTACCTTTTGTATCAACCAAAACAGTCTGATCTTCTCTGCATAAAGCAAAATGAGTCGGTGATATTAAAAGTATACACGGGTCAGCTGATTTTGCACTACTGGTGGGAAAAAGGTCAATCTTCTTATTTTCTGTTACCTGCAAAACGCAATTTACATTTCATCCTAACCAATGGCTGTTTGTGAATACTCACAACGTGTAAGCAATATTCGTCCCTATACCCCAAGCAAATGACATTTTGCGACCAGACCATCGATTTTGGTACATCAGGAAGACAAATATCATTATCATACAATGGGAGGAAACTATTATTTTTCATGAAATAAAGTTGAATTTTTCTTTTGACGGCTACTGCTAGTTTAACCAAAATATGTGTGTCTCCTGTTATCGATATTATTTTCTAGAAGAGAATTATTACTATTTTCGACATACAAGATTCTTAGTTCATTACCTCTGTGTTAACTGCAAATAGAGTGGCACCTTTACTTTTTTCTACAGTGTGGAGCGTTTCCATTCGTAGAGAATGAATATCATGAAGATGAACTGTGTTATCTGTTAATGTTAAAAATGTTCAAAAGTAATTTTTGTGATCATTTCGAAAGCATGATTTATTTATAAATCAATAGAAAATAATACATCTAGATCTGTCCAATCAATCTAAATTATACGACGACCTCGACCGATTGATAAACTTTACTACTTTGATATTTCCCTGAATATCTCTTGGATTTTTTCTTTGAAGGCATACAATGAAACCATGATACTACAACAAACAAGATAAGCTCACGCGCATCTTGTCCGGTGCCCTCCCATCTAAAATGCATAGGGTGTTGGGTGTCCGACACCTATTTTTCCCATATCTTTCCTATGCGATGCACGAATCGGTTTCAATTACGTCGAGCTAGTGAGCTTACCTTGTGTGTTTTAGTATCATGCAATAAAACCATCAGATTGTCATTTTAATCGTGAAAGGAAACCATGTCAGAAAAGACATAATATGAAGCTTGAAATGTTATAGTATGATAATCATTTAAAATATGGTACCAATGCTGTGTGTCTCAACCACTGATCTGAACAAATGGATAAGCATAATGCATGTGTCATCTGAAATAAATGTTGTGAGGCATGGGCAAAAAATTGTGTTTCTGTGACTGGTTTATCGGTCATTTTCATAAACACAGCGGCATTGTGAACTTGCGCGATCCATCAAACCGTCAGCTGCTTACCCATGCTGTCGGGTTTACCAGGCCCGGACGACATCCGTGTTCGTTATCGAAGGGTTACGCCATATTGTTAGCTTTCTGCATTTGTTGTTTGGATATGTTTATTTTGCTTTCGTCTTTCAAGTGACAAAAGTGTTTGTGTGTGACTCATTCGTCAATCAAAATCAAAAACAAGAATTATTACACTAAAAAATATATATTGTAATGTTTTTCCGCTATAGAAAACACTGTTCAGTTTCAATTTATTTATTTTAAGTCACTATGTACAGCACTCACTATTTACAAACAATTTATATTGCGATCGCAGCGTATTTATGCTTTAACGATTTATATTTCGCGGCTAATCGATAACTATCCTACTTCAAATGGCGGACCTCATTAGAATATAGTAGAAATCTGCTCCGCCCTCCGGTTTCGCTAGAATGTACCAGAAGGTACAAATCGATTCTACACAATGTGGTCCTGGCGCATCCACCAACACCGCTGAACACATGTTTCGTCACATTGCCCCCATCTCAAGGCATTTCGTCCCGAATTGCCTTCATGTCGGTATCGGCAACTGTCCCCAAACCGGCAGCCTGATGTCCTATGGAAGTAGCAGTCCACTGTCCTCTGGTTCGTCCTCCAGGAAGGATAGCAGCACACCAGGATGTCAATACCGCTTTCTTTGAAGATCACCTCCAGCATGCCCCTTACTACTCTCCAGTCCAGTTGGTCGTTCGTCATTTTCGGAATTGCCAGATGGGTCAGGTCCTGTGACAGCATTAAGCTTCTCAGCTGATGAAGTGCCCTCCAAACATCACTATAGCTGGATCGATGTTGTGGAAGCTTCTTTGTCACCAGGTAAAACAGGTATCGTGTCCTTGTCGTGGCTTGAAGCGTCTTCCCAACCTCTGGCCTTTGTCGTCGCAAATGGTCCATTTGCCCGAATTTTCCGTTGAATGCAGCAGCAAGTCCAGTCCTCATGCTGAGGTCTTCAGTGACCGAGTGAACAAACGCGTACTTCGCCGGTCGTTGAACAAATCCAGATGTTGTTCTCGAACGACTCCATTCAGGACTTTCTGGCCGTTGGAATATAAGGACATGATGGTCCTGGCATTTCTCTGGACTCAGCTTCAAACCGGAACTTCTGAGTCTTTGGAATACCTCCTCCAAGTTCTTCAGATGGTCTCCAAATGATTTGCCAACCACAATTATGTCATCCAGGTACACCAGACATGTTGACCAGGATAGTCCTTTGAGCACGCAAGCCGCTCGAACATAGCAGGTGCGTTGCATAACCCAAATGGCATAACAGTGAACTGCCACAGCCCAGCTCCAACGCTCAGCAGTCTTTTCTCGATCTTCGGGGGCCATTTCTACCTGCCAATATCCGCTTTCCAGGTACAGGGATGAGAAGATCTTTGATCCGGCCAAGGTATCCAGAGTCTCGTCGATCCGTGATAGCGGGTAGCGGTCTTTCTTCGTCACGTTGTTACTACTAGATGGCTCGATGACACCGCCTTTCTCCATGTCCTGGATTATCTTGTCCGCCTCCTCCTTCTTGGCCAAAGGTAGTCTTCTAGCTGTTTGGCGGATCTGTCGTGCTCCCTCTGTGTTGATGGTGTGCCGCACCACGTTCGTTCGGCCCTTTTCCCCAGTCCCGTTGTCGAAGATGTCGCCGTAATTCCTTATTAGGCCTCTCAATCGTTGTTTTATCCAGGTCTTTTGAAGAGGTGACAACTAACTTCTCCATGGCTCTGGAAGATTCTTCCAGCTTTTCTTCCATCTTTCTAGAATTTTCTTGAAGTTGATCTTTCAGCTCATCTTTCAAATTTTTTGACAACTTCTCAACTACTTAGTTGGAATCGGGAATTTCAAATTGGAACGTATCAGGATCCATGCCATTAAAGCCTCACGAAGCCTTGTTTGTAGATCAGTTTTCTTACCGCTACTATCCAGGTCACGCACCTCCAATTTCCTCTTCAACACAGCGACCTTCAATCCGGCTAAAAACACTAGTTTCGCAGCCATTACAGCGAATATTTATGTCCGTTTCTATAACACACAATAAATCCCACTTTATACACCAATGTGATGTTTTTCCGCTATATAAAACACTGTTCAGTTTTAATTATTTATTTATTTTAAGTCACTATGTACAGCACTCACTATTTACAAACAATTTATATTGCTATCGCAGCGAATTTATGTTTTAACGATTTATATTTCGCGGCTAATCGATAACTATCTTACTTCAAATTGCGAACCTCATTAAATACCCTTCTCGCTTCCCAAATACCGCCGCATTGTATAGAACTCTGTAGAATATAGTAGAAATCTGCTCTGCCCTCTGGTTTCTCTAGAATGTACCAGAAGGTACAAATCGATTCTACACAATGTGGTCCTGGCGCATTCACCAACACCGCTGAACACATGTTTTGTCACAATATCATTATTATAAGTACTCTCCTGTACACAGATTGTCATCCTAACATTTATCTCTTGCAGTGCGCAAAATGCTATACGCCCGGATTTGCTCAAGTTTATTTACACTTTCAGCTCGTAATTTGGCCATTTCGGAGACCTCTTATTGTTCATCCAGTTTTTGAGATCAGAGGTCTAAACTCAAAAAAAATATGGTCTGTCGTTTTGTAAAAGATACGAGTTCGTTTTTTTACATGATACACCTTGTATATTGATGAAGCGTTGGGTAGCCCATTTTATTCTGATTTTAATGATATATGACATCATCAATGATATACGGGATGTGTTTTTTCTTTATGTCTGGCATTGGGACCTCGAAAACTTATAGCAGATACGAGAAAGTTTGAATGGGCAAAATTTGCAGTTTTGTAAGTTCTACTCAAAACAATTTTGAATTTGAGAAAAAATTGACAGCAGTCAATAGATATTTAAAAAAACTGATTATCAGCGATTTTTTAAAACGTCCCTTGCTTCGGAAATATTGATTGTAGGAGAAAATATTACATACAAAAGTATTTGGAAATTCTACTCCAAATAAAATGACATTAAAACATTTTTCGTCACACCCGTAATTTTTGACATAATCTTATGTTTTTATTTTAATGAAAACCATATTAAATTTTATACTTATTAAATAGGGAATTTTACCACGATTTAAGGATATATTATATGATAGGTTTATTTTTGAAAATAAAGTATTTATGGGCATTTTTTCTATTTTTTTTTGATTCATGTTTTACCTGAACGTAGTTACTCTAGCTATCTATTGAAAAATACCATTAAATGAAATAAAGAATTAGTAATAGTATGATTACCATAGGTACATACAGGGTGTCTATAAAAGGTCCTTACAAAATCTTACCACATATTCCTGGGGTCAAAATGAGCCGATTTGAAGCAACTTACCGCAGTCCAAAATTGCTGCGTTTTCAAGATACAGGGTGTGAAAGTTAAACAATAAAAGTCGAATTCTTCAAATTCTGTGAACATTACTTTGAAAATTGGTACCCGGGTTTTTTTTTGGGATGCGAAACCTGAATATGTACAGTGTTTAATGGGGTCGTTGCACGTACTTTTTTTATTGCATATTCTGAAAATATAATCAAAAATATTAGACCCGTATTTTTTTTTTTTTTTTATCGATTTTTAAGGGCATAAACTAGCGTCGAAGTTTGTCAACAGTCCTTTTAAGCCTTTCAAATGATGACGCGTGTACGGCAAAATATGGCGTCGCTTCTTGGATCCGGCGCAGCTCTTCCCGTGGGTCGATAACTGTAGAGAACGCAACGTTGCCGAGATGCTTTTTGCTTGGGGTCGAGTGTAAAGCGTGTTTTATTCTAGGGATTTCTCAATTTTGAATTCACGTTCGTGGTTTGGATCAACTTTGCTTATATACGATTCAATATCGTCAAAAAAGAATGGGCCAATAAATAATATTGCCTACCAGCTTTAATTTGCAGGTACCAATATTTGCAGTTTTTGTTTAGTATGCAACGCTCCTGGTAGTTATTTATCAGACGTAGGGATAAATTCAAAGAATTGTGTCTTTGAGTTTATCCCTACGTCTGATAAATAACTATTCTATGCGTCTGCATTAATTTGGGTCTGAGAAAAATAAATATCTTGAGGGTTTTATGATACGGTCAAAGGTATCATAAAACCCAGTCTGGGTGGTGTCGTATAATTTCCTGGTTAATTTTTGTATTAAATCACATTATTTACCATCCATTTTAAAGTTAACCTAAATGTATCGATTATCTTTCGTTCATCATATTGAGCTAGTAATTCTTGTTAAAATACCATCAATAGTACATCTCGCAACGCCGCATTTGTATCAAGCAGCGCGCGTGCATTTCAGTGTCAAGCGGATAAAGGATATTGATCTGTGACGTCAATGCGACGATGGGCCCAGGTTGATGGACTTATTTATTTCAAAGAGGCCTAGTTTAAATGTTGTGCATTATTTTGGCCAATTCATGTAACCCATTTTATTAAGAAACCCACAGTTATATATTCTACACAAAATCAGCTTTGATTTTGATATAGTGCAACGACCCCATTGTGGTGGTTAGAGGACCTTGCACACTCCACTTCTGATGGTTTAAATTGGCCATAACTTTTTTCTCAGTATGGTTTTTCACTTTTTTTGAAAAGAAATGATCTTATAGAGATTTTCAAGCAAAAAAAAGGTTTTCCTGTTATAATCTGCTAAAGTTAGTAGTTATCGAGATATTTTGGTTTCAAGTCTTTGAAGCCGCACCAAATATTCAAATTTCTTGACTTTAGGATAAAATTTGGTCAGTGAATTGGAAGTACTTTGATTTTGTAGATTGGGATAGCTTTAATATGGGGTAAGAATTTTGATATTATTTTTTTGCCAAAAAAAGCCATTTCTACCTATAAAATTCGAATACTACTGATTCACTGACCAAATTTCAGTCTTGAAGATGACAACAATTTTTTCAATTCAAAGTGAGTTGAATATTCCACTGCAGCATCTAACACCATTAACTAAAACCATGAGACGGCGCCAGCCAAAACATGTACCAATGCAATTTCACAGTCTTTGATGATGGAAAGTATCATTTAGAGGATAAATAAAGTAATTTTTTATCACAGTCTCTGATGATGTGAAGTGTCAATTACCGGGTGTCATTTACCGGATTGGTAACCAGTCCGGTAAATGATACTTTACAGTACAGTATGAAATAGAATGTTCTGATATGTTTTTATTTAGAATAGAATTACCTGAAACTTTTATATCTAACATTTTCTCAGGCAAACAAACTTTACACAAAAAATCCACTACAGTTTGCTGACAGTCTCCAAACTAACCTAAATACGCATGCTTATTTCTGACCGGTTGCAAACTAGTGTATGAGCACAGATAAATTACTCATTGATCATTTTCAAACAGCTGATTTTGACGTGTCGGCCATTTTACCTGGAGGACAAGCACAGGTTTTATTCATATGAGTTCATGGTCCCGATTTATCGATTTTTAGAGTTTTTGTTAGATTCTTGTAATTTTTTTAATTTGAAGTGAGAAGAACTAGTTTTCTATATCAATGAACTGTGCAGAGTTGATGGGTGTCATATTAACTTTAGTTTGATTTAGTTTTTCGGGTAGTGCAAGTGCATCAAACAAACAGTTTTTCTTGTAAAATAAAAGGATTTTATAATGAGGAGAAGTGATTATTATGAACAGTTGGAACACACTGTCAAAGACAGGTATAATAATAAACTAAAAGTCATTGGTGGGATGGATCCATAATGTATTGAATGACTTCAAGATGCACGATTTATTGTCCCTGCCAGAAGTAGCCTTTATGGTTTTTTACAAAATAATGTTAAGAATTGGCCATGTAGAATACTACAACTATTAGGTAAGGGCTCGGGTAAGGGTGATTCCAGTCTTCTCTGGTAGGTATTTTAACCACTACCTTATTCTCAAAAGAGCTCTTGGTAAACATGTAGTCTGTTGCCGTTTGTAGCAGCTTCGCCTCTTGGTTATCCAGTGCCTTTGAGATTTCTCTTACCACCGTTGAGTGCCCACTTGTTGCCTGTTTCCACAATTTGGCCTCTCAGTCTGAGAGCTCCCTTTGCGGCAGTGCTTTTAATGAACAAGTCAATGGGCAGGAGGTTTAGAATGACTTCTAAAGCTGCCTGCCGTGTGCTGTTCTTTGCTCCCGTTGTACTTAGTGTTGCCAGCCGTTGTACTTTCGTGAGCATCTTAACGTTAGAGTTCGTGTCGATGGCTTTCCACCACGACCACGGCCCCGTAGGTAATTATGGATCTCACGATCGCTGTTTACATCCAGTGGATAATGTGCGGCTTTATTCCCCATTTTTTACCAATCATTCTCCTGCATAAATATGATGCATTGAGGCCTCTCTTCATTCTTACCTCAATGTTTCTTTTCCAAGAGAGCTTTAAGTCTAGAATGATCCCTAGGTACTTTGGAAAGCCTAACAGTTTGTCCCCCGAATGAGGACATTTAACTGCTGGGCACCTTGTATTTCCTTGTGAACAGTACTAGATTCTTATAAGGGTTTACTCCAAGACCGTTTTGTCCTGCCCATTTGGAAAGTTCCTTCAATGCAGATCCCATGATTTCACTAATAGTTGACAAGCTTTTGCCCACTACCAGGATTGCCACATGGTCTGCATATGCTACCGTCTTTATTCTTTGTTCTCTGAAGGTTTTTAAGATCGAGTTCACTACGAACAATATGTTACTTATAATAAATAAAATGTGACATACAAAAGTTAAAACAGTTTAACTGATAATAATTTAAAAGTGGCAAAACATCTTTGTGGTCTCTAAACGCTCACTCATCTTGTTATCACAGGATTCACAGGTTTTCAACTTTCTTGGCAGTTTATTCAAATTTCAGAAACGATTCGTGGATGGATATTGATTAAAAGCATTTTTATCAGAATT